>OX461809.1:89982011-90577075 GCA_949802685.1 Dicyrtomina minuta
ATGCTTCATTGTGGCCGACGTATGATTCTCAATTATTAGAAAAAACATCACCATTTTCCATAGACATCCGAACTATGGAATTAGCAGGGTCATCGATATTGACTACTAAATCAAGACAGCAGAATACAGCCAACACGTTTTTGACAAACACATTAGGTGGTACTAATTTGTTAGAGTTGTCCAAGTATGAGAATTTTACTAGAAGCCCAATGATATCAGAGCAACGTTTAAACAAAGGATTATTTACATCGACTGAACAAATGAAACTGACAATGCCGGCTAGTGGAAATCCAAGTGTTTCGTCTGTTGCAGTATTTGAGTCAATGCATTCAGCCAAACCCTTGTTATCTTCTCCATTAAATGTGCAATCAACAAGTGGAATAGAGAACACAGTAGTATTGGTTGATACTTTGGGTGGTCGAGGAAGAAGAGGGACTACTTTGTCGTTTGAGTCTATGTCGCCGACTCCGTTTGCCTACCAACTGTCGTCCAAACCCAGTGCAGACAGAGAATACACAGTAGGAAGAACCCAAAACCTTTTACTATCCAACCCACTCAGCACAATGTATAATCTTTCTTCTCTAGCAACAAGTTATGAGTTAGTACAGTCAGACTTAAAAACGCCAGCTTCCTTAAGCAATGCTGAGACGACTGGATTGCAAGTAACGTCCTCAATAGAAGTTTTAAATACTGTTCGCAACCTGGCGTCAAGCAGTGCTGTTGATGTGCAAAGAATAAAAAGTTTGAATGAAGCATCTAGTCTGATTTCATCCGAACCAATCACTAAAGCCGCAGTAAGTCTACAAACTGAACAACGTGTGCCTTCAACTCCACTGGGTGCAATATCAAATGCTTTATTGTGGCCGACGTATGATTCTCAATTATTAGAAAAAACATCACCATTTTCCATAGACATCCGAACTATGGAATTAGCAGGGTCATCGATATTGACTACTAAATCAAGACAGCAGAATACAGCCAACACGTTTTTGACAAACACATTAGGTGGTACTAATTTGTTAGAGTTGTCCAAGTATGAGAATTTTACTAGAAGCCCAATGATATCAGAGCAACGTTTAAACAAAGGATTATTTACATCGACTGAACAAATGAAACTGACAATGCCGGCCAGTGTAAATCCAAGTGTTTCGTCTGTTGCAGTATTTAAGTCAATGCATTCAGCCAAACCCTTGTTATCTTCTCCATTAAATGTGCAATCAACAAGTGGAATAGAGAACACAGTAGTATTGGTTGATACTTTGGGTGGTCGAGGAAGAAGAGGGACTACTTTGTCGTTTGAGTCTATGTCGCCGACTCCGTTTGCCTACCAACTGTCGTCCAAACCCAGTGCAGACAGAGAATACACAGTAGGAAGAACCCAAAACCTTTTACTATCCAACCCACTCAGCACAATGTATAATCTTTCTTCTCTAGCAACAAGTTATGAGTTAGTACATTCAGACTTAAAAACGCCAGCTTCCTTAAGCAATGCTGAGACGACTGGATTGCAAGTAACGTCCTCAATAGAAGTTTTAAATACTGTTCGCAACCTGGCGTCAAGCAGTGCTGTTGATGTGCAAAGAATAAAAAGTTTGAATGAAGCAACTAGTCTGATTTCATCCGAACTAATCACTAAAGCCGCAGTAAGTCTACAAACTGAACAACGTGTGCCTTCAACTCCACTGGGTGCAATATCAAATGCTTCATTGTGGCCGACGTATGATTCTCAATTATTAGAAAAAACATCATCATTTTCCATAGACATCCGAACTATGGAATTAGCAGGGTCATCGATATTGACTACTAAATCAAGACAGCAGAATACAGCCAACACGTTTTTGACAAACACATTAGGTGGTACTAATTTGTTAGAGTTGTCCAAGTATGAGAATTTTACTAGAAGCCCAATGATATCAGAGCAACGTCTAAACAAAGGATTATTTACATCGACTGAACAAATGAAACTGACAATGCCGGCTAGTGGAAATCCAAGTGTTTCGTCTGTTGCAGTATTTGAGTCAATGCATTCAGCCAAACCCTTGTTATCTTCTCCATTAAATGTGCAATCAACAAGTGGAATAGAGAACACAGTAGTATTGGTTGATACTTTGGGTGGTCGAGGAAGAAGAGGGACTACTTTGTCGTTTGAGTCTATGTCGCCGAATCCGTTTGCCTACCAACTGTCGTCCAAACCCAGTGCAGACAGAGAATACACAGTAGGAAGAACCCAAAACCTTTTACTATCCAACCCACTCAGCACAATGTATAATCTTTCTTCTCTAGCAACAAGTTATGAGTTAGTACATTCAGACTTCAAAACGCCAGCTTCCTTAAGCAATGCTGAGACGACTGGATTGCAAGTAACGTCCTCAATAGAAGTTTTAAATACTGTTCGCAACCTGGCGTCAAGCAGTGCTGTTGATGTGCAAAGAATAAAAAGTTTGAATGAAGCAACTAGTCTGATTTCATCCGAACTAATCACTAAAGCCGCAGTAAGTCTACAAACTGAACAACGTGTGCCTTCAACTCCACTGGGTGCAATATCAAATGCTTCATTGTGGCCGACGTATGATTCTCAATTATTAAAAAAAACATCACCATTTTCCATAGACATCCGAACTATGGAATTAGCAGGGTCATCGATATTGACTACTAAATCAAGACAGCAGAATACAGCCAACACGTTTTTGACAAACACATTAGGTGGTACTAATTTGTTAAAGTTGTCCAAGTATGAGAATTTTACTAGAAGCCCAATGATATCAGAGCAACGTTTAAACAAAGGATTATTTACATCGACTGAACAAATGAAACTGACAATGCCGGCTAGTGGAAATCCAAGTGTTTCGTCTGTTGCAGTATTTGAGTCAATGCATTCAGCCAAACCCTTGTTATCTTCTCCATTAAATGTGCAATCAACAAGTGGAATAGAGAACACAGTAGTATTGGTTGATACTTTGGGTGGTCGAGGAAGAAGAGGGACTACTTTGTCGTTTGAGTCTATGTCGCCGACTCCGTTTGCCTACCAACTGTCGTCCAAACCCAGTGCAGACAGAGAATACACAGTAGGAAGAACGCAAAACCTTTTACTATCCAACCCACTCAGCACAATGTATAATCTTTCTTCTCTAGCAACAAGTTATGAGTTAGTACAGCCAGACTTAAAAACGCCAGCTTCCTTAAGCAATGCTGAGACGACTGGATTGCAAGTAACGTCCTCAATAGAAGTTTTAAATACTGTTCGCAACCTGGCGTCAAGCAGTGCTGTTGATGTGCAAATAACAAAAAGTTTGAATGAAGCAACTAGTCTGATTTCATCCGAACCAATCACTAAAGCCGCAGTAAGTCTACAAACTGAACAACGTGTGCCTTCAACTCCACTGGGTGCAATATCAAATGCTTCATTGTGGCCGACGTATGATTCTCAATTATTAGAAAAAACATCATCATTTTCCATAGACATCCGAACTATGGAATTAGCAGGGTCATCGATATTGACTACTAAATCAAGACAGCAGAATACAGCCAACACGTTTTTGACAAACACATTAGGTGGTACTAATTTGTTAGAGTTGTCCAAGTATGAGAATTTTACTAGAAGCCCAATGATATCAGAGCAACGTTTAAACAAAGGATTATTTACATCGACTGAACAAATGAAACTGACAATGCCGGCTAGTGGAAATCCAAGTGTTTCGTCTGTTGCAGTATTTGAGTCAATGCATTCAGCCAAACCCTTGTTATCTTCTCCATTAAATGTGCAATCAACAAGTGGAATAGAGAACACAGTAGTATTGGTTGATACTTTGGGTGGTCGAGGAAGAAGAGGGACTACTTTGTCGTTTGAGTCTATGTCGCCGACTCCGTTTGCCTACCAACTGTCGTCCAAACCCAGTGCAGACAGAGAATACACAGTAGGAAGAACCCAAAACCTTTTACTATCCAACCCACTCAGCACAATGTATAATCTTTCTTCTCTAGCAACAAGTTATGAGTTAGTACATTCAGACTTCAAAACGCCAGCTTCCTTAAGCAATGCTGAGACGACTGGATTGCAAGTAACGTCCTCAATAGAAGTTTTAAATACTGTTCGCAACCTGGCGTCAAGCAGTGCTGTTGATGTGCAAAGAATAAAAAGTTTGAATGAAGCAACTAGTCTGATTTCATCCGAACTAATCACTAAAGCCGCAGTAAGTCTACAAACTGAACAACGTGTGCCTTCAACTCCACTGGGTGCAATATCAAATGCTTCATTGTGGCCGACGTATGATTCTCAATTATTAGAAAAAACATCACCATTTTCCATAGACATCCGAACTATGGAATTAGCAGGGTCATCGATATTGACTACTAAATCAAGACAGCAGAATACAGCCAACACGTTTTTGACAAACACATTAGGTGGTACTAATTTGTTAGAGTTGTCCAAGTATGAGAATTTTACTAGAAGCCCAATGATATCAGAGCAACGTTTAAACAAAGGATTATTTACATCGACTGAACAAATGAAACTGACAATGCCGGCTAGTGGAAATCCAAGTGTTTCGTCTGTTGCAGTATTTGAGTCAATGCATTCAGCCAAACCCTTGTTATCTTCTCCATTAAATGTGCAATCAACAAGTGGAATAGAGAACACAGTAGTATTGGTTGATACTTTGGGTGGTCGAGGAAGAAGAGGGACTACTTTGTCGTTTGAGTCTATGTCGCCGACTCCGTTTGCCTACCAACTGTCGTCCAAACCCAGTGCAGACAGAGAATACACAGTAGGAAGAACCCAAAACCTTTTACTATCCAACCCACTCAGCACAATGTATAATCTTTCTTCTCTAGCAACAAGTTATGAGTTAGTACAGTCAGACTTAAAAACGCCAGCTTCCTTAAGCAATGCTGAGACGACTGGATTGCAAGTAACGTCCTCAATAGAAGTTTTAAATACTGTTCGCAACCTGGCGTCAAGCAGTGCTGTTGATGTGCAAAGAATAAAAAGTTTGAATGAAGCATCTAGTCTGATTTCATCCGAACCAATCACTAAAGCCGCAGTAAGTCTACAAACTGAACAACGTGTGCCTTCAACTCCACTGGGTGCAATATCAAATGCTTTATTGTGGCCGACGTATGATTCTCAATTATTAGAAAAAACATCACCATTTTCCATAGACATCCGAACTATGGAATTAGCAGGGTCATCGATATTGACTACTAAATCAAGACAGCAGAATACAGCCAACACGTTTTTGACAAACACATTAGGTGGTACTAATTTGTTAGAGTTGTCCAAGTATGAGAATTTTACTAGAAGCCCAATGATATCAGAGCAACGTTTAAACAAAGGATTATTTACATCGACTGAACAAATGAAACTGACAATGCCGGCCAGTGGAAATCCAAGTGTTTCGTCTGTTGCAGTATTTAAGTCAATGCATTCAGCCAAACCCTTGTTATCTTCTCCATTAAATGTGCAATCAACAAGTGGAATAGAGAACACAGTAGTATTGGTTGATACTTTGGGTGGTCGAGGAAGAAGAGGGACTACTTTGTCGTTTGAGTCTATGTCGCCGACTCCGTTTGCCTACCAACTGTCGTCCAAACCCAGTGCAGACAGAGAATACACAGTAGGAAGAACCCAAAACCTTTTACTATCCAACCCACTCAGCACAATGTATAATCTTTCTTCTCTAGCAACAAGTTATGAGTTAGTACATTCAGACTTAAAAACGCCAGCTTCCTTAAGCAATGCTGAGACGACTGGATTGCAAGTAACGTCCTCAATAGAAGTTTTAAATACTGTTCGCAACCTGGCGTCAAGCAGTGCTGTTGATGTGCAAAGAATAAAAAGTTTGAATGAAGCAACTAGTCTGATTTCATCCGAACTAATCACTAAAGCCGCAGTAAGTCTACAAACTGAACAACGTGTGCCTTCAACTCCACTGGGTGCAATATCAAATGCTTCATTGTGGCCGACGTATGATTCTCAATTATTAGAAAAAACATCACCATTTTCCATAGACATCCGAACTATGGAATTAGCAGGGTCATCGATATTGACTACTAAATCAAGACAGCAGAATACAGCCAACACGTTTTTGACAAACACATTAGGTGGTACTAATTTGTTAGAGTTGTCCAAGTATGAGAATTTTACTAGAAGCCCAATGATATCAGAGCAACGTTTAAACAAAGGATTATTTACATCGACTGAACAAATGAAACTGACAATGCCGGCTAGTGGAAATCCAAGTGTTTCGTCTGTTGCAGTATTTGAGTCAATGCATTCAGCCAAACCCTTGTTATCTTCTCCATTAAATGTGCAATCAACAAGTGGAATAGAGAACACAGTAGTATTGGTTGATACTTTGGGTGGTCGAGGAAGAAGAGGGACTACTTTGTCGTTTGAGTCTATGTCGCCGACTCCGTTTGCCTACCAACTGTCGTCCAAACCCAGTGCAGACAGAGAATACACAGTAGGAAGAACCCAAAACCTTTTACTATCCAACCCACTCAGCACAATGTATAATCTTTCTTCTCTAGCAACAAGTTATGAGTTAGTACAGTCAGACTTAAAAACGCCAGCTTCCTTAGGCAATGCTGAGACGACTGGATTGCAAGTAACGTCCTCAATAGAAGTTTTAAATACTGTTTGCAACCTGGCGTCAAGCAGTGCTGTTGATGTGCAAATAACAAAAAGTTTGAATGAAGCAACTAGTCTGATTTCATCCGAACCAATCACTAAAGCCGCAGTAAGTCTACAAACTGAACAACGTGTGCCTTCAACTCCACTGGGTGCAATATCAAATGCTTCATTGTGGCCGACGTATGATTCTCAATTATTAGAAAAAACATCACCATTTTCCATAGACATCCGAACTATGGAATTAGCAGGGTCATCGATATTGACTACTAAATCAAGACAGCAGAATACAGCCAACACGTTTTTGACAAACACATTAGGTGGTACTAATTTGTTAGAGTTGTCCAAGTATGAGAATTTTACTAGAAGCCCAATGATATCAGAGCAACGTTTAAACAAAGGATTATTTACATCGACTGAACAAATGAAACTGACAATGCCGGCTAGTGAAAATCCAAGTGTTTCGTCTGTTGCAGTATTTGAGTCAATGCATTCAGCCAAACCCTTGTTATCTTCTCCATTAAATGTGCAATCAACAAGTGGAATAGAGAACACAGTAGTATTGGTTGATACTTTGGGTGGTCGAGCAAGAAGAGGGACTACTTTGTCGTTTGAGTCTATGTCGCCGACTCCGTTTGCCTACCAACTGTCGTCCAAACCCAGTGCAGACAGAGAATACACAGTAGGAAGAACCCAAAACCTTTTACTATCCAACCCACTCAGCACAATGTATAATCTTTCTTCTCTAGCAACAAGTTATGAGTTAGTACAGCCAGACTTAAAAACGCCAGCTTCCTTAAGCAATGCTGAGACGACTGGATTGCAAGTAACGTCCTCAATAGAAGTTTTAAATACTGTTCGCAACCTGGCGTCAAGCAGTGCTGTTGATGTGCAAATAACAAAAAGTTTGAATGAAGCAACTAGTCTGATTTCATCCGAACCAATCACTAAAGCCGCAGTAAGTCTACAAACTGAACAACGTGTGCCTTCAACTCCACTGGGTGCAATATCAAATGCTTCATTGTGGCCGACGTATGATTCTCAATTATTAGAAAAAACATCACCATTTTCCATAGACATCCGAACTATGGAATTAGCAGGGTCATCGATATTGACTACTAAATCAAGACAGCAGAATACAGCCAACACGTTTTTGACAAACACATTAGGTGGTACTAATTTGTTAGAGTTGTCCAAGTATGAGAATTTTACTAGAAGCCCAATGATATCAGAGCAACGTTTAAACAAAGGATTATTTACATCGACTGAACAAATGAAACTGACAATGCCGGCTAGTGGAAATCCAAGTGTTTCGTCTGTTGCAGTATTTGAGTCAATGCATTCAGCCAAACCCTTGTTATCTTCTCCATTAAATGTGCAATCAACAAGTGGAATAGAGAACACAGTAGTATTGGTTGATACTTTGGGTGGTCGAGGAAGAAGAGGGACTACTTTGTCGTTTGAGTCTATGTCTCCGACTCCGTTTGCCTACCAACTGTCGTCCAAACCCAGTGCAGACAGAGAATACACAGTAGGAAGAACCCAAAACCTTTTACTATCCAACCCACTCAGCACAATGTATAATCTTTCTTCTCTAGCAACAAGTTATGAGTTAGTACATTCAGACTTCAAAACGCCAGCTTCCTTAAGCAATGCTGAGACGACTGGATTGCAAGTAACGTCCTCAATAGAAGTTTTAAATACTGTTCGCAACCTGGCGTCAAGCAGTGCTGTTGATGTGCAAATAACAAAAAGTTTGAATGAAGCAACTAGTCTGATTTCATCCGAACCAATCACTAAAGCCGCAGTAAGTCTACAAACTGAACAACGTGTGCCTTCAACTCCACTGGGTGCAATATCAAATGCTTCATTGTGGCCGACGTATGATTCTCAATTATTAGAAAAAACATCACCATTTTCCATAGACATCCGAACTATGGAATTAGCAGGGTCATCGATATTGACTACTAAATCAAGACAGCAGAATACAGCCAACACGTTTTTGACAAACACATTAGGTGGTACTAATTTGTTAGAGTTGTCCAAGTATGAGAATTTTACTAGAAGCCCAATGATATCAGAGCAACGTTTAAACAAAGGATTATTTACATCGACTGAACAAATGAAACTGACAATGCCGGCTAGTGGAAATCCAAGTGTTTCGTCTGTTGCAGTATTTGAGTCAATGCATTCAGCCAAACCCTTGTTATCTTCTCCATTAAATGTGCAATCAACAAGTGGAATAGAGAACACAGTAGTATTGGTTGATACTTTGGGTGGTCGAGGAAGAAGAGTTACTACTTTGTCGTTTGAGTCTATGTCGCCGACTCCGTTTGCCTACCAACTGTCGTCCAAACCCAGTGCAGACAGAGAATACACAGTAGGAAGAACCCAAAACCTTTTACTATCCAACCCACTCAGCACAATGTATAATCTTTCTTCTCTAGCAACAAGTTATGAGTTAGTACAGTCAGACTTAAAAACGCCAGCTTCCTTAGGCAATGCTGAGACGACTGGATTGCAAGTAACGTCCTCAATAGAAGTTTTAAATACTGTTCGCAACCTGGCGTCAAGCAGTGCTGTTGATGTGCAAATAACAAAAAGTTTGAATGAAGCAACTAGTCTGATTTCATCCGAACCAATCACTAAAGCCGCAGTAAGTCTACAAACTGAACAACGTGTGCCTTCAACTCCACTGGGTGCAATATCAAATGCTTTATTGTGGCCGACGTATGATTTTCAATTATTAGAAAAAACATCACCATTTTCCATAGACATCCGAACTATGGAATTAGCAGGGTCATCGATATTGACTACTAAATCAAGACAGCAGAATACAGCCAACACGTTTTTGACAAACACATTAGGTGGTACTAATTTGTTAGAGTTGTCCAAGTATGAGAATTTTACTAGAAGCTCAATGATATCAGAGCAACGTTTAAACAAAGGATTATTTACATCGACTGAACAAATGAAACTGACAATGCCGGCTAGTGGAAATCCAAGTGTTTCGTCTGTTGCAGTATTTGAGTCAATGCATTCAGCCAAACCCTTGTTATCTTCTCTATTAAATGTGCAATCAACAAGTGGAATAGAGAACACAGTAGTATTGGTTGATACTTTGGGTGGTCGAGGAAGAAGAGGGACTACTTTGTCGTTTGAGTCTATGTCGCCGACTCCGTTTGCCTACCAACTGTCGTCCAAACCCAGTGCAGACAGAGAATACACAGTAGGAAGAACCCAAAACCTTTTACTATCCAACCCACTCAGCACAATGTATAATCTTTCTTCTCTAGCAACAAGTTATGAGTTAGTACATTCAGACTTAAAAACGCCAGCTTCCTTAAGCAATGCTGAGACGACTGGATTGCAAGTAACGTCCTCAATAGAAGTTTTAAATACTGTTCGCAACCTGGCGTCAAGCAGTGCTGTTGATGTGCAAATAATAAAAAGTTTGAATGAAGCAACTAGTCTGATTTCATCCGAACCAATCACTAAAGCCGCAGTAAGTCTACAAACTGAACAACGTGTGCCTTCAACTCCACTGGGTGCAATATCAAATGCTTCATTGTGGCCGACGTATGATTCTCAATTATTAGAAAAAACATCACCATTTTCCATAGACATCCGAACTATGGAATTAGCAGGGTCATCGATATTGACTACTAAATCAAGACAGCAGAATACAGCCAACACGTTTTTGACAAACACATTAGGTGGTACTAATTTGTTAGAGTTGTCCAAGTATGAGAATTTTACTAGAAGCCCAATGATATCAGAGCAACGTTTAAACAAAGGATTATTTACATCGACTGAACAAATGAAACTGACAATGCCGGCTAGTGGAAATCCAAGTGTTTCGTCTGTTGCAGTATTTGAGTCAATGCATTCAGCCAAACCCTTGTTATCTTCTCCATTAAATGTGCAATCAACAAGTGGAATAGAGAACACAGTAGTATTGGTTGATACTTTGGGTGGTCGAGGAAGAAGAGGGACTAGTTTGTCGTTTAAGTCTATGTCGCCGACTCCGTTTGCCTACCAACTGTCGTCCAAACCCAGTGCAGACAGAGAATACACAGTAGGAAGAACCCAAAACCTTTTACTATCCAACCCACTCAGCACAATGTATAATCTTTCTTCTCTAGCAACAAGTTATGAGTTAGTACATTCAGACTTAAAAACGCCAGCTTCCTTAAGCAATGCTGAGACGACTGGATTGCAAGTAACGTCCTCAATAGAAGTTTTAAATACTGTTCGCAACCTGGCGTCAAGCAGTGCTGTTGATGTGCAAATAATAAAAAGTTTGAATGAAGCAACTAGTCTGATTTCATCCGAACCAATCACTAAAGCCGCAGTAAGTCTACAAACTGAACAACGTGTGCCTTCAACTCCACTGGGTGCAATATCAAATGCTTCATTGTGGCCGACGTATGATTCTCAATTATTAGAAAAAACATCACCATTTTCCATAGACATCCGAACTATGGAATTAGCAGGGTCATCGATATTGACTACTAAATCAAGACAGCAGAATACAGCCAACACGTTTTTGACAAACACATTAGGTGGTACTAATTTGTTAGAGTTGTCCAAGTATGAGAATTTTACTAGAAGCCCAATGATATCAGAGCAACGTTTAAACAAAGGATTATTTACATCGACTGAACAAATGAAACTGACAATGCCGGCTAGTGGAAATCCAAGTGTTTCGTCTGTTGCAGTATTTGAGTCAATGCATTCAGCCAAACCCTTGTTATCTTCTCCATTAAATGTGCAATCAACAAGTGGAATAGAGAACACAGTAGTATTGGTTGATACTTTGGGTGGTCGAGGAAGAAGAGGGACTACTTTGTCGTTTGAGTCTATGTCGCCGACTCCGTTTGCCTACCAACTGTCGTCCAAACCCAGTGCAGACAGAGAATACACAGTAGGAAGAACCCAAAACCTTTTACTATCCAACCCACTCAGCACAATGTATAATCTTTCTTCTCTAGCAACTAGTTATGAGTTAGTACAGTCAGACATAAAAACGCCAGCTTCCTTAAGCAATGCTGAGACGACTGGATTGCAAGTAACGTCCTCAATAGAAGTTTTAAATACTGTTCGCAACCTGGCGTCAAGCAGTGCTGTTGATGTGCAAATAACAAAAAGTTTGAATGAAGCAACTAGTCTGATTTCATCCGAACCAATCACTAAAGCCGCAGTAAGTCTACAAACTGAACAACGTGTGCCTTCAACTCCACTGGGTGCAATATCAAATGCTTCATTGTGGCCGACGTATGATTCTCAATTATTAGAAAAAACATCACCATTTTCCATAGACATCCGAACTATGGAATTAGCAGGGTCATCGATATTGACTACTAAATCAAGACAGCAGAATACAGCCAACACGTTTTTGACAAACACATTAGGTGGTACTAATTTGTTAGAGTTGTCCAAGTATGAGAATTTTACTAGAAGCCCAATGATATCAGAGCAACGTTTAAACAAAGGATTATTTACATCGACTGAACAAATGAAACTGACAATGCCGGCTAGTGGAAATCCAAGTGTTTCGTCTGTTGCAGTATTTGAGTCAATGCATTCAGCCAAACCCTTGTTATCTTCTCCATTAAATGTGCAATCAACAAGTGGAATAGAGAACACAGTAGTATTGGTTGATACTTTGGGTGGTCGAGGAAGAAGAGGGACTACTTTGTCGTTTGAGTCTATGTCGCCGACTCCGTTTGCCTACCAACTGTCGTCCAAACCCAGTGCAGACAGAGAATACACAGTAGGAAGAACCCAAAACCTTTTACTATCCAACCCACTCAGCACAATGTATAATCTTTCTTCTCTAGCAACAAGTTATGAGTTAGTACAGTCAGACTTAAAAACGCCAGCTTCCTTAAGCAATGCTGAGACGACTGGATTGCAAGTAACGTCCTCAATAGAAGTTTTAAATACTGTTCGCAACCTGGCGTCAAGCAGTGCTGTTGATGTGCAAATAATAAAAAGTTTGAATGAAGCAACTAGTCTAATTTCATCCGAACCAATCACTAAAGCCGCAGTAAGTCTACAAACTGAACAACGTGTGCCTTCAACTCCACTGGGTGCAATATCAAATGCTTCATTGTGGCCGACGTATGATTCTCAATTATTAGAAAAAACATCACCATTTTCCATAGACATCCGAACTATGGAATTAGCAGGGTCATCGATATTGACTACTAAATCAAGACAGCAGAATACAGCCAACACGTTTTTGACAAACACATTAGGTGGTACTAATTTGTTAGAGTTGTCCAAGTATGAGAATTTTACTAGAAGCCCAATGATATCAGAGCAACGTTTAAACAAAGGATTATTTACATCGACTGAACAAATGAAACTGACAATGCCGGCTAGTGGAAATCCAAGTGTTTCGTCTGTTGCAGTATTTGAGTCAATGCATTCAGCCAAACCCTTGTTATCTTCTCCATTAAATGTGCAATCAACAAGTGGAATAGAGAACACAGTAGTATTGGTTGATACTTTGGGTAGTCGAGGAAGAAGAGGGACTAGTTTGTCGTTTGATTCTATGTCGCCGACTCCGTTTGCCTACCAACTGTCGTCCAAACCCAGTGCAGACAGAGAATACACAGTAGAAAGAACCCAAAACCTTTTACTATCCAACCCACTCAGCACAATGTATAATCTTTCTTCTCTAGCAACTAGTTATGAGTTAGTACAGTCAGACTTAAAAACGCCAGCTTCCTTAAGCAATGCTGAGACGACTGGATTGCAAGTAACGTCCTCAATAGAAGTTTTAAATACTGTTCGCAACCTGGCGTCAAGCAGTGCTGTTGATGTGCAAATAACAAAAAGTTTGAATAAAGCAACTAGTCTGATTTCATCCGAACCAATCACTAAAGCCGCAGTAAGTCTACAAACTGAACAACGTGTGCCTTCAACTCCACTGGGTGCAATATCAAATGCTTCATTGTGGCCGACGTATGATTCTCAATTATTAGAAAAAACATCACCATTTTCCATAGACATCCGAACTATGGAATTAGCAGGGTCATCGATATTGACTACTAAATCAAGACAGCAGAATACAGCCAACACGTTTTTGACAAACACATTAGGTGGTACTAATTTGTTAGAGTTGTCCAAGTATGAGAATTTTACTAGAAGCCCAATGATATCAGAGCAACGTTTAAACAAAGGATTATTTACATCGACTGAACAAATGAAACTGACAATGCCGACTAGTGGAAATCCAAGTGTTTCGTCTGTTGCAGTATTTGAGTCAATGCATTCAGCCAAACCCTTGTTATCTTCTCCATTAAATGTGCAATCAACAAGTGGAATAGAGAACACAGTAGTATTGGTTGATACTTTGGGTGGTCGAGGAAGAAGAGGGACTACTTTGTCGTTTGAGTCTATGTTGCCG
Organism: Dicyrtomina minuta; assembly: GCA_949802685.1. Classification (NCBI taxonomy): domain Eukaryota; kingdom Metazoa; phylum Arthropoda; class Collembola; order Symphypleona; family Dicyrtomidae; genus Dicyrtomina; species Dicyrtomina minuta. Next base: position 89,996,060 of record OX461809.1, read on the forward strand.
ACTCCGTTTGCCTACCAACTGTCGTCCAAACCCAGTGCAGACAGAGAATACACAGTAGGAAGAACCCAAAACCTTTTACTATCCAACCCACTCAGCACAATGTATAATCTTTCTTCTCTAGCAACAAGTTATGAGTTAGTACAGTCAGACTTAAAAACGCCAGCTTCCTTAAGCAATGCTGAGACGACTGGATTGCAAGTAACGTCCTTAATAGAAGTTTTAAATACTGTTCGCAACCTGGCGTCAAGCAGTGCTGTTGATGTGCAAATAATAAAAAGTTTGAATGAAGCAACTAGTCTAATTTCATCCGAACCAATCACTAAAGCCGCAGTAAGTCTACAAACTGAACAACGTGTGCCTTCAACTCCACTGGGTGCAATATCAAATGCTTCATTGTGGCCGACGTATGATTCTCAATTATTAGAAAAAACATCACCATTTTCCATAGACATCCGAACTATTGAATTAGCAGGGTCATCGATATTGACTACTAAATCAAGACAGCAGAATACAGCCAACACGTTTTTGACAAACACATTAGGTGGTACTAATTTGTTAGAGTTGTCCAAGTATGAGAATTTTACTAGAAGCCCAATGATATTAGAGCAACGTTTAAACAAAGGATTATTTACATCGACTGAACAAATGAAACTGACAATGCCGGCTAGTGGAAATCCAAGTGTTTCGTCTGTTGCAGTATTTGAGTCAATGCATTCAGCCAAACCCTTGTTATCTTCTCCATTAAATGTGCAATCAACAAGTGGAATAGAGAACACAGTAGTATTGGTTGATACTTTGGGTGGTCGAGGAAGAAGAGGGACTACTTTGTCGTTTGAGTCTATGTTGCCGACTCCGTTTGCCTACCAACTGTCGTCCAAACCCAGTGCAGACAGAGAATACACAGTAGGAAGAACCCAAAACCTTTTACTATCCAACCCACTCAGCACAATGTATAATCTTTCTTCTCTAGCAACAAGTTATGAGTTAGTACAGTCAGACTTAAAAACGCCAGCTTCCTTAAGCAATGCTGAGACGACTGGATTGCAAGTAACGTCCTTAATAGAAGTTTTAAATACTGTTCGCAACCTGGCGTCAAGCAGTGCTGTTGATGTGCAAATAATAAAAAGTTTGAATGAAGCAACTAGTCTAATTTCATCCGAACCAATCACTAAAGCCGCAGTAAGTCTACAAACTGAACAACGTGTGCCTTCAACTCCACTGGGTGCAATATCAAATGCTTCATTGTGGCCGACGTATGATTCTCAATTATTAGAAAAAACATCACCATTTTCCATAGACATCCGAACTATTGAATTAGCAGGGTCATCGATATTGACTACTAAATCAAGACAGCAGAATACAGCCAACACGTTTTTGACAAACACATTAGGTGGTACTAATTTGTTAGAGTTGTCCAAGTATGAGAATTTTACTAGAAGCCCAATGATATTAGAGCAACGTTTAAACAAAGGATTATTTACATCGACTGAACGAATGAAACTGACAATGCCGGCTAGTGGAAATCCAAGTGTTTCGTCTCTTGCAGTATTTGAGTCAATGCATTCAGCCAAACCCTTGTTATCTTCTCCATTAAATGTGCAATCAACAAGTGGAATAGAGAACACAGTAGTATTGGTTGATACTTTGGGTGGTCGAGAAAGAAGAAGGACTACTTTGTCGTTTGAGTCTATGTCGCCGACTCCGTTTGCCTACCAACTGTCGTCCAAACCCAGTGCAGACAGAGAATACACAGTAGGAAGAACCCAAAACCTTTTACTATCCAACCCACTCAGCACAATGTATAATCTTTCTTCTCTAGCAACAAGTTATGAGTTAGTACAGTCAGACTTAAAAACGCCAGCTTCCTTAAGCAATGCTGAGACGACTGGATTGCAAGTAACGTCCTCAATAGAAGTTTTAAATACTGTTCGCAACCTGGCGTCAAGCAGTGCTGTTGATTTGCAAATAATAAAAAGTTTGAATGAAGCAACTAGTCTGATTTCATCCGAACCAATCACTAAAGCCGCAGTAAGTCTACAAACTGAACAACGTGTGCCTTCAACTCCACTGGGTGCAATATCAAATGCTTCATTGTGGCCGACGTATGATTCTCAATTATTAGAAAAAACATCACCATTTTCCATAGACATCCGAACTATGGAATTAGCAGGGTCATCGATATTGACTACTAAATCAAGACAGCAGAATACAGCCAACACGTTTTTGACAAACACATTAGGTGGTACTAATTTGTTAGAGTTGTCCAAGTATGAGAATTTTACTAGAAGCCCAATGATATCAGAGCAACGTTTAAACAAAGGATTATTTACATCGACTGAACAAATGAAACTGACAATGCCGGCTAGTGGAAATCCAAGTGTTTCGTCTGTTGCAGTATTTGAGTCAATGCATTCAGCCAAACCCTTGTTATCTTCTCCATTAAATGTGCAATCAACAAGTGGAATAGAGAACACAGTAGTATTGGTTGATACTTTGGGTGGTCGAGGAAGAAGAGGGACTAGTTTGTCGTTTAAGTCTATGTCGCCGACTCCGTTTGCCTACCAACTGTCGTCCAAACCCAGTGCAGACAGAGAATACACAGTAGAAAGAACCCAAAACCTTTTACTATCCAACCCACTCAGCACAATGTATAATCTTTCTTCTCTAGCAACAAGTTATGAGTTAGTACAGTCAGACTTAAAAACGCCAGCTTCCTTAAGCAATGCTGAGACGACTGGATTGCAAGTAACGTCCTCAATAGAAGTTTTAAATACTGTTCGCAACCTGGCGTCAAGCAGTGCTGTTATTGTGCAAATAACAAAAAGTATGAATGAAGCAACTAGTCTGATTTCATCCGAACCAATCACTAAAGCCGCAGTAAGTCTAAAAACTGAACAACGTGTGCCTTCAACTCCACTGGGTGCAATATCAAATGCTTCATGGTGGCCGACGTATGATTCTCAATTATTAGAAAAAACATCACCATTTTCCATAGACATCCGAACTATGGAATTAGCAGGGTCATCGATATTGACTACTAAATCAAGACAGCAGAATACAGCCAACACGTTTTTGACAAACACATTAGGTGGTACTAATTTGTTAGAGTTGTCCAAGTATGAGAATTTTACTGGAAGCCCAATGATATCAGAGCAACGTTTAAACAAAGGATTATTTACATCGACCGAACAAATGAAACTGACAATGCCGGCTAGTGGAAATCCAAGTGTTTCGTCTGTTGCAGTATTTGAGTCAATGCATTCAGCCAAACCCTTGTTATCTTCTCCATTAAATGTGCAATCAACAAGTGGAATAGAGAACACAGTAGTATTGGTTGATACTTTGGGTGGTCGAGGAAGAAGAGGGACTACTTTGTCGTTTGAGTCTATGTTGCCGACTCCGTTTGCCTACCAACTGTCGTCCAAACCCAGTGCAGACAGAGAATACACAGTAGGAAGAACCCAAAACCTTTTACTATCCAACCCACTCAGCACAATGTATAATCTTTCTTCTCTAGCAACAAGTTATGAGTTAGTACATTCAGACTTAAAAACGCCAGCTTCCTTAAGCAATGCTGAGACGACTGGATTGCAAGTAACGTCTTCAATAGAAGTTTTAAATACTGTTCGCAACCTGGCGTCAAGCAGTGCTGTTGATTTGCAAATAATAAAAAGTTTGAATGAAGCAACTAGTCTGATTTCATCCGAACCAATCACTAAAGCCGCAGTAAGTCTACAAACTGAACAACGTGTGCCTTCAACTCCACTGGGTGCAATATCAAATGCTTCATTGTGGCCGACGTATGATTCTCAATTATTAGAAAAAACATCACCATTTTCCATAGACATCCGAACTATGGAATTAGCAGGGTCATCGATATTGACTACTAAATCAAGACAGCAGAATACAGCCAACACGTTTTTGACAAACACATTAGGTGGTACTAATTTGTTAGAGTTGTCCAAGTATGAGAATTTTACTGGAAGCCCAATGATATCAGAGCAACGTTTAAACAAAGGATTATTTACATCGACTGAACAAATGAAACTGACAATGCCGGCTAGTGGAAATCCAAGTGTTTCGTCTGTTGCAGTATTTGAGTCAATGCATTCAGCCAAACCCTTGTTATCTTCTCCATTAAATGTGCAATCAACAAGTGGAATAGAGAACACAGTAGTATTGGTTGATACTTTGGGTGGTCGAGGAAGAAGAGGGACTACTTTGTCGTTTGAGTCTATGTCGCCGACTCCGTTTGCCTACCAACTGTCGTCCAAACCCAGTGCAGACAGAGAATACACAGTAGGAAGAACCCAAAACCTTTTACTATCCAACCCACTCAGCACAATGTATAATCTTTCTTCTCTAGCAACAAGTTATGAGTTAGTACAGTCAGACTTAAAAACGCCAGCTTCCTTAAGCAATGCTGAGACGACTGGATTGCAAGTAACGTCCTCAATAGAAGTTTTAAATACTGTTTGCAACCTGGCGTCAAGCAGTGCTGTTGATATGCAAATAATTAAAAGTTTGAATGAAGCAACTAGTCTGATTTCATCCGAACCAATCACTAAAGCCGCAGTAAGTCTACAAACTGAACAACGTGTGCCTTCAACTCCACTGGGTGCAATATCAAATGCTTCATTGTGGCCGACGTATGATTCTCAATTATTAGAAAAAACATCACCATTTTCCATAGACATCCGAACTATGGAATTAGCAGGGTCATCGATATTGACTACTAAATCAAGACAGCAGAATACAGCCAACACGTTTTTGACAAACACATTAGGTGGTACTAATTTGTTAGAGTTGTCCAAGTATGAGAATTTTACTGGAAGCCCAATGATATCAGAGCAACGTTTAAACAAAGGATTATTTACATCGACCGAACAAATGAAACTGACAATGCCGGCTAGTGGAAATCCAAGTGTTTCGTCTGTTGCAGTATTTGAGTCAATGCATTCAGCCAAACCCTTGTTATCTTCTCCATTAAATGTGCAATCAACAAGTGGAATAGAGAACACAGTAGTATTGGTTGATACTTTGGGTGGTCGAGGAAGAAGAGGGACTACTTTGTCGTTTGAGTCTATGTCTCCCACTCCGTTTGCCTACCAACTGTCGTCCAAACCCAGTGCAGACAGAGAATATACAGTAGGAAGAACCCAAAACCTTTTACTATCCAACCCACTCAGCACAATGTATAATCTTTCTTCTCTAGCAACAAGTTATGAGTTAGTACAGTCAGACTTAAAAACGCCAGCTTCCTTAAGCAATGCTGAGACGACTGGATTGCAAGTAACGTCCTCAATAGAAGTTTTAAATACTGTTTGCAACCTGGCGTCAAGCAGTGCTGTTGATGTGCAAATAATAAAAAGTTTGAATGAAGCAACTAGTCTGATTTCATCCGAACCAATCACTAAAGCCGCAGTAAGTCTACAAACTGAACAACGTGTGCCTTCAACTCCACTGGGTGCAATATCAAATGCTTCATTGTGGCCGACGTATGATTCTCAATTATTAGAAAAAACATCACCATTTTCCATAGACATCCGAACTATGGAATTAGCAGGGTCATCGATATTGACTACTAAATCAAGACAGCAGAATACAGCCAACACGTTTTTGACAAACACATTAGGTGGTACTAATTTGTTAGAGTTGTCCAAGTATGAGAATTTTACTGGAAGCCCAATGATATCAGAGCAACGTTTGAACAAAGGATTATTTACATCGACTGAACAAATGAAACTGACAATGCCGGCTAGTGGAAATCCAAGTGTTTCGTCTGTTGCAGTATTTGAGTCAATGCATTCAGCCAAACCCTTGTTATCTTCTCCATTAAATGTGCAATCAACAAGTGGAATAAAGAACACAGTAGTATTGGTTGATACTTTGGGTGGTCGAGGAAGAAGAGGGACTACTTTGTCGTTTAAGTCTATGTCGCCGACTCCGTTTGCCTACCAACTGTCGTCCAAACCCAGTGCAGACAGAGAATACACAGTAGGAAGAACCCAAAACCTTTTACTATCCAACCCACTCAGCACAATGTATAATCTTTCTTCTCTAGCAACAAGTTATGAGTTAGTACATTCAGACTTAAAAACGCCAGCTTCCTTAAGCAATGCTGAGACGACTGGATTGCAAGTAACGTCTTCAATAGAAGTTTTAAATACTGTTCGCAACCTGGCGTCAAGCAGTGCTGTTGATGTGCAAATAACAAAAAGTTTGAATGAAGCAACTAGTCTGGTTTCATCCGAACCAATCACTAAAGCCGCAGTAAGTCTACAAACTGAACAACGTGTGCCTTCAACTCCACTGGGTGCAATATCAAATGCTTCATTGTGGCCGACGTATGATTCTCAATTATTAGAAAAAACATCACCATTTTCCATAGACATCCGAACTATGGAATTAGCAGGGTCATCGATATTGACTACTAAATCAAGACAGCAGAATACAGCCAACACGTTTTTGACAAACACATTAGGTGGTACTTATTTGTTAGAGTTGTCCAAGTATGAGAATTTTACTGGAAGCCCAATGATATCAGAGCAACGTTTAAACAAAGGATTATTTACATCGACTGAACAAATGAAACTGACAATGCCGGCTAGTGGAAATCCAAGTGTTTCGTCTGTTGCAGTATTTGAGTCAATGCATTCAGCCAAACCCTTGTTATCTTCTCCATTAAATGTGCAATCAACAAGTGGAATAGAGAACACAGTAGTATTGGTTGATACTTTGGGTGGTCGAGGAAGAAGAGGGACTACTTTGTCGTTTGAGTCTATGTCGCCGACTCCGTTTGCCTACCAACTGTCGTCCAAACCCAGTGCAGACAGAGAATACACAGTAGGAAGAACCCAAAACCTTTTACTATCCAACCCACTCAGCACAATGTATAATCTTTCTTCTCTAGCAACAAGTTATGAGTTAGTACAGTCAGACTTAAAAACGCCAGCTTCCTTAAGCAATGCTGAGACAACTGGATTGCAAGTAACGTCCTCAATAGAAGTTTTAAATACTGTTTGCAACCTGGCGTCAAGCAGTGCTGTTGATGTGCAAATAATTAAAAGTTTGAATGAAGCAACTAGTCTGATTTCATCCGAACCAATCACTAAAGCCGCAGTAAGTCTACAAACTGAACAACGTGTGCCTTCAACTCCACTGGGTGCAATATCAAATGCTTCATTGTGGCCGACGTATGATTCTCAATTATTAGAAAAAACATCACCATTTTCCATAGACATCCGAACTATGGAATTAGCAGGGTCATCGATATTGACTACTAAATCAAGACAGCAGAATACAGCCAACACGTTTTTGACAAACACATTAGGTGGTACTAATTTGTTAGAGTTGTCCAAGTATGAGAATTTTACTGGAAGCCCAATGATATCAGAGCAACGTTTAAACAAAGGATTATTTACATCGACCGAACAAATGAAACTGACAATGCCGGCCAGTGGAAATCCAAGTGTTTCGTCTGTTGCAGTATTTGAGTCAATGCATTCAGCCAAACCCTTGTTATCTTCTCCATTAAATGTGCAATCAACAAGTGGAATAGAGAACACAGTAGTATTGGTTGATACTTTGGGTGGTCGAGGAAGAAGAGGGACTACTTTGTCGTTTAAGTCTATGTCGCCGACTCCGTTTGCCTACCAACTGTCGTCCAAACCCAGTGCAGACAGAGAATACACAGTAGGAAGAACCCAAAACCTTTTACTATCCAACCCACTCAGCACAATGTATAATCTTTCTTCTCTAGCAACAAGTTATGAGTTAGTACATTCAGACTTAAAAACGCCAGCTTCCTTAAGCAATGCTGAGACGACTGGATTGCAAGTAACGTCTTCAATAGAAGTTTTAAATACTGTTCGCAACCTGGCGTCAAGCAGTGCTGTTGATGTGCAAATAACAAAAAGTTTGAATGAAGCAACTAGTCTGGTTTCATCCGAACCAATCACTAAAGCCGCAGTAAGTCTACAAACTGAACAACGTGTGCCTTCAACTCCACTGGGTGCAATATCAAATGCTTCATTGTGGCCGACGTATGATTCTCAATTATTAGAAAAAACATCACCATTTTCCATAGACATCCGAACTATGGAATTAGCAGGGTCATCGATATTGACTACTAAATCAAGACAGCAGAATACAGCCAACACGTTTTTGACAAACACATTAGGTGGTACTTATTTGTTAGAGTTGTCCAAGTATGAGAATTTTACTGGAAGCCCAATGATATCAGAGCAACGTTTAAACAAAGGATTATTTACATCGACTGAACAAATGAAACTGACAATGCCGGCTAGTGGAAATCCAAGTGTTTCGTCTGTTGCAGTATTTGAGTCAATGCATTCAGCCAAACCCTTGTTATCTTCTCCATTAAATGTGCAATCAACAAGTGGAATAGAGAACACAGTAGTATTGGTTGATACTTTGGGTGGTCGAGGAAGAAGAGGGACTACTTTGTCGTTTGAGTCTATGTCTCCGACTCCGTTTGCCTACCAACTGTCGTCCAAACCCAGTGCAGACAGAGAATACACAGTAGGAAGAACCCAAAATCTTTTACTATCCAACCCACTCAGCACAATGTATAATCTTTCTTCTCTAGCAACAAGTTATGAGTTAGTACATTCAGACTTCAAAACGCCAGCTTTCTTAAGCAATGCTGAGACGACTGGATTGCAAGTAACGTCCTCAATAGAAGTTTTAAATACTGTTCGCAACCTGGCGTCAAGCAGTGCTGTTGATGTGCAAATAATAAAAAGTTTGAATGAAGCAACTAGTCTGATTTCATCCGAACCAATCACTAAAGCCGCAGTAAGTCTACAAACTGAACAACGTGTGCCTTCAACTCCACTGGGTGCAATATCAAATGCTTCATTGTGGCCGACGTATGATTCTCAATTATTAGAAAAAACATCACCATTTTCCATAGACATCCGAACTATGGAATTAGCAGGGTCATCGATATTGACTACTAAATCAAGACAGCAGAATACAGCCAACACGTTTTTGACAAACACATTAGGTGGTACTAATTTGTTAGAGTTGTCCAAGTATGAGAATTTTACTAGAAACCCAATGATATCAGAGCAACGTTTAAACAAACGATTATTTACATCGACTGAACAAATGAAACTGACAATGCCGACTAGTGGAAATCCAAGTGTTTCGTCTGTTGCAGTATTTGAGTCAATGCATTCAGCCAAACCCTTGTTATCTTCTCCAGTAAATGTGCAATCAACAAGTGGAATAGAGAACACAGTAGTATTGGTTGATACTTTGGGTGGTCGAGGAAGAAGAGGGACTACTTTGTCGTTTGAGTCTATGTCGCCGACTCCGTTTGCCTACCAACTGTCGTCCAAACCCAGTGCAGACAGAGAATACACAGTAGGAAGAACCCAAAACCTTTTACTATCCAACCCACTCAGCACAATGTATAATCTTTCTTCTCTAGCAACAAGTTATGAGTTAGTACAGTCAGACTTAAAAACGCCAGCTTCCTTAGGCAATGCTGAGACGACTGGATTGCAAGTAACGTCCTCAATAGAAGTTTTAAATACTGTTTGCAACCTGGCGTCAAGCAGTGCTGTTGATGTGCAAATAACAAAAAGTTTGAATGAAGCAACTAGTCTGATTTCATCCGAACCAATCACTAAAGCCGCAGTAAGTCTACAAACTGAACAACGTGTGCCTTCAACTCCACTGGGTGCAATATCAAATGCTTCATTGTGGCCGACGTATGATTCTCAATTATTAGAAAAAACGTCACCATTTTCCATAGACATCCGAACTATGGAATTAGCAGGGTCATCGATATTGACTACTAAATCAAGACAGCAGAATACAGCCAACACGTTTTTGACAAACACATTAGGTGGTACTAATTTGTTAGAGTTGTCTAAGTATGACAATTTTACTAAAAGCCCAATGATATCAGAACAACGTTTGAACAAAAGGTTATTAACATCGACTGAACGAATGAAACTGACAATGCCGGCTAGTGGAAATCCAAGTGTTTCGTCTCTTGCAGTATTTGAGTCAATGCACTTAGTCAAACCCTCGTCTTTGTCTTTATCATATAGGCAACTAGCAAGTAGTATTTCAGTAATTCCGTTTTCCTACCTAAGTTTGACTAATTTCAGTTCAATAACTGCACATAGGAAAACATTAAAAAAGAGAAAAGGTAAAATAGGCAAAACGTCGGCCTCAGGTTTATCAAATGCAATAACAACCAGGGTTCCTACCTCTTTAACTGCTACAACTTCCTCTACATCTACGTTTCCCTCAAGTTTTGTTTTGCGACCAACAACAACAGTACAACCTAGTAAATTTATATGGACAACGCAAACTTCTTTATTACCTCTTTCGACGAAAAACACGACATATTCAACGCTTAAAACAACCTCGCCTACACCATCTCCTTTGATATCTACTACTACCACAACGTCGCCATTGGCGGTATCAACCAAACTACAAGACACTACTAGTTTTAGCGGCGCACCTACAACGACATATACATTACCAAAATCTAGCCAACCAAGAACTTCAAGTACAAGTTTACTTCCGTCTTCTACAGATCTAGTGTCAACAACCCAGTCCAGTTTTAAAGTATCACTGCTTGCATTATTAAACAATATAACCAACACACCTCCAACAACCACACCCACTACAACGTCTACTACTTCAATGCCTACTTCAACGGAACTCACAACTAAACAGACGTCGACTGCTTCAACTTCAAGTAGCACAATCACAAAAGCGGTTGCACTTCCGTCTACTTTGCAGTCATCAACCTCTACATCAACTTCTAGCCCTGCAGGTATCACGTCTACTTTACCAATTAGCCCATCAACAACACTGCTTTTGCCTTCATCAACTACAGTTACTGATACAACTAGACCGACTTCAATGTCTACTTCACCTGTAGCAACCACAACGTCGACTTTAGGTTCTACAACTGCGATAAAAACGTGGGTTACTACCTTTTCAACAGCAACAACTACCATTCCTAAAACTACAGATTTCACTTCTAGCATCTTTACAACGACACAACCGTTGACAAGTGAAATTCCACCTACTACTAAAACAACTTCAACCTCAACGTCAAGCTTGAAAACAACATTTGCCGCACCTACATTCAGCACAACGTCTGCTACATTGCAAACAACGGTGGGTCCGACGACACTAACTACCACTGCAACCCCAACTACTGTTGCCTCTACTTCAACTTGGCAGCCAACATTAACACTAGGATTTAAAAATACAAGTAGCTCTTCCACTGCAAAATCCACTGCATCGACCAAGACTGATATAACTGTTACAGCGACAAGTACCCCTACATCTACGTTTCCCTCAAGTTTTATTTCGCGACCAACAACAACAGTACAACCTAGTACATTTATATCGACAACGCAAACTTCTTTATTACCTCTTTCGACGAAAAACACGACATATTCAACGCTTAAAACAACCTCGCATACACCATCTCCTTTGATATCTACTACTACCACAACGTCGCCATTGGCGGTATCAACGAAACTACAAGACACTACTAGTTTTAGCGGCGCACCTACAACGACATATACATTACCAAAATCTAGCCAACCAAGAACTTCAAGTACAAGTTTACTTCCGTCTTCTACAGATCTAGTGTCAACAACCCAGTCCAGTTTTAAAGTATCACTGCTTGCATTATTAAACAATATAACCAACACACCTCCAACAACCACACCCACTACAACGTCTACTACTTCAATGCCTACTTCAACGGAACTCACAACTAAACAGACGTCGACTGCTTCAACTTCAAGTAGCACAATCACAAAAGCGGTTGCACTTCCGTCTACTTTGCAGTCATCAACCTCTACATCAACTTCTAGCCCTGCAGGTATCACGTCTACTTTACCAATTAGCCCATCAACAACACTGCTTTTGCCTTCATCAACTACAGTTACTGATACAACTAGACCGACTTCAATGTCTACTTCACCTGTAGCAACCACAACGTCGACTTTAGGTTCTACAACTGCGATAAAAACGTGGGTTACTACCTTTTCAACAGCAACAACTACCATTCCTAAAACTACAGATTTCACTTCTAGCATCTTTACAACGACACAACCGTTGACAAGTGAAATTCCACCTACTACTAAAACAACTTCAACCTCAACGTCAAGCTTAAAAACAACATTTGCCGCACCTACATTCAGCACAACGTCTGCTACATTGCAAACAACGGTGGGTCCGACGACACTAACTACCACTGCAACCCCAACTACTGTTGCCTCTACTTCAACTTGGCAGCCAACATTAACACTAGGATTTAAAAATACAAGTAGCTCTTCCACTGCAAAATCCACTGCATCGACCAAGACTGATATAACTGTTACAGCGACAAGTACCCCTACATCTACGTTTCCCTCAAGTTTTATTTCGCGACCAACAACAACAGTACAACCTAGTACATTTATATCGACAACGCAAACTTCTTTATTACCTCTTTCGACGAAAAACACGACATATTCAACGCTTAAAACAACCTCGCATACACCATCTCCTTTGATATCTACTACTACCACAACGTCGCCATTGGCGGTATCAACCAAACTACAAGACACTACTAGTTTTAGCGGCGCACCTACAACGACATATACATTACCAAAATCTAGCCAACCAAGAACTTCAAGTACAAGTTTACTTCCGTCTTCTACAGATCTAGTGTCAACAACCCAGTCCAGTTTTAAAGTATCACTGCTTGCATTATTAAACAATATAACCAACACACCTCCAACAACCACACCCACTACAACGTCTACTACTTCAATGCCTACTTCAACGGAACTCACAACTAAACAGACGTCGACTGCTTCAACTTCAAGTAGCACAATCACAAAAGCGGTTGCACTTCCGTCTACTTTGCAGTCATCAACCTCTACATCAACTTCTAGCCCTGCAGGTATCACGTCTACTTTACCAATTAGCCCATCAACAACACTGCTTTTGCCTTCATCAACTACAGTTACTGATACAACTAGACCGACTTCAATGTCTACTTCACCTGTAGCAACCACAACGTCGACTTTAGGTTCTACAACTGCGATAAAAACGTGGGTTACTACCTTTTCAACAGCAACAACTACCATTCCTAAAACTACAGATTTCACTTCTAGCATCTTTACAACGACACAACCGTTGACAAGTGAAATTCCACCTACTACTAAAACAACTTCAACCTCAACGTCAAGCTTGAAAACAACATTTGCCGCACCTACATTCAGCACAACGTCTGCTACATTGCAAACAACGGTGGGTCCGACGACACTAACTACCACTGCAACCCCAACTACTGTTGCCTCTACTTCAACTTGGCAGCCAACATTAACACTAGGATTTAAAAATACAAGTAGCTCTTCCACTGCAAAATCCACTGCATCGACCAAGACTGATATAACTGTTACAGCGACAAGTACCCCTACATCTACGTTTCCCTCAAGTTTTATTTCGCGACCAACAACAACAGTACAACCTAGTACATTTATATCGACAACGCAAACTTCTTTATTACCTCTTTCGACGAAAAACACGACATATTCAACGCTTAAAACAACCTCGCATACACCATCTCCTTTGATATCTACTACTACCACAACGTCGCCATTGGCGGTATCAACCAAACTACAAGACACTACTAGTTTTAGCGGCGCACCTACAACGACATATACATTACCAAAATCTAGCCAACCAAGAACTTCAAGTACAAGTTTACTTCCGTCTTCTACAGATCTAGTGTCAACAACCCAGTCCAGTTTTAAAGTATCACTGCTTGCATTATTAAACAATATAACCAACACACCTCCAACAACCACACCCACTACAACGTCTACTACTTCAATGCCTACTTCAACGGAACTCACAACTAAACAGACGTCGACTGCTTCAACTTCAAGTAGCACAATCACAAAAGCGGTTGCACTTCCGTCTACTTTGCAGTCATCAACCTCTACATCAACTTCTAGCCCTGCAGGTATCACGTCTACTTTACCAATTAGCCCATCAACAACACTGCTTTTGCCTTCATCAACTACAGTTACTGATACAACTAGACCGACTTCAATGTCTACTTCACCTGTAGCAACCACAACGTCGACTTTAGGTTCTACAACTGCGATAAAAACGTGGGTTACTACCTTTTCAACAGCAACAACTACCATTCCTAAAACTACAGATTTCACTTCTAGCATCTTTACAACGACACAACCGTTGACAAGTGAAATTCCACCTACTACTAAAACAACTTCAACCTCAACGTCAAGCTTGAAAACAACATTTGCCGCACCTACATTCAGCACAACGTCTGCTACATTGCAAACAACGGTGGGTCCGACGACACTAACTACCACTGCAACCCCAACTACTGTTGCCTCTACTTCAACTTGGCAGCCAACATTAACACTAGGATTTAAAAATACAAGTAGCTCTTCCACTGCAAAATCCACTGCATCGACCAAGACTGATATAACTGTTACAGCGACAAGTACCCCTACATCTACGTTTCCCTCAAGTTTTATTTCGCGACCAACAACAACAGTACAACCTAGTACATTTATATCGACAACGCAAACTTCTTTATTACCTCTTTCGACGAAAAACACGACATATTCAACGCTTAAAACAACCTCGCATACACCATCTCCTTTGATATCTACTACTACCACAACGTCGCCATTGGCGGTATCAACCAAACTACAAGACACTACTAGTTTTAGCGGCGCACCTACAACGACATATACATTACCAAAATCTAGCCAACCAAGAACTTCAAGTACAAGTTTACTTCCGTCTTCTACAGATCTAGTGTCAACAACCCAGTCCAGTTTTAAAGTATCACTGCTTGCATTATTAAACAATATAACCAACACACCTCCAACAACCACACCCACTACAACGTCTACTACTTCAATGCCTACTTCAACGGAACTCACAACTAAACAGACGTCGACTGCTTCAACTTCAAGTAGCACAATCACAAAAGCGGTTGCACTTCCGTCTACTTTGCAGTCATCAACCTCTACATCAACTTCTAGCCCTGCAGGTATCACGTCTACTTTACCAATTAGCCCATCAACAACACTGCTTTTGCCTTCATCAACTACAGTTACTGATACAACTAGACCGACTTCAATGTCTACTTCACCTGTAGCAACCACAACGTCGACTTTAGGTTCTACAACTGCGATAAAAACGTGGGTTACTACCTTTTCAACAGCAACAACTACCATTCCTGAAACTACAGATTTCACTTCTAGCATCTTTACAACGACACAACCGTTGACAAGTGAAATTCCACCTACTACTAAAACAACTTCAACCTCAACGTCAAGCTTGAAAACAACATTTGCCGCACCTACATTCAGCACAACGTCTGCTACATTGCAAACAACGGTGGGTCCGACGACACTAACTACCACTGCAACCCCAACTACTGTTGCCTCTACTTCAACTTGGCAGCCAACATTAACACTAGGATTAAAAAATACAAGTAGCTCTTCCACTGCAAAATCCACTGCATCGACCAAGACTGATATAACTGTTACAGCGACAAGTACCCCTACATCTACGTTTCCCTCAAGTTTTATTTCGCGACCAACAACAACAGTACAACCTAGTACATTTATATCGACAACGCAAACTTCTTTATTACCTCTTTCGACGAAAAACACGACATATTCAACGCTTAAAACAACCTCGCATACACCATCTCCTTTGATATCTACTACTACCACAACGTCGCCATTGGCGGTATCAACCAAACTACAAGACACTACTAGTTTTAGCGGCGCACCTACAACGACATATACATTACCAAAATCTAGCCAACCAAGAACTTCAAGTACAAGTTTACTTCCGTCTTCTACAGATCTAGTGTCAACAACCCTGTCCAGTTTTAAAGTATCACTGCTTGCATTATTAAACAATATAACCAACACACCTCCAACAACCACACCCACTACAACGTCTACTACTTCAATGCCTACTTCAACGGAACTCACAACTAAACAGACGTCGACTGCTTCAACTTCAAGTAGCACAATCACAAAAGCGGTTGCACTTCCGTCTACTTTGCAGTCATCAACCTCTACATCAACTTCTAGCCCTGCAGGTATCACGTCTACTTTACCAATTAGCCCATCAACAACACTGCTTTTGCCTTCATCAACTACAGTTACTGATACAACTAGACCGACTTCAATGTCTACTTCACCTGTAGCAACCACAACGTCGACTTTAGGTTCTACAACTGCGATAAAAACGTGGGTTACTACCTTTTCAACAGCAACAACTACCATTCCTAAAACTACAGATTTCACTTCTAGCATCTTTACAACGACACAACCGTTGACAAGTGAAATTCCACCTACTACTAAAACAACTTCAACCTCAACGTCAAGCTTGAAAACAACATTTGCCGCACCTACATTCAGCACAACGTCTGCTACATTGCAAACAACGGTGGGTCCGACGACACTAACTACCACTGCAACCCCAACTACTGTTGCCTCTACTTCAACTTGGCAGCCAACATTAACACTAGGATTCAAAAATACAAGTAGCTCTTCCACTGCAAAATCCACTGCATCGACCAAGACTGATATAACTGTTACAGCGACAAGTACCCCTACATCTACGTTTCCCTCAAGTTTTATTTCGCGACCAACAACAACAGTACAACCTAGTACATTTATATCGACAACGCAAACTTCTTTATTACCTCTTTCGACGAAAAACACGACATATTCAACGCTTAAAACAACCTCGCATACACCATCTCCTTTGATATCTACTACTACCACAACGTCGCCATTGGCGGTATCAACCAAACTACAAGACACTACTAGTTTTAGCGGCGCACCTACAACGACATATACATTACCAAAATCTAGCCAACCAAGAACTTCAAGTACAAGTTTACTTCCGTCTTCTACAGATCTAGTGTCAACAACCCAGTCCAGTTTTAAAGTATCACTGCTTGCATTATTAAACAATATAACCAACACACCTCCAACAACCACACCCACTACAACGTCTACTACTTCAATGCCTACTTCAACGGAACTCACAACTAAACAGACGTCGACTGCTTCAACTTCAAGTAGCACAATCACAAAAGCGGTTGCACTTCCGTCTACTTTGCAGTCATCAACCTCTACATCAACTTCTAGCCCTGCAGGTATCACGTCTACTTTACCAATTAGCCCATCAACAACACTGCTTTTGCCTTCATCAACTACAGTTACTGATACAACTAGACCGACTTCAATGTCTACTTCACCTGTAGCAACCACAACGTCGACTTTAGGTTCTACAACTGCGATAAAAACGTGGGTTACTACCTTTTCAACAGCAACAACTACCATTCCTAAAACTACAGATTTCACTTCTAGCATCTTTACAACGCCACAACCGTTGACAAGTGAAATTCCACCTACTACTAAAACAACTTCAACCTCAACGTCAAGCTTGAAAACAACATTTGCCGCACCTACATTCAGCACAACGTCTGCTACATTGCAAACAACGGTGGGTCCGACGACACTAACTACCACTGCAACCCCAACTACTGTTGCCTCTACTTCAACTTGGCAGCCAACATTAACACTAGGATTCAAAAATACAAGTAGCTCTTCCACTGCAAAATCCACTGCATCGACCAAGACTGATATAACTGTTACAGCGACAAGTACCCCTACATCTACGTTTCCCTCAAGTTTTATTTCGCGACCAACAACAACAGTACAACCTAGTACATTTATATCGACAACGCAAACTTCTTTATTACCTCTTTCGACGAAAAACACGACATATTCAACGCTTAAAACAACCTCGCATACACCATCTCCTTTGATATCTACTACTACCACAACGTCGCCATTGGCGGTATCAACCAAACTACAAGACACTACTAGTTTTAGCGGCGCACCTACAACGACATATACATTACCAAAATCTAGCCAACCAAGAACTTCAAGTACAAGTTTACTTCCGTCTTCTACAGATCTAGTGTCAACAACCCAGTCCAGTTTTAAAGTATCACTGCTTGCATTATTAAACAATATAACCAACACACCTCCAACAACCACACCCACTACAACGTCTACTACTTCAATGCCTACTTCAACGGAACTCACAACTAAACAGACGTCGACTGCTTCAACTTCAAGTAGCACAATCACAAAAGCGGTTGCACTTCCGTCTACTTTGCAGTCATCAACCTCTACATCAACTTCTAGCCCTGCAGGTATCACGTCTACTTTACCAATTAGCCCATCAACAACACTGCTTTTGCCTTCATCAACTACAGTTACTGATACAACTAGACCGACTTCAATGTCTACTTCACCTGTAGCAACCACAACGTCGACTTTAGGTTCTACAACTGCGATAAAAACGTGGGTTACTACCTTTTCAACAGCAACAACTACCATTCCTAAAACTACAGATTTCACTTCTAGCATCTTTACAACGCCACAACCGTTGACAAGTGAAATTCCACCTACTACTAAAACAACTTCAACCTCAACGTCAAGCTTGAAAACAACATTTGCCGCACCTACATTCAGCACAACGTCTGCTACATTGCAAACAACGGTGGGTCCGACGACACTAACTACCACTGCAACCCCAACTACTGTTGCCTCTACTTCAACTTGGCAGCCAACATTAACACTAGGATTTAAAAATACAAGTAGCTCTTCCACTGCAAAATCCACTGCATCGACCAAGACTGATATAACTGTTACAGCGACAAGTACCCCTACATCTACGTTTCCCTCAAGTTTTATTTCGCGACCAACAACAACAGTACAACCTAGTACATTTATATCGACAACGCAAACTTCTTTATTACCTCTTTCGACGAAAAACACGACATATTCAACGCTTAAAACAACCTCGCATACACCATCTCCTTTGATATCTACTACTACCACAACGTCGCCATTGGCGGTATCAACCAAACTACAAGACACTACTAGTTTTAGCGGCGCACCTACAACGACATATACATTACCAAAATCTAGCCAACCAAGAACTTCAAGTACAAGTTTACTTCCGTCTTCTACAGATCTAGTGTCAACAACCCAGTCCAGTTTTAAAGTATCACTGCTTGCATTATTAAACAATATAACCAACACACCTCCAACAACCACACCCACTACAACGTCTACTACTTCAATGCCTACTTCAACGGAACTCACAACTAAACAGACGTCGACTGCTTCAACTTCAAGTAGCACAATCACAAAAGCGGTTGCACTTCCGTCTACTTTGCAGTCATCAACCTCTACATCAACTTCTAGCCCTGCAGGTATCACGTCTACTTTACCAATTAGCCCATCAACAACACTGCTTTTGCCTTCATCAACTACAGTTACTGATACAACTAGACCGACTTCAATGTCTACTTCACCTGTAGCAACCACAACGTCGACTTTAGGTTCTACAACTGCGATAAAAACGTGGGTTACTACCTTTTCAACAGCAACAACTACCATTCCTAAAACTACAGATTTCACTTCTAGCATCTTTACAACGCCACAACCGTTGACAAGTGAAATTCCACCTACTACTAAAACAACTTCAACCTCAACGTCAAGCTTGAAAACAACATTTGCCGCACCTACATTCAGCACAACGTCTGCTACATTGCAAACAACGGTGGGTCCGACGACACTAACTACCACTGCAACCCCAACTACTGTTGCCTCTACTTCAACTTGGCAGCCAACATTAACACTAGGATTTAAAAATACAAGTAGCTCTTCCACTGCAAAATCCACTGCATCGACCAAGACTGATATAACTGTTACAGCGACAAGTACCCCTACATCTACGTTTCCCTCAAGTTTTATTTCGCGACCAACAACAACAGTACAACCTAGTACATTTATATCGACAACGCAAACTTCTTTATTACCTCTTTCGACGAAAAACACGACATATTCAACGCTTAAAACAACCTCGCATACACCATCTCCTTTGATATCTACTACTACCACAACGTCGCCATTGGCGGTATCAACCAAACTACAAGACACTACTAGTTTTAGCGGCGCACCTACAACGACATATACATTACCAAAATCTAGCCAACCAAGAACTTCAAGTACAAGTTTACTTCCGTCTTCTACAGATCTAGTGTCAACAACCCAGTCCAGTTTTAAAGTATCACTGCTTGCATTATTAAACAATATAACCAACACACCTCCAACAACCACACCCACTACAACGTCTACTACTTCAATGCCTACTTCAACGGAACTCACAACTAAACAGACGTCGACTGCTTCAACTTCAAGTAGCACAATCACAAAAGCGGTTGCACTTCCGTCTACTTTGCAGTCATCAACCTCTACATCAACTTCTAGCCCTGCAGGTATCACGTCTACTTTACCAATTAGCCCATCAACAACACTGCTTTTGCCTTCATCAACTACAGTTACTGATACAACTAGACCGACTTCAATGTCTACTTCACCTGTAGCAACCACAACGTCGACTTTAGGTTCTACAACTGCGATAAAAACGTGGGTTACTACCTTTTCAACAGCAACAACTACCATTCCTGAAACTACAGATTTCACTTCTAGCATCTTTACAACGACACAACCGTTGACAAGTGAAATTCCACCTACTACTAAAACAACTTCAACCTCAACGTCAAGCTTGAAAACAACATTTGCCGCACCTACATTCAGCACAACGTCTGCTACATTGCAAACAACGGTGGGTCCGACGACACTAACTACCACTGCAACCCCAACTACTGTTGCCTCTACTTCAACTTGGCAGCCAACATTAACACTAGGATTTAAAAATACAAGTAGCTCTTCCACTGCAAAATCCACTGCATCGACCAAGACTGATATAACTGTTACAGCGACAAGTACCCCTACATCTACGTTTCCCTCAAGTTTTATTTCGCGACCAACAACAACAGTACAACCTAGTACATTTATATCGACAACGCAAACTTCTTTATTACCTCTTTCGACGAAAAACACGACATATTCAACGCTTAAAACAACCTCGCATACACCATCTCCTTTGATATCTACTACTACCACAACGTCGCCATTGGCGGTATCAACCAAACTACAAGACACTACTAGTTTTAGCGGCGCACCTACAACGACATATACATTACCAAAATCTAGCCAACCAAGAACTTCAAGTACAAGTTTACTTCCGTCTTCTACAGATCTAGTGTCAACAACCCAGTCCAGTTTTAAAGTATCACTGCTTGCATTATTAAACAATATAACCAACACACCTCCAACAACCACACCCACTACAACGTCTACTACTTCAATGCCTACTTCAACGGAACTCACAACTAAACAGACGTCGACTGCTTCAACTTCAAGTAGCACAATCACAAAAGCGGTTGCACTTCCGTCTACTTTGCAGTCATCAACCTCTACATCAACTTCTAGCCCTGCAGGTATCACGTCTACTTTACCAATTAGCCCATCAACAACACTGCTTTTGCCTTCATCAACTACAGTTACTGATACAACTAGACCGACTTCAATGTCTACTTCACCTGTAGCAACCACAACGTCGACTTTAGGTTCTACAACTGCGATAAAAACGTGGGTTACTACCTTTTCAACAGCAACAACTACCATTCCTAAAACTACAGATTTCACTTCTAGCATCTTTACAACGACACAACCGTTGACAAGTGAAATTCCACCTACTACTAAAACAACTTCAACCTCAACGTCAAGCTTGAAAACAACATTTGCCGCACCTACATTCAGCACAACGTCTGCTACATTGCAAACAACGGTGGGTCCGACGACACTAACTACCACTGCAACCCCAACTACTGTTGCCTCTACTTCAACTTGGCAGCCAACATTAACACTAGGATTCAAAAATACAAGTAGCTCTTCCACTGCAAAATCCACTGCATCGACCAAGACTGATATAACTGTTACAGCGACAAGTACCCCTACATCTACGTTTCCCTCAAGTTTTATTTCGCGACCAACAACAACAGTACAACCTAGTACATTTATATCGACAACGCAAACTTCTTTATTACCTCTTTCGACGAAAAACACGACATATTCAACGCTTAAAACAACCTCGCATACACCATCTCCTTTGATATCTACTACTACCACAACGTCGCCATTGGCGGTATCAACCAAACTACAAGACACTACTAGTTTTAGCGGCGCACCTACAACGACATATACATTACCAAAATCTAGCCAACCAAGAACTTCAAGTACAAGTTTACTTCCGTCTTCTACAGATCTAGTGTCAACAACCCAGTCCAGTTTTAAAGTATCACTGCTTGCATTATTAAACAATATAACCAACACACCTCCAACAACCACACCCACTACAACGTCTACTACTTCAATGCCTACTTCAACGGAACTCACAACTAAACAGACGTCGACTGCTTCAACTTCAAGTAGCACAATCACAAAAGCGGTTGCACTTCCGTCTACTTTGCAGTCATCAACCTCTACATCAACTTCTAGCCCTGCAGGTATCACGTCTACTTTACCAATTAGCCCATCAACAACACTGCTTTTGCCTTCATCAACTACAGTTACTGATACAACTAGACCGACTTCAATGTCTACTTCACCTGTAGCAACCACAACGTCGACTTTAGGTTCTACAACTGCGATAAAAACGTGGGTTACTACCTTTTCAACAGCAACAACTACCATTCCTAAAACTACAGATTTCACTTCTAGCATCTTTACAACGCCACAACCGTTGACAAGTGAAATTCCACCTACTACTAAAACAACTTCAACCTCAACGTCAAGCTTGAAAACAACATTTGCCGCACCTACATTCAGCACAACGTCTGCTACATTGCAAACAACGGTGGGTCCGACGACACTAACTACCACTGCAACCCCAACTACTGTTGCCTCTACTTCAACTTGGCAGCCAACATTAACACTAGGATTTAAAAATACAAGTAGCTCTTCCACTGCAAAATCCACTGCATCGACCAAGACTGATATAACTGTTACAGCGACAAGTACCCCTACATCTACGTTTCCCTCAAGTTTTATTTCGCGACCAACAACAACAGTACAACCTAGTACATTTATATCGACAACGCAAACTTCTTTATTACCTCTTTCGACGAAAAACACGACATATTCAACGCTTAAAACAACCTCGCATACACCATCTCCTTTGATATCTACTACTACCACAACGTCGCCATTGGCGGTATCAACCAAACTACAAGACACTACTAGTTTTAGCGGCGCACCTACAACGACATATACATTACCAAAATCTAGCCAACCAAGAACTTCAAGTACAAGTTTACTTCCGTCTTCTACAGATCTAGTGTCAACAACCCAGTCCAGTTTTAAAGTATCACTGCTTGCATTATTAAACAATATAACCAACACACCTCCAACAACCACACCCACTACAACGTCTACTACTTCAATGCCTACTTCAACGGAACTCACAACTAAACAGACGTCGACTGCTTCAACTTCAAGTATCACAATCACAAAAGCGGTTGCACTTCCGTCTACTTTGCAGTCATCAACCTCTACATCAACTTCTAGCCCTGCAGGTATCACGTCTACTTTACCAATTAGCCCATCAACAACACTGCTTTTGCCTTCATCAACTACAGTTACTGATACAACTAGACCGACTTCAATGTCTACTTCACCTGTAGCAACCACAACGTCGACTTTAGGTTCTACAACTGCGATAAAAACGTGGGTTACTACCTTTTCAACAGCAACAACTACCATTCCTAAAACTACAGATTTCACTTCTAGCATCTTTACAACGCCACAACCGTTGACAAGTGAAATTCCACCTACTACTAAAACAACTTCAACCTCAACGTCAAGCTTGAAAACAACATTTGCCGCACCTACATTCAGCACAACGTCTGCTACATTGCAAACAACGGTGGGTCCGACGACACTAACTACCACTGCAACCCCAACTACTGTTGCCTCTACTTCAACTTGGCAGCCAACATTAACACTAGGATTTAAAAATACAAGTAGCTCTTCCACTGCAAAATCCACTGCATCGACCAAGACTGATATAACTGTTACAGCGACAAGTACCCCTACATCTACGTTTCCCTCAAGTTTTATTTCGCGACCAACAACAACAGTACAACCTAGTACATTTATATCGACAACGCAAACTTCTTTATTACCTCTTTCGACGAAAAACACGACATATTCAACGCTTAAAACAACCTCGCATACACCATCTCCTTTGATATCTACTACTACCACAACGTCGCCATTGGCGGTATCAACCAAACTACAAGACACTACTAGTTTTAGCGGCGCACCTACAACGACATATACATTACCAAAATCTAGCCAACCAAGAACTTCAAGTACAAGTTTACTTCCGTCTTCTACAGATCTAGTGTCAACAACCCAGTCCAGTTTTAAAGTATCACTGCTTGCATTATTAAACAATATAACCAACACACCTCCAACAACCACACCCACTACAACGTCTACTACTTCAATGCCTACTTCAACGGAACTCACAACTAAACAGACGTCGACTGCTTCAACTTCAAGTAGCACAATCACAAAAGCGGTTGCACTTCCGTCTACTTTGCAGTCATCAACCTCTACATCAACTTCTAGCCCTGCAGGTATCACGTCTACTTTACCAATTAGCCCATCAACAACACTGCTTTTGCCTTCATCAACTACAGTTACTGATACAACTAGACCGACTTCAATGTCTACTTCACCTGTAGCAACCACAACGTCGACTTTAGGTTCTACAACTGCGATAAAAACGTGGGTTACTACCTTTTCAACAGCAACAACTACCATTCCTAAAACTACAGATTTCACTTCTAGCATCTTTACAACGACACAACCGTTGACAAGTGAAATTCCACCTACTACTAAAACAACTTCAACCTCAACGTCAAACTTGAAAACAACATTTGCCGCACCTACATTCAGCACAACGTCTGCTACATTGCAAACAACGGTGGGTCCGACGACACTAACTACCACTGCAACCCCAACTACTGTTGCCTCTACTTCAACTTGGCAGCCAACATTAACACTAGGATTTAAAAATACAAGTAGCTCTTCCACTGCAAAATCCACTGCATCGACCAAGACTGATATAACTGTTACAGCGACAAGTACCCCTACATCTACGTTTCCCTCAAGTTTTATTTCGCGACCAACAACAACAGTACAACCTAGTACATTTATATCGACAACGCAAACTTCTTTATTACCTCTTTCGACGAAAAACACGACATATTCAACGCTTAAAACAACCTCGCATACACCATCTCCTTTGATATCTACTACTACCACAACGTCGCCATTGGCTGTATCAACCAAACTACAAGACACTACTAGTTTTAGCGGCGCACCTACAACGACATATACATTACCAAAATCTAGCCAACCAAGAACTTCAAGTACAAGTTTACTTCCGTCTTCTACAGATCTAGTGTCAACAACCCAGTCCAGTTTTAAAGTATCACTGCTTGCATTATTAAACAATATAACCAACACACCTCCAACAACCACACCCACTACAACGTCTACTACTTCAATGCCTACTTCAACGGAACTCACAACTAAACAGACGTCGACTGCTTCAACTTCAAGTAGCACAATCACAAAAGCGGTTGCACTTCCGTCTACTTTGCAGTCATCAACCTCTACATCAACTTCTAGCCCTGCAGGTATCACGTCTACTTTACCAATTAGCCCATCAACAACACTGCTTTTGCCTTCATCAACTACAGTTACTGATACAACTAGACCGACTTCAATGTCTACTTCACCTGTAGCAACCACAACGTCGACTTTAGGTTCTACAACTGCGATAAAAACGTGGGTTACTACCTTTTCAACAGCAACAACTACCATTCCTAAAACTACAGATTTCACTTCTAGCATCTTTACAACGCCACAACCGTTGACAAGTGAAATTCCACCTACTACTAAAACAACTTCAACCTCAACGTCAAGCTTGAAAACAACATTTGCCGCACCTACATTCAGCACAACGTCTGCTACATTGCAAACAACGGTGGGTCCGACGACACTAACTACCACTGCAACCCCAACTACTGTTGCCTCTACTTCAACTTGGCAGCCAACATTAACACTAGGATTTAAAAATACAAGTAGCTCTTCCACTGCAAAATCCACTGCATCGACCAAGACTGATATAACTGTTACAGCGA
Source organism: Dicyrtomina minuta (assembly GCA_949802685.1). Classification (NCBI taxonomy): domain Eukaryota; kingdom Metazoa; phylum Arthropoda; class Collembola; order Symphypleona; family Dicyrtomidae; genus Dicyrtomina; species Dicyrtomina minuta. Next base: position 90,022,344 of record OX461809.1, read on the forward strand.
CAAGTACCCCTACATCTACGTTTCCCTCAAGTTTTATTTCGCGACCAACAACAACAGTACAACCTAGTACATTTATATCGACAACGCAAACTTCTTTATTACCTCTTTCGACGAAAAACACGACATATTCAACGCTTAAAACAACCTCGCATACACCATCTCCTTTAATATCTACTACTACCACAACGTCGCCATTGGCGGTATCAACCAAACTACAAGACACTACTAGTTTTAGCGGCGCACCTACAACGACATATACATTACCAAAATCTAGCCAACCAAGAACTTCAAGTACAAGTTTACTTCCGTCTTCTACAGATCTAGTGTCAACAACCCTGTCCAGTTTTAAAGTATCACTGCTTGCATTATTAAACAATATAACCAACACACCTCCAACAACCACACCCACTACAACGTCTACTACTTCAATGCCTACTTCAACGGAACTCACAACTAAACAGACGTCGACTGCTTCAACTTCAAGTAGCACAATCACAAAAGCGGTTGCACTTCCGTCTACTTTGCAGTCATCAACCTCTACATCAACTTCTAGCCCTGCAGGTATTACGTCTACTTTACCAATTAGCCCATCAACAACACTGCTTTTGCCTTCATCAACTACAGTTACTGATACAACTAGACCGACTTCAATGTCTACTTCACCTGTAGCAACCACAACGTCGACTTTAGGTTCTACAACTGCGATAAAAACGTGGGTTACTACCTTTTCAACAGCAACAACTACCATTCCTAAAACTACAGATTTCACTTCTAGCATCTTTACAACGACACAACCGTTGACAAGTGAAATTCCACCTACTACTAAAACAACTTCAACCTCAACGTCAAGCTTGAAAACAACATTTGCCGCACCTACATTCAGCACAACGTCTGCTACATTGCAAACAACGGTGGGTCCGACGACACTTACTACCACTGCAACCCCAACTACTGTTGCCTCTACTTCAACTTGGCAGCCAACATTAACACTAGGATTTAAAAATACAAGTAGCTCTTCCACTGCAAAATCCACTGCATCGACCAAGACTGATATAACTGTTACAGCGACAAGTACCCCTACATCTACGTTTCCCTCAAGTTTTATTTCGCGACCAACAACAACAGTACAACCTAGTACATTTATATCGACAACGCAAACTTCTTTATTACCTCTTTCGACGAAAAACACGACATATTCAACGCTTAAAACAACCTCGCATACACCATCTCCTTTGATATCTACTACTACCACAACGTCGCCATTGGCGGTATCAACCAAACTACAAGACACTACTAGTTTTAGCGGCGCACCTACAACGACATATACATTACCAAAATCTAGCCAACCAAGAACTTCAAGTACAAGTTTACTTCCGTCTTCTACAGATCTAGTGTCAACAACCCTGTCCAGTTTTAAAGTATCACTGCTTGCATTATTAAACAATATAACCAACACACCTCCAACAACCACACCCACTACAACGTCTACTACTTCAATGCCTACTTCAACGGAACTCACAACTAAACAGACGTCGACTGCTTCAACTTCAAGTAGCACAATCACAAAAGCGGTTGCACTTCCGTCTACTTTGCAGTCATCAACCTCTACATCAACTTCTAGCCCTGCAGGTATCACGTCTACTTTACCAATTAGCCCATCAACAACACTGCTTTTGCCTTCATCAACTACAGTTACTGATACAACTAGACCGACTTCAATGTCTACTTCACCTGTAGCAACCACAACGTCGACTTTAGGTTCTACAACTGCGATAAAAACGTGGGTTACTACCTTTTCAACAGCAACAACTACGATTCCTGAAACTACAGATTTCACTTCTAGCATCTTTACAACGACACAACCGTTGACAAGTGAAATTCCACCTACTACTAAAACAACTTCAACCTCAACGTCAAGCTTGAAAACAACATTTGCCGCACCTACATTCAGCACAACGTCTGCTACATTGCAAACAACGGTGGGTCCGACGACACTAACTACCACTGCAACCCCAACTACTGTTGCCTCTACTTCAACTTGGCAGCCAACATTAACACTAGGATTTAAAAATACAAGTAGCTCTTCCACTGCAAAATCCACTGCATCGACCAAGACTGATATAACTGTTACAGCGACAAGTACCCCTACATCTACGTTTCCCTCAAGTTTTATTTCGCGACCAACAACAACAGTACAACCTAGTACATTTATATCGACAACGCAAACTTCTTTATTACCTCTTTCGACGAAAAACACGACATATTCAACGCTTAAAACAACCTCGCATACACCATCTCCTTTGATATCTACTACTACCACAACGTCGCCATTGGCGGTATCAACCAAACTACAAGACACTACTAGTTTTAGCGGCGCACCTACAACGACATATACATTACCAAAATCTAGCCAACCAAGAACTTCAAGTACAAGTTTACTTCCGTCTTCTACAGATCTAGTGTCAACAACCCAGTCCAGTTTTAAAGTATCACTGCTTGCATTATTAAACAATATAACCAACACACCTCCAACAACCACACCCACTACAACGTCTACTACTTCAATGCCTACTTCAACGGAACTCACAACTAAACAGACGTCGACTGCTTCAACTTCAAGTAGCACAATCACAAAAGCGGTTGCACTTCCGTCTACTTTGCAGTCATCAACCTCTACATCAACTTCTAGCCCTGCAGGTATCACGTCTACTTTACCAATTAGCCCATCAACAACACTGCTTTTGCCTTCATCAACTACAGTTACTGATACAACTAGACCGACTTCAATGTCTACTTCACCTGTAGCAACCACAACGTCGACTTTAGGTTCTACAACTGCGATAAAAACGTGGGTTACTACCTTTTCAACAGCAACAACTACCATTCCTAAAACTACAGATTTCACTTCTAGCATCTTTACAACGACACAACCGTGGACAAGTGAAATTCCACCTACTACTAAAACAACTTCAACCTCAACGTCAAGCTTGAAAACAACATTTGCCGCACCTACATTCAGCACAACGTCTGCTACATTGCAAACAACGGTGGGTCCGACGACACTAACTACCACTGCAACCCCAACTACTGTTGCCTCTACTTCAACTTGGCAGCCAACATTAACACTAGGATTTAAAAATACAAGTAGCTCTTCCACTGCAAAATCCACTGCATCGACCAAGACTGATATAACTGTTACAGCGACAATTTCCCCTACATCTACGTTTCCCTCAAGTTTTATTTCGCGACCAACAACAACAGTACAACCTAGTACATTTATATCGACAACGCAAACTTCCTCATTACCTCTTTCGACGAAAAACACGACATATTCAACGCTTAAAACAACCTCGCATACACCATCTCGTTTGATATCTACTACTACCACAACGTCGCCATTGGCGGTATCAACCAAACTACAAGACACTACTAGTTTTAGCGGCGCACCTACAACGACATATACATTACCAAAATCTAGCCAACCAAGAACTTCAAGTACAAGTTTACTTCCGTCTTCTACAGATCTAGTGTCAACAACCCAGTCCAGTTTTAAAGTATCACTGCTTGCATTATTAAACAATATAACCAACACACCTCCAACAACCACACCCACTACAACGTCTACTACTTCAATGCCTACTTCAACGGAACTCACAACTAAACAGACGTCGACTGCTTCAACTTCAAGTAGCACAATCACAAAAGCGGTTGCACTTCCGTCTACTTTGCAGTCATCAACCTCTACATCAACTTCTAGCCCTGCAGGTATCACGTCTACTTTACCAATTAGCCCATCAACAACACTGCTTTTGCCTTCATCAACTACAGTTACTGATACAACTAGACCGACTTCAATGTCTACTTCACCTGTAGCAACCACAACGTCGACTTTAGGTTCTACAACTGCGATAAAAACGTGGGTTACTACCTTTTCAACAGCAACAACTACCATTCCTAAAACTACAGATTTCACTTCTAGCATCTTTACAACGACACAACCGTTGACAAGTGAAATTCCACCTACTACTAAAACAACTTCAACCTCAACGTCAAGCTTGAAAACAACATTTGCCGCACCTACATTCAGCACAACGTCTGCTACATTGCAAACAACGGTGGGTCCGACGACACTAACTACCACTGCAACCCCAACTACTGTTGCCTCTACTTCAACTTGGCAGCCAACATTAACACTAGGATTTAAAAATACAAGTAGCTCTTCCACTGCAAAATCCACTGCATCGACCAAGACTGATATAACTGTTACAGCGACAAGTACCCCTACATCTACGTTTCCCTCAAGTTTTATTTCGCGACCAACAACAACAGTACAACCTAGTACATTTATATCGACAACGCAAACTTCTTTATTACCTCTTTCGACGAAAAACACGACATATTCAACGCTTAAAACAACCTCGCATACACCATCTCCTTTGATATCTACTACTACCACAACGTCGCCATTGGCTGTATCAACCAAACTACAAGACACTACTAGTTTTAGCGGCGCACCTACAACGACATATACATTACCAAAATCTAGCCAACCAAGAACTTCAAGTACAAGTTTACTTCCGTCTTCTACAGATCTAGTGTCAACAACCCAGTCCAGTTTTAAAGTATCACTGCTTGCATTATTAAACAATATAACCAACACACCTCCAACAACCACACCCACTACAACGTCTACTACTTCAATGCCTACTTCAACGGAACTCACAACTAAACAGACGTCGACTGCTTCAACTTCAAGTAGCACAATCACAAAAGCGGTTGCACTTCCGTCTACTTTGCAGTCATCAACCTCTACATCAACTTCTAGCCCTGCAGGTATCACGTCTACTTTACCAATTAGCCCATCAACAACACTGCTTTTGCCTTCATCAACTACAGTTACTGATACAACTAGACCGACTTCAATGTCGACTTCACCTGTAGCAACCACAACGTCGACTTTAGGTTCTACAACTGCGATAAAAACGTGGGTTACTACCTTTTCAACAGCAACAACTACCATTCCTAAAACTACAGATTTCACTTCTAGCATCTTTACAACGACACAACCGTTGACAAGTGAAATTCCACCTACTACTAAAACAACTTCAACCTCAACGTCAAGCTTGAAAACAACATTTGCCGCACCTACATTCAGCACAACGTCTGCTACATTGCAAACAACGGTGGGTCCGACGACACTAACTACCACTGCAACCCCAACTACTGTTGCCTCTACTTCAACTTGGCAGCCAACATTAACACTAGGATTTAAAAATACAACTAGCTCTTCCACTGCAAAATCCACTGCATCGACCAAGACTGATATAACTGTTACAGCGACAAGTACCCCTACATCTACGTTTCCCTCAAGTTTTATTTCGCGACCAACAACAACAGTACAACCTAGTACATTTATATCGACAACGCAAACTTCTTTATTACCTCTTTCGACGAAAAACACGACATATTCAACGCTTAAAACAACCTCGCATACACCATCTCCTTTGATATCTACTACTACCACAACGTCGCCATTGGCGGTATCAACCAAACTACAAGACACTACTAGTTTTAGCGGCGCACCTACAACGACATATACATTACCAAAATCTAGCCAACCAAGAACTTCAAGTACAAGTTTACTTCCGTCTTCTACAGATCTAGTGTCAACAACCCAGTCCAGTTTTAAAGTATCACTGCTTGCATTATTAAACAATATAACCAACACACCTCCAACAACCACACCCACTACAACGTCTACTACTTCAATGCCTACTTCAACGGAACTCACAACTAAACAGACGTCGACTGCTTCAACTTCAAGTAGCACAATCACAAAAGCGGTTGCACTTCCGTCTACTTTGCAGTCATCAACCTCTACATCAACTTCTAGCCCTGCAGGTATCACGTCTACTTTACCAATTAGCCCATCAACAACACTGCTTTTGCCTTCATCAACTACAGTTACTGATACAACTAGACCGACTTCAATGTCTACTTCACCTGTAGCAACCACAACGTCGACTTTAGGTTCTACAACTGCGATAAAAACGTGGGTTACTACCTTTTCAACAGCAACAACTACCATTCCTAAAACTACAGATTTCACTTCTAGCATCTTTACAACGACACAACCGTTGACAAGTGAAATTCCACCTACTACTAAAACAACTTCAACCTCAACGTCAAGCTTGAAAACAACATTTGCCGCACCTACATTCAGCACAACGTCTGCTACATTGCAAACAACGGTGGGTCCGACGACACTAACTACCACTGCAACCCCAACTACTGTTGCCTCTACTTCAACTTGGCAGCCAACATTAACACTAGGATTTAAAAATACAACTAGCTCTTCCACTGCAAAATCCACTGCATCGACCAAGACTGATATAACTGTTACAGCGACAAGTACCCCTACATCTACGTTTCCCTCAAGTTTTATTTCGCGACCAACAACAACAGTACAACCTAGTACATTTATATCGACAACGCAAACTTCTTTATTACCTCTTTCGACGAAAAACACGACATATTCAACGCTTAAAACAACCTCGCATACACCATCTCCTTTGATATCTACTACTACCACAACGTCGCCATTGGCGGTATCAACCAAACTACAAGACACTACTAGTTTTAGCGGCGCACCTACAACGACATATACATTACCAAAATCTAGCCAACCAAGAACTTCAAGTACAAGTTTACTTCCGTCTTCTACAGATCTAGTGTCAACAACCCAGTCCAGTTTTAAAGTATCACTGCTTGCATTATTAAACAATATAACCAACACACCTCCAACAACCACACCCACTACAACGTCTACTACTTCAATGCCTACTTCAACGGAACTCACAACTAAACAGACGTCGACTGCTTCAACTTCAAGTAGCACAATCACAAAAGCGGTTGCACTTCCGTCTACTTTGCAGTCATCAACCTCTACATCAACTTCTAGCCCTGCAGGTATCACGTCTACATTACCAATTAGCCCATCAACAACACTGCTTTTGCCTTCATCAACTACAGTTACTGATACAACTAGACCGACTTCAATGTCTACTTCACCTGTAGCAACCACAACGTCGACTTTAGGTTCTACAACTGCGATAAAAACGTGGGTTACTACCTTTTCAACAGCAACAACTACCATTCCTAAAACTACAGATTTCACTTCTAGCATCTTTACAACGACACAACCGTTGACAAGTGAAATTCCACCTACTACTAAAACAACTTCAACCTCAACGTCAAGCTTGAAAACAACATTTGCCGCACCTACATTCAGCACAACGTCTGCTACATTGCAAACAACGGTGGGTCCGACGACACTAACTACCACTGCAACCCCAACTACTGTTGCCTCTACTTCAACTTGGCAGCCAACATTAACACTAGGATTTAAAAATACAAGTAGCTCTTCCACTGCAAAATCCACTGCATCGACCAAGACTGATATAACTGTTACAGCGACAAGTACCCCTACATCTACGTTTCCCTCAAGTTTTATTTCGCGACCAACAACAACAGTACAACCTAGTACATTTATATCGACAACGCAAACTTCTTTATTACCTCTTTCGACGAAAAACACGACATATTCAACGCTTAAAACAACCTCGCATACACCATCTCCTTTGATATCTACTACTACCACAACGTCGCCATTGGCGGTATCAACCAAACTACAAGACACTACTAGTTTTAGCGGCGCACCTACAACGACATATACATTACCAAAATCTAGCCAACCAAGAACTTCAAGTACAAGTTTACTTCCGTCTTCTACAGATCTAGTGTCAACAACCCAGTCCAGTTTTAAAGTATCACTGCTTGCATTATTAAACAATATAACCAACACACCTCCAACAACCACACCCACTACAACGTCTACTACTTCAATGCCTACTTCAACGGAACTCACAACTAAACAGACGTCGACTGCTTCAACTTCAAGTAGCACAATCACAAAAGCGGTTGCACTTCCGTCTACTTTGCAGTCATCAACCTCTACATCAACTTCTAGCCCTGCAGGTATCACGTCTACTTTACCAATTAGCCCATCAACAACACTGCTTTTGCCTTCATCAACTACAGTTACTGATACAACTAGACCGACTTCAATGTCTACTTCACCTGTAGCAACCACAACGTCGACTTTAGGTTCTACAACAGCGATAAAAACGTGGGTTACTACCTTTTCAACAGCAACAACTACCATTCCTAAAACTACAGATTTCACTTCTAGCATCTTTACAACGACACAACCGTTGACAAGTGAAATTCCACCTACTACTAAAACAACTTCAACCTCAACGTCAAACTTGAAAACAACATTTGCCGCACCTACATTCAGCACAACGTCTGCTACATTGCAAACAACGGTGGGTCCGACGACACTAACTACCACTGCAACCCCAACTACTGTTGCCTCTACTTCAACTTGGCAGCCAACATTAACACTAGGATTTAAAAATACAAGTAGCTCTTCCACTGCAAAATCCACTGCATCGACCAAGACTGATATAACTGTTACAGCGACAAGTACCCCTACATCTACGTTTCCCTCAAGTTTTATTTCGCGACCAACAACAACAGTACAACCTAGTACATTTATATCGACAACGCAAACTTCTTTATTACCTCTTTCGACGAAAAACACGACATATTCAACGCTTAAAACAACCTCGCATACACCATCTCCTTTGATATCTACTACTACCACAACGTCGCCATTGGCGGTATCAACCAAACTACAAGACACTACTAGTTTTAGCGGCGCACCTACAACGACATATACATTACCAAAATCTAGCCAACCAAGAACTTCAAGTACAAGTTTACTTCCGTCTTCTACAGATCTAGTGTCAACAACCCAGTCCAGTTTTAAAGTATCACTGCTTGCATTATTAAACAATATAACCAACACACCTCCAACAACCACACCCACTACAACGTCTACTACTTCAATGCCTACTTCAACGGAACTCACAACTAAACAGACGTCGACTGCTTCAACTTCAAGTAGCACAATCACAAAAGCGGTTGCACTTCCGTCTACTTTGCAGTCATCAACCTCTACATCAACTTCTAGCCCTGCAGGTATCACGTCTACATTACCAATTAGCCCATCAACAACACTGCTTTTGCCTTCATCAACTACAGTTACTGATACAACTAGACCGACTTCAATGTCTACTTCACCTGTAGCAACCACAACGTCGACTTTAGGTTCTACAACTGCGATAAAAACGTGGGTTACTACCTTTTCAACAGCAACAACTACCATTCCTAAAACTACAGATTTCACTTCTAGCATCTTTACAACGACACAACCGTTGACAAGTGAAATTCCACCTACTACTAAAACAACTTCAACCTCAACGTCAAGCTTGAAAACAACATTTGCCGCACCTACATTCAGCACAACGTCTGCTACATTGCAAACAACGGTGGGTCCGACGACACTAACTACCACTGCAACCCCAACTACTGTTGCCTCTACTTCAACTTGGCAGCCAACATTAACACTAGGATTTAAAAATACAACTAGCTCTTCCACTGCAAAATCCACTGCATCGACCAAGACTGATATAACTGTTACAGCGACAAGTACCCCTACATCTACGTTTCCCTCAAGTTTTATTTCGCGACCAACAACAACAGTACAACCTAGTACATTTATATCGACAACGCAAACTTCTTTATTACCTCTTTCGACGAAAAACACGACATATTCAACGCTTAAAACAACCTCGCATACACCATCTCCTTTGATATCTACTACTACCACAACGTCGCCATTGGCGGTATCAACCAAACTACAAGACACTACTAGTTTTAGCGGCGCACCTACAACGACATATACATTACCAAAATCTAGCCAACCAAGAACTTCAAGTACAAGTTTACTTCCGTCTTCTACAGATCTAGTGTCAACAACCCAGTCCAGTTTTAAAGTATCACTGCTTGCATTATTAAACAATATAACCAACACACCTCCAACAACCACACCCACTACAACGTCTACTACTTCAATGCCTACTTCAACGGAACTCACAACTAAACAGACGTCGACTGCTTCAACTTCAAGTAGCACAATCACAAAAGCGGTTGCACTTCCGTCTACTTTGCAGTCATCAACCTCTACATCAACTTCTAGCCCTGCAGGTATCACGTCTACTTTACCAATTAGCCCATCAACAACACTGCTTTTGCCTTCATCAACTACAGTTACTGATACAACTAGACCGACTTCAATGTCTACTTCACCTGTAGCAACCACAACGTCGACTTTAGGTTCTACAACTGCGATAAAAACGTGGGTTACTACCTTTTCAACAGCAACAACTACCATTCCTGAAACTACAGATTTCACTTCTAGCATCTTTACAACGACACAACCGTTGACAAGTGAAATTCCACCTACTACTAAAACAACTTCAACCTCAACGTCAAGCTTGAAAACAACATTTGCCGCACCTACATTCAGCACAACGTCTGCTACATTGCAAACAACGGTGGGTCCGACGACACTAACTACCACTGCAACCCCAACTACTGTTGCCTCTACTTCAACTTGGCAGCCAACATTAACACTAGGATTTAAAAATACAAGTAGCTCTTCCACTGCAAAATCCACTGCATCGACCAAGACTGATATAACTGTTACAGCGACAAGTACCCCTACATCTACGTTTCCCTCAAGTTTTATTTCGCGACCAACAACAACAGTACAACCTAGTACATTTATATCGACAACGCAAACTTCTTTATTACCTCTTTCGACGAAAAACACGACATATTCAACGCTTAAAACAACCTCGCATACACCATCTCCTTTGATATCTACTACTACCACAACGTCGCCATTGGCGGTATCAACCAAACTACAAGACACTACTAGTTTTAGCGGCGCACCTACAACGACATATACATTACCAAAATCTAGCCAACCAAGAACTTCAAGTACAAGTTTACTTCCGTCTTCTACAGATCTAGTGTCAACAACCCAGTCCAGTTTTAAAGTATCACTGCTTGCATTATTAAACAATATAACCAACACACCTCCAACAACCACACCCACTACAACGTCTACTACTTCAATGCCTACTTCAACGGAACTCACAACTAAACAGACGTCGACTGCTTCAACTTCAAGTAGCACAATCACAAAAGCGGTTGCACTTCCGTCTACTTTGCAGTCATCAACCTCTACATCAACTTCTAGCCCTGCAGGTATCACGTCTACATTACCAATTAGCCCATCAACAACACTGCTTTTGCCTTCATCAACTACAGTTACTGATACAACTAGACCGACTTCAATGTCTACTTCACCTGTAGCAACCACAACGTCGACTTTAGGTTCTACAACTGCGATAAAAACGTGGGTTACTACCTTTTCAACAGCAACAACTACCATTCCTAAAACTACAGATTTCACTTCTAGCATCTTTACAACGACACAACCGTTGACAAGTGAAATTCCACCTACTACTAAAACAACTTCAACCTCAACGTCAAGCTTGAAAACAACATTTGCCGCACCTACATTCAGCACAACGTCTGCTACATTGCAAACAACGGTGGGTCCGACGACACTAACTACCACTGCAACCCCAACTACTGTTGCCTCTACTTCAACTTGGCAGCCAACATTAACACTAGGATTTAAAAATACAACTAGCTCTTCCACTGCAAAATCCACTGCATCGACCAAGACTGATATAACTGTTACAGCGACAAGTACCCCTACATCTACGTTTCCCTCAAGTTTTATTTCGCGACCAACAACAACAGTACAACCTAGTACATTTATATCGACAACGCAAACTTCTTTATTACCTCTTTCGACGAAAAACACGACATATTCAACGCTTAAAACAACCTCGCATACACCATCTCCTTTGATATCTACTACTACCACAACGTCGCCATTGGCGGTATCAACCAAACTACAAGACACTACTAGTTTTAGCGGCGCACCTACAACGACATATACATTACCAAAATCTAGCCAACCAAGAACTTCAAGTACAAGTTTACTTCCGTCTTCTACAGATCTAGTGTCAACAACCCAGTCCAGTTTTAAAGTATCACTGCTTGCATTATTAAACAATATAACCAACACACCTCCAACAACCACACCCACTACAACGTCTACTACTTCAATGCCTACTTCAACGGAACTCACAACTAAACAGACGTCGACTGCTTCAACTTCAAGTAGCACAATCACAAAAGCGGTTGCACTTCCGTCTACTTTGCAGTCATCAACCTCTACATCAACTTCTAGCCCTGCAGGTATCACGTCTACTTTACCAATTAGCCCATCAACAACACTGCTTTTGCCTTCATCAACTACAGTTACTGATACAACTAGACCGACTTCAATGTCTACTTCACCTGTAGCAACCACAACGTCGACTTTAGGTTCTACAACTGCGATAAAAACGTGGGTTACTACCTTTTCAACAGCAACAACTACCATTCCTGAAACTACAGATTTCACTTCTAGCATCTTTACAACGACACAACCGTTGACAAGTGTAATTCCACCTACTACTAAAACAACTTCAACCTCAACGTCAAGCTTGAAAACAACATTTGCCGCACCTACATTCAGCACAACGTCTGCTACATTGCAAACAACGGTGGGTCCGACGACACTAACTACCACTGCAACCCCAACTACTGTTGCCTCTACTTCAACTTGGCAGCCAACATTAACACTAGGATTTAAAAATACAAGTAGCTCTTCCACTGCAAAATCCACTGCATCGACCAAGACTGATATAACTGTTACAGCGACAAGTACCCCTACATCTACGTTTCCCTCAAGTTTTATTTCGCGACCAACAACAACAGTACAACCTAGTACATTTATATCGACAACGCAAACTTCTTTATTACCTCTTTCGACGAAAAACACGACATATTCAACGCTTAAAACAACCTCGCATACACCATCTCCTTTGATATCTACTACTACCACAACGTCGCCATTGGCGGTATCAACCAAACTACAAGACACTACTAGTTTTAGCGGCGCACCTACAACGACATATACATTACCAAAATCTAGCCAACCAAGAACTTCAAGTACAAGTTTACTTCCGTCTTCTACAGATCTAGTGTCAACAACCCAGTCCAGTTTTAAAGTATCACTGCTTGCATTATTAAACAATATAACCAACACACCTCCAACAACCACACCCACTACAACGTCTACTACTTCAATGCCTACTTCAACGGAACTCACAACTAAACAGACGTCGACTGCTTCAACTTCAAGTAGCACAATCACAAAAGCGGTTGCACTTCCGTCTACTTTGCAGTCATCAACCTCTACATCAACTTCTAGCCCTGCAGGTATCACGTCTACTTTACCAATTAGCCCATCAACAACACTGCTTTTGCCTTCATCAACTACAGTTACTGATACAACTAGACCGACTTCAATGTCTACTTCACCTGTAGCAACCACAACGTCGACTTTAGGTTCTACAACTGCGATAAAAACGTGGGTTACTACCTTTTCAACAGCAACAACTACCATTCCTAAAACTACAGATTTCACTTCTAGCATCTTTACAACGACACAACCGTTGACAAGTGAAATTCCACCTACTACTAAAACAACTTCAACCTCAACGTCAAGCTTGAAAACAACATTTGCCGCACCTACATTCAGCACAACGTCTGCTACATTGCAAACAACGGTGGGTCCGACGACACTAACTACCACTGCAACCCCAACTACTGTTGCCTCTACTTCAACTTGGCAGCCAACATTAACACTAGGATTTAAAAATACAAGTAGCTCTTCCACTGCAAAATCCACTGCATCGACCAAGACTGATATAACTGTTACAGCGACAAGTACCCCTACATCTACGTTTCCCTCAAGTTTTATTTCGCGACCAACAACAACAGTACAACCTAGTACATTTATATCGACAACGCAAACTTCTTTATTACCTCTTTCGACGAAAAACACGACATATTCAACGCTTAAAACAACCTCGCATACACCATCTCCTTTGATATCTACTACTACCACAACGTCGCCATTGGCGGTATCAACCAAACTACAAGACACTACTAGTTTTAGCGGCGCACCTACAACGACATATACATTACCAAAATCTAGCCAACCAAGAACTTCAAGTACAAGTTTACTTCCGTCTTCTACAGATCTAGTGTCAACAACCCAGTCCAGTTTTAAAGTATCACTGCTTGCATTATTAAACAATATAACCAACACACCTCCAACAACCACACCCACTACAACGTCTACTACTTCAATGCCTACTTCAACGGAACTCACAACTAAACAGACGTCGACTGCTTCAACTTCAAGTAGCACAATCACAAAAGCGGTTGCACTTCCGTCTACTTTGCAGTCATCAACCTCTACATCAACTTCTAGCCCTGCAGGTATCACGTCTACTTTACCAATTAGCCCATCAACAACACTGCTTTTGCCTTCATCAACTACAGTTACTGATACAACTAGACCGACTTCAATGTCTACTTCACCTGTAGCAACCACAACGTCGACTTTAGGTTCTACAACTGCGATAAAAACGTGGGTTACTACCTTTTCAACAGCAACAACTACCATTCCTAAAACTACAGATTTCACTTCTAGCATCTTTACAACGACACAACCGTTGACAAGTGAAATTCCACCTACTACTAAAACAACTTCAACCTCAACGTCAAGCTTGAAAACAACATTTGCCGCACCTACATTCAGCACAACGTCTGCTACATTGCAAACAACGGTGGGTCCGACGACACTAACTACCACTGCAACCCCAACTACTGTTGCCTCTACTTCAACTTGGCAGCCAACATTAACACTAGGATTTAAAAATACAAGTAGCTCTTCCACTGCAAAATCCACTGCATCGACCAAGACTGATATAACTGTTACAGCGACAAGTACCCCTACATCTACGTTTCCCTCAAGTTTTATTTCGCGACCAACAACAACAGTACAACCTAGTACATTTATATCGACAACGCAAACTTCTTTATTACCTCTTTCGACAAAAAACACGACATATTCAACGCTTAAAACAACCTCGCATACACCATCTCCTTTGATATCTACTACTACCACAACGTCGCCATTGGCGGTATCAACCAAACTACAAGACACTACTAGTTTTAGCGGCGCACCTACAACGACATATACATTACCAAAATCTAGCCAACCAAGAACTTCAAGTACAAGTTTACTTCCGTCTTCTACAGATCTAGTGTCAACAACCCAGTCCAGTTTTAAAGTATCACTGCTTGCATTATTAAACAATATAACCAACACACCTCCAACAACCACACCCACTACAACGTCTACTACTTCAATGCCTACTTCAACGGAACTCACAACTAAACAGACGTCGACTGCTTCAACTTCAAGTAGCACAATCACAAAAGCGGTTGCACTTCCGTCTACTTTGCAGTCATCAACCTCTACATCAACTTCTAGCCCTGCAGGTATCACGTCTACTTTACCAATTAGCCCATCAACAACACTGCTTTTGCCTTCATCAACTACAGTTACTGATACAACTAGACCGACTTCAATGTCTACTTCACCTGTAGCAACCACAACGTCGACTTTAGGTTCTACAACTGCGATAAAAACGTGGGTTACTACCTTTTCAACAGCAACAACTACCATTCCTAAAACTACAGATTTCACTTCTAGCATCTTTACAACGACACAACCGTTGACAAGTGAAATTCCACCTACTACTAAAACAACTTCAACCTCAACGTCAAGCTTGAAAACAACATTTGCCGCACCTACATTCAGCACAACGTCTGCTACATTGCAAACAACGGTGGGTCCGACGACACTTACTACCACTGCAACCCCAACTACTGTTGCCTCTACTTCAACTTGGCAGCCAACATTAACACTAGGATTTAAAAATACAAGTAGCTCTTCCACTGCAAAATCCACTGCATCGACCAAGACTGATATAACTGTTACAGCGACAAGTACCCCTACATCTACGTTTCCCTCAAGTTTTATTTCGCGACCAACAACAACAGTGCAACCTAGTACATTTATATCGACAACGCAAACTTCTTTATTACCTCTTTCGACGAAAAACACGACATATTCAACGCTTAAAACAACCTCGCATACACCATCTCCTTTGATATCTACTACTACCACAACGTCGCCATTGGCGGTATC
Organism: Dicyrtomina minuta; assembly: GCA_949802685.1. Classification (NCBI taxonomy): domain Eukaryota; kingdom Metazoa; phylum Arthropoda; class Collembola; order Symphypleona; family Dicyrtomidae; genus Dicyrtomina; species Dicyrtomina minuta. The sequence continues at coordinate 90,038,569 of OX461809.1, forward strand.
AACCAAACTACAAGACACTACTAGTTTTAGCGGCGCACCTACAACGACATATACATTACCAAAATCTAGCCAACCAAGAACTTCAAGTACAAGTTTACTTCCGTCTTCTACAGATCTAGTGTCAACAACCCAGTCCAGTTTTAAAGTATCACTGCTTGCATTATTAAACAATATAACCAACACACCTCCAACAACCACACCCACTACAACGTCTACTACTTCAATGCCTACTTCAACGGAACTCACAACTAAACAGACGTCGACTGCTTCAACTTCAAGTAGCACAATCACAAAAGCGGTTGCACTTCCGTCTACTTTGCAGTCATCAACCTCTACATCAACTTCTAGCCCTGCAGGTATCACGTCTACTTTACCAATTAGCCCATCAACAACACTGCTTTTGCCTTCATCAACTACAGTTACTGATACAACTAGACCGACTTCAATGTCTACTTCACCTGTAGCAACCACAACGTCGACTTTAGGTTCTACAACTGCGATAAAAACGTGGGTTACTACCTTTTCAACAGCAACAACTACCATTCCTAAAACTACAGATTTCACTTCTAGCATCTTTACAACGACACAACCGTTGACAAGTGAAATTCCACCTACTACTAAAACAACTTCAACCTCAACGTCAAGCTTGAAAACAACATTTGCCGCACCTACATTCAGCACAACGTCTGCTACATTGCAAACAACGGTGGGTCCGACGACACTAACTACCACTGCAACCCCAACTACTGTTGCCTCTACTTCAACTTGGCAGCCAACATTAACACTAGGATTTAAAAATACAAGTAGCTCTTCCACTGCAAAATCCACTGCATCGACCAAGACTGATATAACTGTTACAGCGACAAGTACCCCTACATCTACGTTTCCCTCAAGTTTTATTTCGCGACCAACAACAACAGTACAACCTAGTACATTTATATCGACAACGCAAACTTCTTTATTACCTCTTTCGACAAAAAACACGACATATTCAACGCTTAAAACAACCTCGCATACACCATCTCCTTTGATATCTACTTCTACCACAACGTCGCCATTGGCGGTATCAACCAAACTACAAGACACTACTAGTTTTAGCGGCGCACCTACAACGACATATACATTACCAAAATCTAGCCAACCAAGAACTTCAAGTACAAGTTTACTTCCGTCTTCTACAGATCTAGTGTCAACAACCCAGTCCAGTTTTAAAGTATCACTGCTTGCATTATTAAACAATATAACCAACACACCTCCAACAACCACACCCACTACAACGTCTACTACTTCAATGCCTACTTCAACGGAACTCACAACTAAACAGACGTCGACTGCTTCAACTTCAAGTAGCACAATCACAAAAGCGGTTGCACTTCCGTCTACTTTGCAGTCATCAACCTCTACATCAACTTCTAGCCCTGCAGGTATCACGTCTACTTTACCAATTAGCCCATCAACAACACTGCTTTTGCCTTCATCAACTACAGTTACTGATACAACTAGACCGACTTCAATGTCTACTTCACCTGTAGCAACCACAACGTCGACTTTAGGTTCTACAACTGCGATAAAAACGTGGGTTACTACCTTTTCAACAGCAACAACTACCATTCCTAAAACTACAGATTTCACTTCTAGCATCTTTACAACGACACAACCGTTGACAAGTGAAATTCCACCTACTACTAAAACAACTTCAACCTCAACGTCAAGCTTGAAAACAACATTTGCCGCACCTACATTCAGCACAACGTCTGCTACATTGCAAACAACGGTGGGTCCGACGACACTAACTACCACTGCAACCCCAACTACTGTTGCCTCTACTTCACCTTGGCAGCCAACATTAACACTAGGATTTAAAAATACAAGTAGCTCTTCCACTGCAAAATCTACTGCATCGACCAAGACTGATATAACTGTTACAGCGACAAGTACCCCTACATCTACGTTTCCCTCAAGTTTTATTTCGCGACCAACAACAACAGTACAACCTAGTACATTTATATCGACAACGCAAACTTCTTTATTACCTCTTTCGACAAAAAACACGACATATTCAACGCTTAAAACAACCTCGCATACACCATCTCCTTTGATATCTACTACTACCACAACGTCGCCATTGGCGGTATCAACCAAACTACAAGACACTACTAGTTTTAGCGGCGCACCTACAACGACATATACATTACCAAAATCTAGCCAACCAAGAACTTTAAGTACAAGTTTACTTCCGTCTTCTACAGATCTAGTTTCAACAACCCAGTCCAGTTTTAAAGTATCACTGCTTGCATTATTAAACAATATAACCAACACACCTCCAACAACCACACCCACTACAACGTCTACTACTTCAATGCCTACTTCAACGGAACTCACAACTAAACAGACGTCGACTGCTTCAACTTCAAGTAGCACAATCACAAAAGCGGTTGCACTTCCGTCTACTTTGCAGTCATCAACCTCTACATCAACTTCTAGCCCTGCAGGTATCACGTCTACTTTACCAATTAGCCCATCAACAACACTGCTTTTGCCTTCATCAACTACAGTTACTGATACAACTAGACCGACTTCAATGTCTACTTCACCTGTAGCAACCACAACGTCGACTTTAGGTTCTACAACTGCGATAAAAACGTGGGTTACTACCTTTTCAACAGCAACAACTACCATTCCTAAAACTACAGATTTCACTTCTAGCATCTTTACAACGACACAACCGTTGACAAGTGAAATTCCACCTACTACTAAAACAACTTCAACCTCAACGTCAAGCTTGAAAACAACATTTGCCGCACCTACATTCAGCACAACGTCTGCTACATTGCAAACAACGGTGGGTCCGACGACACTAACTACCACTGCAACCCCAACTACTGTTGCCTCTACTTCAACTTGGCAGCCAACATTAACACTAGGATTTAAAAATACAAGTAGCTCTTCCACTGCAAAATCCACTGCATCGACCAAGACTGATATAACTGTTACAGCGACAAGTACCCCTACATCTACGTTTCCCTCAAGTTTTATTTCGCGACCAACAACAACAGTACAACCTAGTACATTTATATCGACAACGCAAACTTCTTTATTACCTCTTTCGACAAAAAACACGACATATTCAACGCTTAAAACAACCTCGCATACACCATCTCCTTTGATATCTACTACTACCACAACGTCGCCATTGGCGGTATCAACCAAACTACAAGACACTACTAGTTTTAGCGGCGCACCTACAACGACATATACATTACCAAAATCTAGCCAACCAAGAACTTCAAGTACAAGTTTACTTCCGTCTTCTACAGATCTAGTGTCAACAACCCAGTCCAGTTTTAAAGTATCACTGCTTGCATTATTAAACAATATAACCAACACACCTCCAACAACCACACCCACTACAACGTCTACTACTTCAATGCCTACTTCAACGGAACTCACAACTAAACAGACGTCGACTGCTTCAACTTCAAGTAGCACAATCACAAAAGCGGTTGCACTTCCGTCTACTTTGCAGTCATCAACCTCTACATCAACTTCTAGCCCTGCAGGTATCACGTCTACTTTACCAATTAGCCCATCAACAACACTGCTTTTGCCTTCATCAACTACAGTTACTGATACAACTAGACCGACTTCAATGTCTACTTCACCTGTAGCAACCACAACGTCGACTTTAGGTTCTACAACTGCGATAAAAACGTGGGTTGCTACCTTTTCAACAGCAACAACTACTATTCCTAAAACTACAGATTTCACTTCTAGCATCTTTACAACGACACAACCGTTGACAAGTGAAATTCCACCTACTACTAAAACAACTTCAACCTCAACGTCAAGCTTGAAAACAACATTTGCCGCACCTACATTCAGCACAACGTCTGCTACATTGCAAACAACGGTGGGTCCGACGACACTAACTACCACTGCAACCCCAACTACTGTTGCCTCTACTTCAACTTGGCAGCCAACATTAACACTAGGATTTAAAAATACAAGTAGCTCTTCCACTGCAAAATCCACTGCATCGACCAAGACTGATATAACTGTTACAGCGACAAGTACCCCTACATCTACGTTTCCCTCAAGTTTTATTTCGCGACCAACAACAACAGTACAACCTAGTACATTTATATCGACAACGCAAACTTCTTTATTACCTCTTTCGACGAAAAACACGACATATTCAACGCTTAAAACAACCTCGCATACACCATCTCCTTTGATATCTACTACTACCACAACGTCGCCATTGGCGGTATCAACCAAACTACAAGACACTACTAGTTTTAGCGGCGCACCTACATCGACATATACATTACCAAAATCTAGCCAACCAAGAACTTCAAGTACAAGTTTACTTCCGTCTTCTACAGATCTAGTGTCAACAACCCAGTCCAGTTTTAAAGTATCACTGCTTGCATTATTAAACAATATAACCAACACACCTCCAACAACCACACCCACTACAACGTCTACTACTTCAATGCCTACTTCAACGGAACTCACAACTAAACAGACGTCGACTGCTTCAACTTCAAGTAGCACAATCACAAAAGCGGTTGCACTTCCGTCTACTTTGCAGTCATCAACCTCTACATCAACTTCTAGCCCTGCAGGTATCACGTCTACTTTACCAATTAGCCCATCAACAACACTGCTTTTGCCTTCATCAACTACAGTTACTGATACAACTAGACCGACTTCAATGTCTACTTCACCTGTAGCAACCACAACGTCGACTTTAGGTTCTACAACTGCGATAAAAACGTGGGTTACTACCTTTTCAACAGCAACAACTACCATTCCTAAAACTACAGATTTCACTTCTAGCATCTTTACAACGACACAACCGTTGACAAGTGAAATTCCACCTACTACTAAAACAACTTCAACCTCAACGTCAAGCTTGAAAACAACATTTGCCGCACCTACATTCAGCACAACGTCTGCTACATTGCAAACAACGGTGGGTCCGACGACAATAACTACCACTGCAACCCCAACTACTGTTGCCTCTACTTCAACTTGGCAGCCAACATTAACACTAGGATTTAAAAATACAAGTAGCTCTTCCACTGCAAAATCCACTGCATCGACCAAGACTGATATAACTGTTACAGCGACAAGTACCCCTACATCTACGTTTCCCTCAAGTTTTATTTCGCGACCAACAACAACAGTACAACCTAGTACATTTATATCGACAACGCAAACTTCTTTATTACCTCTTTCGACGAAAAACACGACATATTCAACGCTTAAAACAACCTCGCATACACCATCTCCTTTGATATCTACTACTACCACAACGTCGCCATTGGCGGTATCAACCAAACTACAAGACACTACTAGTTTTAGCGGCGCACCTACAACGACATATACATTACCAAAATCTAGCCAACCAAGAACTTCAAGTACAAGTTTACTTCCGTCTTCTACAGATCTAGTGTCAACAACCCAGTCCAGTTTTAAAGTATCACTGCTTGCATTATTAAACAATATAACCAACACACCTCCAACAACCACACCCACTACAACGTCTACTACTTCAATGCCTACTTCAACGGAACTCACAACTAAACAGACGTCGACTGCTTCAACTTCAAGTAGCACAATCACAAAAGCGGTTGCACTTCCGTCTACTTTGCAGTCATCAACCTCTACATCAACTTCTAGCCCTGCAGGTATCACGTCTACTTTACCAATTAGCCCATCAACAACACTGCTTTTGCCTTCATCAACTACAGTTACTGATACAACTAGACCGACTTCAATGTCGACTTCACCTGTAGCAACCACAACGTCGACTTTAGGTTCTACAACTGCGATAAAAACGTGGGTTACTACCTTTTCAACAGCAACAACTACCATTCCTAAAACTACAGATTTCACTTCTAGCATCTTTACAACGACACAACCGTTGACAAGTGAAATTCCACCTACTACTAAAACAACTTCAACCTCAACGTCAAGCTTGAAAACAACATTTGCCGCACCTACATTCAGCACAACGTCTGCTACATTGCAAACAACGGTGGGTCCGACGACACTAACTACCACTGCAACCCCAACTACTGTTGCCTCTACTTCAACTTGGCAGCCAACATTAACACTAGGATTTAAAAATACAAGTAGCTCTTCCACTGCAAAATCCACTGCATCGACCAAGACTGATATAACTGTTACAGCGACAAGTACCCCTACATCTACGTTTCCCTCAAGTTTTATTTCGCGACCAACAACAACAGTACAACCTAGTACATTTATATCGACAACGCAAACTTCTTTATTACCTCTTTCGACGAAAAACACGACATATTCAACGCTTAAAACAACCTCGCATACACCATCTCCTTTGATATCTACTACTACCACAACGTCGCCATTGGCGGTATCAACCAAACTACAAGACACTACTAGTTTTAGCGGCGCACCTACAACGACATATACATTACCAAAATCTAGCCAACCAAGAACTTCAAGTACAAGTTTACTTCCGTCTTCTACAGATCTAGTGTCAACAACCCAGTCCAGTTTTAAAGTATCACTGCTTGCATTATTAAACAATATAACCAACACACCTCCAACAACCACACCCACTACAACGTCTACTACTTCAATGCCTACTTCAACGGAACTCACAACTAAACAGACGTCGACTGCTTCAACTTCAAGTAGCACAATCACAAAAGCGGTTGCACTTCCGTCTACTTTGCAGTCATCAACCTCTACATCAACTTCTAGCCCTGCAGGTATCACGTCTACTTTACCAATTAGCCCATCAACAACACTGCTTTTGCCTTCATCAACTACAGTTACTGATACAACTAGACCGACTTCAATGTCTACTTCACCTGTAGCAACCACAACGTCGACTTTAGGTTCTACAACTGCGATAAAAACGTGGGTTACTACCTTTTCAACAGCAACAACTACGATTCCTGAAACTACAGATTTCACTTCTAGCATCTTTACAACGACACAACCGTTGACAAGTGAAATTCCACCTACTACTAAAACAACTTCAACCTCAACGTCAAGCTTGAAAACAACATTTGCCGCACCTACATTCAGCACAACGTCTGCTACATTGCAAACAACGGTGGGTCCGACGACACTAACTACCACTGCAACCCCAACTACTGTTGCCTCTACTTCAACTTGGCAGCCAACATTAACACTAGGATTTAAAAATACAAGTAGCTCTTCCACTGCAAAATCCACTGCATCGACCAAGACTGATATAACTGTTACAGCGACAAGTACCCCTACATCTACGTTTCCCTCAAGTTTTATTTCGCGACCAACAACAACAGTACAACCTAGTACATTTATATCGACAACGCAAACTTCTTTATTACCTCTTTCAACGAAAAACACGACATATTCAACGCTTAAAACAACCTCGCATACACCATCTCCTTTGATATCTACTACTACCACAACGTCGCCATTGGCGGTATCAACCAAACTACAAGACACTACTAGTTTTAGCGGCGCACCTACAACGACATATACATTACCAAAATCTAGCCAACCAAGAACTTCAAGTACAAGTTTACTTCCGTCTTCTACAGATCTAGTGTCAACAACCCAGTCCAGTTTTAAAGTATCACTGCTTGCATTATTAAACAATATAACCAACACACCTCCAACAACCACACCCACTACAACGTCTACTACTTCAATGCCTACTTCAACGGAACTCACAACTAAACAGACGTCGACTGCTTCAACTTCAAGTAGCACAATCACAAAAGCGGTTGCACTTCCGTCTACTTTGCAGTCATCAACCTCTACATCAACTTCTAGCCCTGCAGGTATCACGTCTACTTTACCAATTAGCCCATCAACAACACTGCTTTTGCCTTCATCAACTACAGTTACTGATACAACTAGACCGACTTCAATGTCTACTTCACCTGTAGCAACCACAACGTCGACTTTAGGTTCTACAACTGCGATAAAAACGTGGGTTACTACCTTTTCAACAGCAACAACTACCATTCCTAAAACTACAGATTTCACTTCTAGCATCTTTACAACGACACAACCGTTGACAAGTGAAATTCCACCTACTACTAAAACAACTTCAACCTCAACGTCAAGCTTGAAAACAACATTTGCCGCACCTACATTCAGCACAACGTCTGCTACATTGCAAACAACGGTGGGTCCGACGACACTAACTACCACTGCAACCCCAACTACTGTTGCCTCTACTTCAACTTGGCAGCCAACATTAACACTAGGATTTAAAAATACAAGTAGCTCTTCCACTGCAAAATCCACTGCATCGACCAAGACTGATATAACTGTTACAGCGACAAGTACCCCTACATCTACGTTTCCCTCAAGTTTTATTTCGCGACCAACAACAACAGTACAACCTAGTACATTTATATCGACAACGCAAACTTCTTTATTACCTCTTTCGACGAAAAACACGACATATTCAACGTTTAAAACAACCTCGCATACACCATCTCCTTTGATATCTACTACTACCACAACGTCGCCATTGGCGGTATCAACCAAACTACAAGACACTACTAGTTTTAGCGGCGCACCTACAACGACATATACATTACCAAAATCTAGCCAACCAAGAACTTCAAGTACAAGTTTACTTCCGTCTTCTACAGATCTAGTGTCAACAACCCAGTCCAGTTTTAAAGTATCACTGCTTGCATTATTAAACAATATAACCAACACACCTCCAACAACCACACCCACTACAACGTCTACTACTTCAATGCCTACTTCAACGGAACTCACAACTAAACAGACGTCGACTGCTTCAACTTCAAGTAGCACAATCACAAAAGCGGTTGCACTTCCGTCTACTTTGCAGTCATCAACCTCTACATCAACTTCTAGCCCTGCAGGTATCACGTCTACTTTACCAATTAGCCCATCAACAACACTGCTTTTGCCTTCATCAACTACAGTTACTGATACAACTAGACCGACTTCAATGTCTACTTCACCTGTAGCAACCACAACGTCGACTTTAGGTTCTACAACTGCGATAAAAACGTGGGTTACTACCTTTTCAACAGCAACAACTACCATTCCTAAAACTACAGATTTCACTTCTAGCATCTTTACAACGACACAACCGTTGACAAGTGAAATTCCACCTACTACTAAAACAACTTCAACCTCAACGTCAAGCTTGAAAACAACATTTGCCGCACCTACATTCAGCACAACGTCTGCTACATTGCAAACAACGGTGGGTCCGACGACACTAACTACCACTGCAACCCCAACTACTGTTGCCTCTACTTCAACTTGGCAGCCAACATTAACACTAGGATTTAAAAATACAAGTAGCTCTTCCACTGCAAAATCCACTGCATCGACCAAGACTGATATAACTGTTACAGCGACAAGTACCCCTACATCTACGTTTCCCTCAAGTTTTATTTCGCGACCAACAACAACAGTACAACCTAGTACATTTATATCGACAACGCAAACTTCTTTATTACCTCTTTCGACGAAAAACACGACATATTCAACGCTTAAAACAACCTCGCATACACCATCTCCTTTGATATCTACTACTACCACAACGTCGCCATTGGCGGTATCAACCAAACTACAAGACACTACTAGTTTTAGCGGCGCACCTACAACGACATATACATTACCAAAATCTAGCCAACCAAGAACTTCAAGTACAAGTTTACTTCCGTCTTCTACAGATCTAGTGTCAACAACCCAGTCCAGTTTTAAAGTATCACTGCTTGCATTATTAAACAATATAACCAACACACCTCCAACAACCACACCCACTACAACGTCTACTACTTCAATGCCTACTTCAACGGAACTCACAACTAAACAGACGTCGACTGCTTCAACTTCAAGTAGCACAATCACAAAAGCGGTTGCACTTCCGTCTACTTTGCAGTCATCAACCTCTACATCAACTTCTAGCCCTGCAGGTATCACGTCTACTTTACCAATTAGCCCATCAACAACACTGCTTTTGCCTTCATCAACTACAGTTACTGATACAACTAGACCGACTTCAATGTCTACTTCACCTGTAGCAACCACAACGTCGACTTTAGGTTCTACAACTGCGATAAAAACGTGGGTTACTACCTTTTCAACAGCAACAACTACCATTCCTAAAACTACAGATTTCACTTCTAGCATCTTTACAACGACACAACCGTTGACAAGTGAAATTCCACCTACTACTAAAACAACTTCAACCTCAACGTCAAGCTTGAAAACAACATTTGCCGCACCTACATTCAGCACAACGTCTGCTACATTGCAAACAACGGTGGGTCCGACGACACTAACTACCACTGCAACCCCAACTACTGTTGCCTCTACTTCAACTTGGCAGCCAACATTAACACTAGGATTTAAAAATACAAGTAGCTCTTCCACTGCAAAATCCACTGCATCGACCAAGACTGATATAACTGTTACAGCGACAAGTACCCCTACATCTACGTTTCCCTCAAGTTTTATTTCGCGACCAACAACAACAGTACAACCTAGTACATTTATATCGACAACGCAAACTTCTTTATTACCTCTTTCGACGAAAAACACGACATATTCAACGCTTAAAACAACCTCGCATACACCATCTCCTTTGATATCTACTACTACCACAACGTCGCCATTGGCGGTATCAACCAAACTACAAGACACTACTAGTTTTAGCGGCGCACCTACAACGACATATACATTACCAAAATCTAGCCAACCAAGAACTTCAAGTACAAGTTTACTTCCGTCTTCTACAGATCTAGTGTCAACAACCCAGTCCAGTTTTAAAGTATCACTGCTTGCATTATTAAACAATATAACCAACACACCTCCAACAACCACACCCACTACAACGTCTACTACTTCAATGCCTACTTCAACGGAACTCACAACTAAACAGACGTCGACTGCTTCAACTTCAAGTAGCACAATCACAAAAGCGGTTGCACTTCCGTCTACTTTGCAGTCATCAACCTCTACATCAACTTCTAGCCCTGCAGGTATCACGTCTACTTTACCAATTAGCCCATCAACAACACTGCTTTTGCCTTCATCAACTACAGTTACTGATACAACTAGACCGACTTCAATGTCTACTTCACCTGTAGCAACCACAACGTCGACTTTAGGTTCTACAACTGCGATAAAAACGTGGGTTACTACCTTTTCAACAGCAACAACTACCATTCCTAAAACTACAGATTTCACTTCTAGCATCTTTACAACGACACAACCGTTGACAAGTGAAATTCCACCTACTACTAAAACAACTTCAACCTCAACGTCAAGCTTGAAAACAACATTTGCCGCACCTACATTCAGCACAACGTCTGCTACATTGCAAACAACGGTGGGTCCGACGACACTAACTACCACTGCAACCCCAACTACTGTTGCCTCTACTTCAACTTGGCAGCCAACATTAACACTAGGATTTAAAAATACAAGTAGCTCTTCCACTGCAAAATCCACTGCATCGACCAAGACTGATATAACTGTTACAGCGACAAGTACCCCTACATCTACGTTTCCCTCAAGTTTTATTTCGCGACCAACAACAACAGTACAACCTAGTACATTTATATCGACAACGCAAACTTCTTTATTACCTCTTTCGACGAAAAACACGACATATTCAACGCTTAAAACAACCTCGCATACACCATCTCCTTTGATATCTACTACTACCACAACGTCGCCATTGGCGGTATCAACCAAACTACAAGACACTACTAGTTTTAGCGGCGCACCTACAACGACATATACATTACCAAAATCTAGCCAACCAAGAACTTCAAGTACAAGTTTACTTCCGTCTTCTACAGATCTAGTGTCAACAACCCAGTCCAGTTTTAAAGTATCACTGCTTGCATTATTAAACAATATAACCAACACACCTCCAACAACCACACCCACTACAACGTCTACTACTTCAATGCCTACTTCAACGGAACTCACAACTAAACAGACGTCGACTGCTTCAACTTCAAGTAGCACAATCACAAAAGCGGTTGCACTTCCGTCTACTTTGCAGTCATCAACCTCTACATCAACTTCTAGCCCTGCAGGTATCACGTCTACTTTACCAATTAGCCCATCAACAACACTGCTTTTGCCTTCATCAACTACAGTTACTGATACAACTAGACCGACTTCAATGTCTACTTCACCTGTAGCAACCACAACGTCGACTTTAGGTTCTACAACTGCGATAAAAACGTGGGTTACTACCTTTTCAACAGCAACAACTACCATTCCTGAAACTACAGATTTCACTTCTAGCATCTTTACAACGACACAACCGTTGACAAGTGAAATTCCACCTACTACTAAAACAACTTCAACCTCAACGTCAAGCTTGAAAACAACATTTGCCGCACCTACATTCAGCACAACGTCTGCTACATTGCAAACAACGGTGGGTCCGACGACACTAACTACCACTGCAACCCCAACTACTGTTGCCTCTACTTCAACTTGGCAGCCAACATTAACACTAGGATTTAAAAATACAAGTAGCTCTTCCACTGCAAAATCCACTGCATCGACCAAGACTGATATAACTGTTACAGCGACAAGTACCCCTACATCTACGTTTCCCTCAAGTTTTATTTCGCGACCAACAACAACAGTACAACCTAGTACATTTATATCGACAACGCAAACTTCTTTATTACCTCTTTCGACGAAAAACACGACATATTCAACGCTTAAAACAACCTCGCATACACCATCTCCTTTTATATCTACTACTACCACAACGTCGCCATTGGCGGTATCAACCAAACTACAAGACACTACTAGTTTTAGCGGCGCACCTACAACGACATATACATTACCAAAATCTAGCCAACCAAGAACTTCAAGTACAAGTTTACTTCCGTCTTCTACAGATCTAGTGTCAACAACCCAGTCCAGTTTTAAAGTATCACTGCTTGCATTATTAAACAATATAACCAACACACCTCCAACAACCACACCCACTACAACGTCTACTACTTCAATGCCTACTTCAACGGAACTCACAACTAAACAGACGTCGACTGCTTCAACTTCAAGTAGCACAATCACAAAAGCGGTTGCACTTCCGTCTACTTTGCAGTCATCAACCTCTACATCAACTTCTAGCCCTGCAGGTATCACGTCTACTTTACCAATTAGCCCATCAACAACACTGCTTTTGCCTTCATCAACTACAGTTACTGATACAACTAGACCGACTTCAATGTCGACTTCACCTGTAGCAACCACAACGTCGACTTTAGGTTCTACAACTGCGATAAAAACGTGGGTTACTACCTTTTCAACAGCAACAACTACCATTCCTAAAACTACAGATTTCACTTCTAGCATCTTTACAACGACACAACCGTTGACAAGTGAAATTCCACCTACTACTAAAACAACTTCAACCTCAACGTCAAGCTTGAAAACAACATTTGCCGCACCTACATTCAGCACAACGTCTGCTACATTGCAAACAACGGTGGGTCCGACGACACTAACTACCACTGCAACCCCAACTACTGTTGCCTCTACTTCAACTTGGCAGCCAACATTAACACTAGGATTTAAAAATACAAGTAGCTCTTCCACTGCAAAATCCACTGCATCGACCAAGACTGATATAACTGTTACAGCGACAAGTACCCCTACATCTACGTTTCCCTCAAGTTTTATTTCGCGACCAACAACAACAGTACAACCTAGTACATTTATATCGACAACGCAAACTTCTTTATTACCTCTTTCGACGAAAAACACGACATATTCAACGCTTAAAACAACCTCGCATACACCATCTCCTTTGATATCTACTACTACCACAACGTCGCCATTGGCGGTATCAACCAAACTACAAGACACTACTAGTTTTAGCGGCGCACCTACAACGACATATACATTACCAAAATCTAGCCAACCAAGAACTTCAAGTACAAGTTTACTTCCGTCTTCTACAGATCTAGTGTCAACAACCCAGTCCAGTTTTAAAGTATCACTGCTTGCATTATTAAACAATATAACCAACACACCTCCAACAACCACACCCACTACAACGTCTACTACTTCAATGCCTACTTCAACGGAACTCACAACTAAACAGACGTCGACTGCTTCAACTTCAAGTAGCACAATCACAAAAGCGGTTGCACTTCCGTCTACTTTGCAGTCATCAACCTCTACATCAACTTCTAGCCCTGCAGGTATCACGTCTACTTTACCAATTAGCCCATCAACAACACTGCTTTTGCCTTCATCAACTACAGTTACTGATACAACTAGACCGACTTCAATGTCTACTTCACCTGTAGCAACCACAACGTCGACTTTAGGTTCTACAACTGCGATAAAAACGTGGGTTACTACCTTTTCAACAGCAACAACTACCATTCCTAAAACTACAGATTTCACTTCTAGCATCTTTACAACGACACAACCGTTGACAAGTGAAATTCCACCTACTACTAAAACAACTTCAACCTCAACGTCAAGCTTGAAAACAACATTTGCCGCACCTACATTCAGCACAACGTCTGCTACATTGCAAACAACGGTGGGTCCGACGACACTAACTACCACTGCAACCCCAACTACTGTTGCCTCTACTTCAACTTGGCAGCCAACATTAACACTAGGATTTAAAAATACAAGTAGCTCTTCCACTGCAAAATCCACTGCATCGACCAAGACTGATATAACTGTTACAGCGACAAGTACCCCTACATCTACGTTTCCCTCAAGTTTTATTTCGCGACCAACAACAACAGTACAACCTAGTACATTTATATCGACAACGCAAACTTCTTTATTACCTCTTTCGACGAAAAACACGACATATTCAACGCTTAAAACAACCTCGCATACACCATCTCCTTTGATATCTACTACTACCACAACGTCGCCATTGGCGGTATCAACCAAACTACAAGACACTACTAGTTTTAGCGGCGCACCTACAACGACATATACATTACCAAAATCTAGCCAACCAAGAACTTCAAGTACAAGTTTACTTCCGTCTTCTACAGATCTAGTGTCAACAACCCAGTCCAGTTTTAAAGTATCACTGCTTGCATTATTAAACAATATAACCAACACACCTCCAACAACCACACCCACTACAACGTCTACTACTTCAATGCCTACTTCAACGGAACTCACAACTAAACAGACGTCGACTGCTTCAACTTCAAGTAGCACAATCACAAAAGCGGTTGCACTTCCGTCTACTTTGCAGTCATCAACCTCTACATCAACTTCTAGCCCTGCAGGTATCACGTCTACTTTACCAATTAGCCCATCAACAACACTGCTTTTGCCTTCATCAACTACAGTTACTGATACAACTAGACCGACTTCAATGTCTACTTCACCTGTAGCAACCACAACGTCGACTTTAGGTTCTACAACTGCGATAAAAACGTGGGTTACTACCTTTTCAACAGCAACAACTACCATTCCTAAAACTACAGATTTCACTTCTAGCATCTTTACAACGACACAACCGTTGACAAGTGAAATTCCACCTACTACTAAAACAACTTCAACCTCAACGTCAAGCTTGAAAACAACATTTGCCGCACCTACATTCAGCACAACGTCTGCTACATTGCAAACAACGGTGGGTCCGACGACACTAACTACCACTGCAACCCCAACTACTGTTGCCTCTACTTCAACTTGGCAGCCAACATTAACACTAGGATTTAAAAATACAAGTAGCTCTTCCACTGCAAAATCCACTGCATCGACCAAGACTGATATAACTGTTACAGCGACAAGTACCCCTACATCTACGTTTCCCTCAAGTTTTATTTCGCGACCAACAACAACAGTACAACCTAGTACATTTATATCGACAACGCAAACTTCTTTATTACCTCTTTCGACGAAAAACACGACATATTCAACGCTTAAAACAACCTCGCATACACCATCTCCTTTGATATCTACTACTACCACAACGTCGCCATTGGCGGTATCAACCAAACTACAAGACACTACTAGTTTTAGCGGCGCACCTACAACGACATATACATTACCAAAATCTAGCCAACCAAGAACTTCAAGTACAAGTTTACTTCCGTCTTCTACAGATCTAGTGTCAACAACCCAGTCCAGTTTTAAAGTATCACTGCTTGCATTATTAAACAATATAACCAACACACCTCCAACAACCACACCCACTACAACGTCTACTACTTCAATGCCTACTTCAACGGAACTCACAACTAAACAGACGTCGACTGCTTCAACTTCAAGTAGCACAATCACAAAAGCGGTTGCACTTCCGTCTACTTTGCAGTCATCAACCTCTACATCAACTTCTAGCCCTGCAGGTATCACGTCTACTTTACCAATTAGCCCATCAACAACACTGCTTTTGCCTTCATCAACTACAGTTACTGATACAACTAGACCGACTTCAATGTCGACTTCACCTGTAGCAACCACAACGTCGACTTTAGGTTCTACAACTGCGATAAAAACGTGGGTTACTACCTTTTCAACAGCAACAACTACCATTCCTAAAACTACAGATTTCACTTCTAGCATCTTTACAACGACACAACCGTTGACAAGTGAAATTCCACCTACTACTAAAACAACTTCAACCTCAACGTCAAGCTTGAAAACAACATTTGCCGCACCTACATTCAGCACAACGTCTGCTACATTGCAAACAACGGTGGGTCCGACGACACTAACTACCACTGCAACCCCAACTACTGTTGCCTCTACTTCAACTTGGCAGCCAACATTAACACTAGGATTTAAAAATACAAGTAGCTCTTCCACTGCAAAATCCACTGCATCGACCAAGACTGATATAACTGTTACAGCGACAAGTACCCCTACATCTACGTTTCCCTCAAGTTTTATTTCGCGACCAACAACAACAGTACAACCTAGTACATTTATATCGACAACGCAAACTTCTTTATTACCTCTTTCGACGAAAAACACGACATATTCAACGCTTAAAACAACCTCGCATACACCATCTCCTTTGATATCTACTACTACCACAACGTCGCCATTGGCGGTATCAACCAAACTACAAGACACTACTAGTTTTAGCGGCGCACCTACAACGACATATACATTACCAAAATCTAGCCAACCAAGAACTTCAAGTACAAGTTTACTTCCGTCTTCTACAGATCTAGTGTCAACAACCCAGTCCAGTTTTAAAGTATCACTGCTTGCATTATTAAACAATATAACCAACACACCTCCAACAACCACACCCACTACAACGTCTACTACTTCAATGCCTACTTCAACGGAACTCACAACTAAACAGACGTCGACTGCTTCAACTTCAAGTAGCACAATCACAAAAGCGGTTGCACTTCCGTCTACTTTGCAGTCATCAACCTCTACATCAACTTCTAGCCCTGCAGGTATCACGTCTACTTTACCAATTAGCCCATCAACAACACTGCTTTTGCCTTCATCAACTACAGTTACTGATACAACTAGACCGACTTCAATGTCTACTTCACCTGTAGCAACCACAACGTCGACTTTAGGTTCTACAACTGCGATAAAAACGTGGGTTACTACCTTTTCAACAGCAACAACTACCATTCCTAAAACTACAGATTTCACTTCTAGCATCTTTACAACGACACAACCGTTGACAAGTGAAATTCCACCTACTACTAAAACAACTTCAACCTCAACGTCAAGCTTGAAAACAACATTTGCCGCACCTACATTCAGCACAACGTCTGCTACATTGCAAACAACGGTGGGTCCGACGACACTAACTACCACTGCAACCCCAACTACTGTTGCCTCTACTTCAACTTGGCAGCCAACATTAACACTAGGATTTAAAAATACAAGTAGCTCTTCCACTGCAAAATCCACTGCATCGACCAAGACTGATATAACTGTTACAGCGACAAGTACCCCTACATCTACGTTTCCCTCAAGTTTTATTTCGCGACCAACAACAACAGTACAACCTAGTACATTTATATCGACAACGCAAACTTCTTTATTACCTCTTTCGACGAAAAACACGACATATTCAACGCTTAAAACAACCTCGCATACACCATCTCCTTTGATATCTACTACTACCACAACGTCGCCATTGGCGGTATCAACCAAACTACAAGACACTACTAGTTTTAGCGGCGCACCTACAACGACATATACATTACCAAAATCTAGCCAACCAAGAACTTCAAGTACAAGTTTACTTCCGTCTTCTACAGATCTAGTGTCAACAACCCAGTCCAGTTTTAAAGTATCACTGCTTGCATTATTAAACAATATAACCAACACACCTCCAACAACCACACCCACTACAACGTCTACTACTTCAATGCCTACTTCAACGGAACTCACAACTAAACAGACGTCGACTGCTTCAACTTCAAGTAGCACAATCACAAAAGCGGTTGCACTTCCGTCTACTTTGCAGTCATCAACCTCTACATCAACTTCTAGCCCTGCAGGTATCACGTCTACTTTACCAATTAGCCCATCAACAACACTGCTTTTGCCTTCATCAACTACAGTTACTGATACAACTAGACCGACTTCAATGTCTACTTCACCTGTAGCAACCACAACGTCGACTTTAGGTTCTACAACTGCGATAAAAACGTGGGTTACTACCTTTTCAACAGCAACAACTACCATTCCTAAAACTACAGATTTCACTTCTAGCATCTTTACAACGACACAACCGTTGACAAGTGAAATTCCACCTACTACTAAAACAACTTCAACCTCAACGTCAAACTTGAAAACAACATTTGCCGCACCTACATTCAGCACAACGTCTGCTACATTGCAAACAACGGTGGGTCCGACGACACTAACTACCACTGCAACCCCAACTACTGTTGCCTCTACTTCAACTTGGCAGCCAACATTAACACTAGGATTTAAAAATACAACTAGCTCTTCCACTGCAAAATCCACTGCATCGACCAAGACTGATATAACTGTTACAGCGACAAGTACCCCTACATCTACGTTTCCCTCAAGTTTTATTTCGCGACCAACAACAACAGTACAACCTAGTACATTTATATCGACAACGCAAACTTCTTTATTACCTCTTTCGACGAAAAACACGACATATTCAACGCTTAAAACAACCTCGCATACACCATCTCCTTTGATATCTACTACTACCACAACGTCGCCATTGGCGGTATCAACCAAACTACAAGACACTACTAGTTTTAGCGGCGCACCTACAACGACATATACATTACCAAAATCTAGCCAACCAAGAACTTCAAGTACAAGTTTACTTCCGTCTTCTACAGATCTAGTGTCAACAACCCAGTCCAGTTTTAAAGTATCACTGCTTGCATTATTAAACAATATAACCAACACACCTCCAACAACCACACCCACTACAACGTCTACTACTTCAATGCCTACTTCAACGGAACTCACAACTAAACAGACGTCGACTGCTTCAACTTCAAGTAGCACAATCACAAAAGCGGTTGCACTTCCGTCTACTTTGCAGTCATCAACCTCTACATCAACTTCTAGCCCTGCAGGTATCACGTCTACTTTACCAATTAGCCCATCAACAACACTGCTTTTGCCTTCATCAACTACAGTTACTGATACAACTAGACCGACTTCAATGTCTACTTCACCTGTAGCAACCACAACGTCGACTTTAGGTTCTACAACTGCGATAAAAACGTGGGTTACTACCTTTTCAACAGCAACAACTACCATTCCTAAAACTACAGATTTCACTTCTAGCATCTTTACAACGACACAACCGTTGACAAGTGAAATTCCACCTACTACTAAAACAACTTCAACCTCAACGTCAAGCTTGAAAACAACATTTGCCGCACCTACATTCAGCACAACGTCTGCTACATTGCAAACAACGGTGGGTCCGACGACACTAACTACCACTGCAACCCCAACTACTGTTGCCTCTACTTCAACTTGGCAGCCAACATTAACACTAGGATTTAAAAATACAAGTAGCTCTTCCACTGCAAAATCCACTGCATCGACCAAGACTGATATAACTGTTACAGCGACAAGTACCCCTACATCTACGTTTCCCTCAAGTTTTATTTCGCGACCAACAACAACAGTACAACCTAGTACATTTATATCGACAACGCAAACTTCTTTATTACCTCTTTCGACGAAAAACACGACATATTCAACGCTTAAAACAACCTCGCATACACCATCTCCTTTGATATCTACTACTACCACAACGTCGCCATTGGCGGTATCAACCAAACTACAAGACACTACTAGTTTTAGCGGCGCACCTACAACGACATATACATTACCAAAATCTAGCCAACCAAGAACTTCAAGTACAAGTTTACTTCCGTCTTCTACAGATCTAGTGTCAACAACCCAGTCCAGTTTTAAAGTATCACTGCTTGCATTATTAAACAATATAACCAACACACCTCCAACAACCACACCCACTACAACGTCTACTACTTCAATGCCTACTTCAACGGAACTCACAACTAAACAGACGTCGACTGCTTCAACTTCAAGTAGCACAATCACAAAAGCGGTTGCACTTCCGTCTACTTTGCAGTCATCAACCTCTACATCAACTTCTAGCCCTGCAGGTATCACGTCTACTTTACCAATTAGCCCATCAACAACACTGCTTTTGCCTTCATCAACTACAGTTACTGATACAACTAGACCGACTTCAATGTCTACTTCACCTGTAGCAACCACAACGTCGACTTTAGGTTCTACAACTGCGATAAAAACGTGGGTTACTACCTTTTCAACAGCAACAACTACCATTCCTAAAACTACAGATTTCACTTCTAGCATCTTTAAAACGACACAACCGTCGACAATTGAAATTCCACCTACTACTAAAACAACTTCAACCTCAACGTCAAGCTTGAAAACAACATTTGCCGCACCTACATTCAGCACAACGTCTGCTACATTGCAAACAACGGTGGGTCCGACGACACTAACTACCACTGCAACCCCAACTACTGTTGCCTCTACTTCAACTTGGCAGCCAACATTAACACTAGGATTTAAAAATACAAGTAGCTCTTCCACTGCAAAATCCACTGCATCGACCAAGACTGATATAACTGTTACAGCGACAAGTACCCCTACATCTACGTTTCCCTCAAGTTTTATTTCGCGACCAACAACAACAGTACAACCTAGTACATTTATATCGACAACGCAAACTTCTTTATTACCTCTTTCGACGAAAAACACGACATATTCAACGCTTAAAACAACCTCGCATACACCATCTCCTTTGATATCTACTACTACCACAACGTCGCCATTGGCGGTATCAACCAAACTACAAGACACTACTAGTTTTAGCGGCGCACCTACATCGACATATACATTACCAAAATCTAGCCAACCAAGAACTTCAAGTACAAGTTTACTTCCGTCTTCTACAGATCTAGTGTCAACAACCCAGTCCAGTTTTAAAGTATCACTGCTTGCATTATTAAACAATATAACCAACACACCTCCAACAACCACACCCACTACAACGTCTACTACTTCAATGCCTACTTCAACGGAACTCACAACTAAACAGACGTCGACTGCTTCAACTTCAAGTAGCACAATCACAAAAGCGGTTGCACTTCCGTCTACTTTGCAGTCATCAACCTCTACATCAACTTCTAGCCCTGCAGGTATCACGTCTACTTTACCAATTAGCCCATCAACAACACTGCTTTTGCCTTCATCAACTACAGTTACTGATACAACTAGACCGACTTCAATGTCTACTTCACCTGTAGCAACCACAACGTCGACTTTAGGTTCTACAACTGCGATAAAAACGTGGGTTACTACCTTTTCAACAGCAACAACTACCATTCCTAAAACTACAGATTTCACTTCTAGCATCTTTACAACGACACAACCGTTGACAAGTGAAATTCCACCTACTACTAAAACAACTTCAACCTCAACGTCAAGCTTGAAAACAACATTTGCCGCACCTACATTCAGCACAACGTCTGCTACATTGCAAACAACGGTGGGTCCGACGACACTAACTACCACTGCAACCCCAACTACTGTTGCCTCTACTTCAACTTGGCAGCCAACATTAACACTAGGATTTAAAAATACAAGTAGCTCTTCCACTGCAAAATCCACTGCATCGACCAAGACTGATATAACTGTTACAGCGACAAGTACCCCTACATCTACGTTTCCCTCAAGTTTTATTTCGCGACCAACAACAACAGTACAACCTAGTACATTTATATCGACAACGCAAACTTCTTTATTACCTCTTTCGACGAAAAACACGACATATTCAACGCTTAAAACAACCTCGCATACACCATCTCCTTTGATATCTACTACTACCACAACGTCGCCATTGGCTGTATCAACCAAACTACAAGACACTACTAGTTTTAGCGGCGCACCTACAACGACATATACATTACCAAAATCTAGCCAACCAAGAACTTCAAGTACAAGTTTACTTCCGTCTTCTACAGATCTAGTGTCAACAACCCAGTCCAGTTTTAAAGTATCACTGCTTGCATTATTAAACAATATAACCAACACACCTCCAACAACCACACCCACTACAACGTCTACTACTTCAATGCCTACTTCAACGGAACTCACAACTAAACAGACGTCGACTGCTTCAACTTCAAGTAGCACAATCACAAAAGCGGTTGCACTTCCGTCTACTTTGCAGTCATCAACCTCTACATCAACTTCTAGCCCTGCAGGTATCACGTCTACTTTACCAATTAGCCCATCAACAACACTGCTTTTGCCTTCATCAACTACAGTTACTGATACAACTAGACCGACTTCAATGTCTACTTCACCTGTAGCAACCACAACGTCGACTTTAGGTTCTACAACTGCGATAAAAACGTGGGTTACTACGTTTTCAACAGCAACAACTACCATTCCTAAAACTACAGATTTCACTTCTAGCATCTTTACAACGACACAACCGTTGACAAGTGAAATTCCACCTACTACTAAAACAACTTCAACCTCAACGTCAAGCTTGAAAACAACATTTGCCGCACCTACATTCAGCACAACGTCTGCTACATTGCAAACAACGGTGGGTCCGACGACACTAACTACCACTGCAACCCCAACTACTGTTGCCTCTACTTCAACTTGGCAGCCAACATTAACACTAGGATTTAAAAATACAAGTAGCTCTTCCACTGCAAAATCCACTGCATCGACCAAGACTGATATAACTGTTACAGCGACAAGTACCCCTACATCTACGTTTCCCTCAAGTTTTATTTCGCGACCAACAACAACAGTACAACCTAGTACATTTATATCGACAACGCAAACTTCTTTATTACCTCTTTCGACGAAAAACACGACATATTCAACGCTTAAAACAACCTCGCATACACCATCTCCTTTGATATCTACTACTACCACAACGTCGCCATTGGCGGTATCAACCAAACTACAAGACACTACTAGTTTTAGCGGCGCACCTACAACGACATATACATTACCAAAATCTAGCCAACCAAGAACTTCAAGTACAAGTTTACTTCCGTCTTCTACAGATCTAGTGTCAACAACCCAGTCCAGTTTTAAAGTATCACTGCTTGCATTATTAAACAATATAACCAACACACCTCCAACAACCACACCCACTACAACGTCTACTACTTCAATGCCTACTTCAACGGAACTCACAACTAAACAGACGTCGACTGCTTCAACTTCAAGTAGCACAATCACAAAAGCGGTTGCACTTCCGTCTACTTTGCAGTCATCAACCTCTACATCAACTTCTAGCCCTGCAGGTATCACGTCTACTTTACCAATTAGCCCATCAACAACACTGCCTTTGCCTTCATCAACTACAGTTACTGATACAACTAGACCGACTTCAATGTCTACTTCACCTGTAGCAACCACAACGTCGACTTTAGGTTCTACAACTGCGATAAAAACGTGGGTTACTACCTTTTCAACAGCAACAACTACCATTCCTAAAACTACAGATTTCACTTCTAGCATCTTTACAACGACACAACCGTTGACAAGTGAAATTCCACCTACTACTAAAACAACTTCAACCTCAACGTCAAGCTTGAAAACAACATTTGCCGCACCTACATTCAGCACAACGTCTGCTACATTGCAAACAACGGTGGGTCCGACGACACTAACTACCACTGCAACCCCAACTACTGTTGCCTCTACTTCAACTTGGCAGCCAACATTAACACTAGGATTTAAAAATACAAGTAGCTCTTCCACTGCAAAATCCACTGCATCGACCAAGACTGATATAACTGTTACAGCGACAAGTACCCCTACATCTACGTTTCCCTCAAGTTTTATTTCGCGACCAACAACAACAGTACAACCTAGTACATTTATATCGACAACGCAAACTTCTTTATTACCTCTTTCGACGAAAAACACGACATATTCAACGCTTAAAACAACCTCGCATACACCATCTCCTTTGATATCTACTACTACCACAACGTCGCCATTGGCGGTATCAACCAAACTACAAGACACTACTAGTTTTAGCGGCGCACCTACAACGACATATACATTACCAAAATCTAGCCAACCAAGAACTTCAAGTACAAGTTTACTTCCGTCTTCTACAGATCTAGTGTCAACAACCCAGTCCAGTTTTAAAGTATCACTGCTTGCATTATTAAACAATATAACCAACACACCTCCAACAACCACACCCACTACAACGTCTACTACTTCAATGCCTACTTCAACGGAACTCACAACTAAACAGACGTCGACTGCTTCAACTTCAAGTAGCACAATCACAAAAGCGGTTGCACTTCCGTCTACTTTGCAGTCATCAACCTCTACATCAACTTCTAGCCCTGCAGGTATCACGTCTACTTTACCAATTAGCCCATCAACAACACTGCTTTTGCCTTCATCAACTACAGTTACTGATACAACTAGACCGACTTCAATGTCTACTTCACCTGTAGCAACCACAACGTCGACTTTAGGTTCTACAACTGCGATAAAAACGTGGGTTACTACCTTTTCAACAGCAACAACTACCATTCCTAAAACTACAGATTTCACTTCTAGCATCTTTACAACGACACAACCGTTGACAAGTGAAATTCCACCTACTACTAAAACAACTTCAACCTCAACGTCAAGCTTGAAAACAACATTTGCCGCACCTACATTCAGCACAACGCCTGCTACATTGCAAACAACGGTGGGTCCGACGACACTAACTACCACTGCAACCCCAACTACTGTTGCCTCTACTTCAACTTGGCAGCCAACATTAACACTAGGATTTAAAAATACAAGTAGCTCTTCCACTGCAAAATCCACTGCATCGACCAAGACTGATATAACTGGTACAGCGACAAGTACCCCTACATCTACGTTTCCCTCAAGTTTTATTTCGCGACCAACAACAACAGTACAACCTAGTACATTTATATCGACAACGCAAACTTCTTTATTACCTCTTTCGACGAAAAACACGACATATTCAACGCTTAAAACAACCTCGCATACACCATCTCCTTTGATATCTACTACTACCACAACGTCGCCATTGGCGGTATCAACCAAACTACAAGACACTACTAGTTTTAGCGGCGCACCTACAACGACATATACATTACCAAAATCTAGCCAACCAAGAACTTCAAGTACAAGTTTACTTCCGTCTTCTACAGATCTAGTGTCAACAACCCAGTCCAGTTTTAAAGTATCACTGCTTGCATTATTAAACAATATAACCAACACACCTCCAACAACCACACCCACTACAACGTCTACTACTTCAATGCCTACTTCAACGGAACTCACAACTAAACAGACGTCGACTGCTTCAACTTCAAGTAGCACAATCACAAAAGCGGTTGCACTTCCGTCTACTTTGCAGTCATCAACCTCTACATCAACTTCTAGCCCTGCAGGTATCACGTCTACTTTACCAATTAGCCCATCAACAACACTGCTTTTGCCTTCATCAACTACAGTTACTGATACAACTAGACCGACTTCAATGTCTACTTCACCTGTAGCAACCACAACGTCGACTTTAGGTTCTACAACTGCGATAAAAACGTGGGTTACTACCTTTTCAACAGCAACAACTACCATTCCTAAAACTACAGATTTCACTTCTAGCATCTTTACAACGACACAACCGTTGACAAGTGAAATTCCACCTACTACTAAAACAACTTCAACCTCAACGTCAAGCTTGAAAACAACATTTGCCGCACCTACATTCAGCACAACGTCTGCTACATTGCAAACAACGGTGGGTCCGACGACACTAACTACCACTGCAACCCCAACTACTGTTGCCTCTACTTCAACTTGGCAGCCAACATTAACACTAGGATTTAAAAATACAAGTAGCTCTTCCACTGCAAAATCCACTGCATCGACCAAGACTGATATAACTGTTACAGCGACAAGTACCCCTACATCTACGTTTCCCTCAAGTTTTATTTCGCGACCAACAACAACAGTACAACCTAGTACATTTATATCGACAACGCAAACTTCTTTATTACCTCTTTCGACGAAAAACACGACATATTCAACGCTTAAAACAACCTCGCATACACCATCTCCTTTGATATCTACTACTACCACAACGTCGCCATTGGCGGTATCAACCAAACTACAAGACACTACTAGTTTTAGCGGCGCACCTACAACGACATATACATTACCAAAATCTAGCCAACCAAGAACTTCAAGTACAAGTTTACTTCCGTCTTCTACAGATCTAGTGTCAACAACCCAGTCCAGTTTTAAAGTATCACTGCTTGCATTATTAAACAATATAACCAACACACCTCCAACAACCACACCCACTACAACGTCTACTACTTCAATGCCTACTTCAACGGAACTCACAACTAAACAGACGTCGACTGCTTCAACTTCAAGTAGCACAATCACAAAAGCGGTTGCACTTCCGTCTACTTTGCAGTCATCAACCTCTACATCAACTTCTAGCCCTGCAGGTATCACGTCTACTTTACCAATTAGCCCATCAACAACACTGCTTTTGCCTTCATCAACTACAGTTACTGATACAACTAGACCGACTTCAATGTCTACTTCACCTGTAGCAACCACAACGTCGACTTTAGGTTCTACAACTGCGATAAAAACGTGGGTTACTACCTTTTCAACAGCAACAACTACCATTCCTAAAACTACAGATTTCACTTCTAGCATCTTTACAACGACACAACCGTTGACAAGTGAAATTCCACCTACTACTAAAACAACTTCAACCTCAACGTCAAGCTTGAAAACAACATTTGCCGCACCTACATTCAGCACAACGTCTGCTACATTGCAAACAACGGTGGGTCCGACGACACTAACTACCACTGCAACCCCAACTACTGTTGCCTCTACTTCAACTTGGCAGCCAACATTAACACTAGGATTTAAAAATACAAGTAGCTCTTCCACTGCAAAATCCACTGCATCGACCAAGACTGATATAACTGTTACAGCGACAAGTACCCCTACATCTACGTTTCCCTCAAGTTTTATTTCGCGACCAACAACAACAGTACAACCTAGTACATTTATATCGACAACGCAAACTTCTTTATTACCTCTTTCGACGAAAAACACGACATATTCAACGCTTAAAACAACCTCGCATACACCATCTCCTTTGATATCTACTACTACCACAACGTCGCCATTGGCGGTATCAACCAAACTACAAGACACTACTAGTTTTAGCGGCGCACCTACAACGACATATACATTACCAAAATCTAGCCAACCAAGAACTTCAAGTACAAGTTTACTTCCGTCTTCTACAGATCTAGTGTCAACAACCCAGTCCAGTTTTAAAGTATCACTGCTTGCATTATTAAACAATATAACCAACACACCTCCAACAACCACACCCACTACAACGTCTACTACTTCAATGCCTACTTCAACGGAACTCACAACTAAACAGACGTCGACTGCTTCAACTTCAAGTAGCACAATCACAAAAGCGGTTGCACTTCCGTCTACTTTGCAGTCATCAACCTCTACATCAACTTCTAGCCCTGCAGGTATCACGTCTACTTTACCAATTAGCCCATCAACAACACTGCTTTTGCCTTCATCAACTACAGTTACTGATACAACTAGACCGACTTCAATGTCTACTTCACCTGTAGCAACCACAACGTCGACTTTAGGTTCTACAACTGCGATAAAAACGTGGGTTACTACCTTTTCAACAGCAACAACTACCATTCCTAAAACTACAGATTTCACTTCTAGCATCTTTAAAACGACACAACCGTCGACAATTGAAATTCCACCTACTACTAAAACAACTTCAACCTCAACGTCAAGCTTGAAAACAACATTTGCCGCACCTACATTCAGCACAACGTCTGCTACATTGCAAACAACGGTGGGTCCGACGACACTAACTACCACTGCAACCCCAACTACTGTTGCCTCTACTTCAACTTGGCAGCCAACATTAACACTAGGATTTAAAAATACAAGTAGCTCTTCCACTGCAAAATCCACTGCATCGACCAAGACTGATATAACTGTTACAGCGACAAGTACCCCTACATCTACGTTTCCCTCAAGTTTTATTTCGCGACCAACAACAACAGTACAACCTAGTACATTTATATCGACAACGCAAACTTCTTTATTACCTCTTTCGACGAAAAACACGACATATTCAACGCTTAAAACAACCTCGCATACACCATCTCCTTTGATATCTACTACTACCACAACGTCGCCATTGGCGGTATCAACCAAACTACAAGACACTACTAGTTTTAGCGGCGCACCTACATCGACATATACATTACCAAAATCTAGCCAACCAAGAACTTCAAGTACAAGTTTACTTCCGTCTTCTACAGATCTAGTGTCAACAACCCAGTCCAGTTTTAAAGTATCACTGCTTGCATTATTAAACAATATAACCAACACACCTCCAACAACCACACCCACTACAACGTCTACTACTTCAATGCCTACTTCAACGGAACTCACAACTAAACAGACGTCGACTGCTTCAACTTCAAGTAGCACAATCACAAAAGCGGTTGCACTTCCGTCTACTTTGCAGTCATCAACCTCTACATCAACTTCTAGCCCTGCAGGTATCACGTCTACTTTACCAATTAGCCCATCAACAACACTGCTTTTGCCTTCATCAACTACAGTTACTGATACAACTAGACCGACTTCAATGTCTACTTCACCTGTAGCAACCACAACGTCGACTTTAGGTTCTACAACTGCGATAAAAACGTGGGTTACTACCTTTTCAACAGCAACAACTACCATTCCTAAAACTACAGATTTCACTTCTAGCATCTTTACAACGACACAACCGTTGACAAGTGAAATTCCACCTACTACTAAAACAACTTCAACCTCAACGTCAAGCTTGAAAACAACATTTGCCGCACCTACATTCAGCACAACGTCTGCTACATTGCAAACAACGGTGGGTCCGACGACACTAACTACCACTGCAACCCCAACTACTGTTGCCTCTACTTCAACTTGGCAGCCAACATTAACACTAGGATTTAAAAATACAAGTAGCTCTTCCACTGCAAAATCCACTGCATCGACCAAGACTGATATAACTGTTACAGCGACAAGTACCCCTACATCTACGTTTCCCTCAAGTTTTATTTCGCGACCAACAACAACAGTACAACCTAGTACATTTATATCGACAACGCAAACTTCTTTATTACCTCTTTCGACGAAAAACACGACATATTCAACGCTTAAAACAACCTCGCATACACCATCTCCTTTGATATCTACTACTACCACAACGTCGCCATTGGCTGTATCAACCAAACTACAAGACACTACTAGTTTTAGCGGCGCACCTACAACGACATATACATTACCAAAATCTAGCCAACCAAGAACTTCAAGTACAAGTTTACTTCCGTCTTCTACAGATCTAGTGTCAACAACCCAGTCCAGTTTTAAAGTATCACTGCTTGCATTATTAAACAATATAACCAACACACCTCCAACAACCACACCCACTACAACGTCTACTACTTCAATGCCTACTTCAACGGAACTCACAACTAAACAGACGTCGACTGCTTCAACTTCAAGTAGCACAATCACAAAAGCGGTTGCACTTCCGTCTACTTTGCAGTCATCAACCTCTACATCAACTTCTAGCCCTGCAGGTATCACGTCTACTTTACCAATTAGCCCATCAACAACACTGCTTTTGCCTTCATCAACTACAGTTACTGATACAACTAGACCGACTTCAATGTCTACTTCACCTGTAGCAACCACAACGTCGACTTTAGGTTCTACAACTGCGATAAAAACGTGGGTTACTACCTTTTCAACAGCAACAACTACCATTCCTAAAACTACAGATTTCACTTCTAGCATCTTTACAACGACACAACCGTTGACAAGTGAAATTCCACCTACTACTAAAACAACTTCAACCTCAACGTCAAGCTTGAAAACAACATTTGCCGCACCTACATTCAGCACAACGTCTGCTACATTGCAAACAACGGTGGGTCCGACGACACTAACTACCACTGCAACCCCAACTACTGTTGCCTCTACTTCAACTTGGCAGCCAACATTAACACTAGGATTTAAAAATACAAGTAGCTCTTCCACTGCAAAATCCACTGCATCGACCAAGACTGATATAACTGTTACAGCGACAAGTACCCCTACATCTACGTTTCCCTCAAGTTTTATTTCGCGACCAACAACAACAGTACAACCTAGTACATTTATATCGACAACGCAAACTTCTTTATTACCTCTTTCGACGAAAAACACGACATATTCAACGCTTAAAACAACCTCGCATACACCATCTCCTTTGATATCTACTACTACCACAACGTCGCCATTGGCGGTATCAACCAAACTACAAGACACTACTAGTTTTAGCGGCGCACCTACAACGACATATACATTACCAAAATCTAGCCAACCAAGAACTTCAAGTACAAGTTTACTTCCGTCTTCTACAGATCTAGTGTCAACAACCCAGTCCAGTTTTAAAGTATCACTGCTTGCATTATTAAACAATATAACCAACACACCTCCAACAACCACACCCACTACAACGTCTACTACTTCAATGCCTACTTCAACGGAACTCACAACTAAACAGACGTCGACTGCTTCAACTTCAAGTAGCACAATCACAAAAGCGGTTGCACTTCCGTCTACTTTGCAGTCATCAACCTCTACATCAACTTCTAGCCCTGCAGGTATCACGTCTACTTTACCAATTAGCCCATCAACAACACTGCTTTTGCCTTCATCAACTACAGTTACTGATACAACTAGACCGACTTCAATGTCTACTTCACCTGTAGCAACCACAACGTCGACTTTAGGTTCTACAACTGCGATAAAAACGTGGGTTACTACCTTTTCAACAGCAACAACTACCATTCCTAAAACTACAGATTTCACTTCTAGCATCTTTAAAACGACACAACCGTCGACAATTGAAATTCCACCTACTACTAAAACAACTTCAACCTCAACGTCAAGCTTGAAAACAACATTTGCCGCACCTACATTCAGCACAACGTCTGCTACATTGCAAACAACGGTGGGTCCGACGACACTAACTACCACTGCAACCCCAACTACTGTTGCCTCTACTTCAACTTGGCAGCCAACATTAACACTAGGATTTAAAAATACAAGTAGCTCTTCCACTGCAAAATCCACTGCATCGACCAAGACTGATATAACTGTTACAGCGACAAGTACCCCTACATCTACGTTTCCCTCAAGTTTTATTTCGCGACCAACAACAACAGTACAACCTAGTACATTTATATCGACAACGCAAACTTCTTTATTACCTCTTTCGACGAAAAACACGACATATTCAACGCTTAAAACAACCTCGCATACACCATCTCCTTTGATATCTACTACTACCACAACGTCGCCATTGGCGGTATCAACCAAACTACAAGACACTACTAGTTTTAGCGGCGCACCTACATCGACATATACATTACCAAAATCTAGCCAACCAAGAACTTCAAGTACAAGTTTACTTCCGTCTTCTACAGATCTAGTGTCAACAACCCAGTCCAGTTTTAAAGTATCACTGCTTGCATTATTAAACAATATAACCAACACACCTCCAACAACCACACCCACTACAACGTCTACTACTTCAATGCCTACTTCAACGGAACTCACAACTAAACAGACGTCGACTGCTTCAACTTCAAGTAGCACAATCACAAAAGCGGTTGCACTTCCGTCTACTTTGCAGTCATCAACCTCTACATCAACTTCTAGCCCTGCAGGTATCACGTCTACTTTACCAATTAGCCCATCAACAACACTGCTTTTGCCTTCATCAACTACAGTTACTGATACAACTAGACCGACTTCAATGTCTACTTCACCTGTAGCAACCACAACGTCGACTTTAGGTTCTACAACTGCGATAAAAACGTGGGTTACTACCTTTTCAACAGCAACAACTACCATTCCTAAAACTACAGATTTCACTTCTAGCATCTTTACAACGACACAACCGTTGACAAGTGAAATTCCACCTACTACTAAAACAACTTCAACCTCAACGTCAAGCTTGAAAACAACATTTGCCGCACCTACATTCAGCACAACGTCTGCTACATTGCAAACAACGGTGGGTCCGACGACACTAACTACCACTGCAACCCCAACTACTGTTGCCTCTACTTCAACTTGGCAGCCAACATTAACACTAGGATTTAAAAATACAAGTAGCTCTTCCACTGCAAAATCCACTGCATCGACCAAGACTGATATAACTGTTACAGCGACAAGTACCCCTACATCTACGTTTCCCTCAAGTTTTATTTCGCGACCAACAACAACAGTACAACCTAGTACATTTATATCGACAACGCAAACTTCTTTATTACCTCTTTCGACGAAAAACACGACATATTCAACGCTTAAAACAACCTCGCATACACCATCTCCTTTGATATCTACTACTACCACAACGTCGCCATTGGCTGTATCAACCAAACTACAAGACACTACTAGTTTTAGCGGCGCACCTACAACGACATATACATTACCAAAATCTAGCCAACCAAGAACTTCAAGTACAAGTTTACTTCCGTCTTCTACAGATCTAGTGTCAACAACCCAGTCCAGTTTTAAAGTATCACTGCTTGCATTATTAAACAATATAACCAACACACCTCCAACAACCACACCCACTACAACGTCTACTACTTCAATGCCTACTTCAACGGAACTCACAACTAAACAGACGTCGACTGCTTCAACTTCAAGTAGCACAATCACAAAAGCGGTTGCACTTCCGTCTACTTTGCAGTCATCAACCTCTACATCAACTTCTAGCCCTGCAGGTATCACGTCTACTTTACCAATTAGCCCATCAACAACACTGCTTTTGCCTTCATCAACTACAGTTACTGATACAACTAGACCGACTTCAATGTCTACTTCACCTGTAGCAACCACAACGTCGACTTTAGGTTCTACAACTGCGATAAAAACGTGGGTTACTACGTTTTCAACAGCAACAACTACCATTCCTAAAACTACAGATTTCACTTCTAGCATCTTTACAACGACACAACCGTTGACAAGTGAAATTCCACCTACTACTAAAACAACTTCAACCTCAACGTCAAGCTTGAAAACAACATTTGCCGCACCTACATTCAGCACAACGTCTGCTACATTGCAAACAACGGTGGGTCCGACGACACTAACTACCACTGCAACCCCAACTACTGTTGCCTCTACTTCAACTTGGCAGCCAACATTAACACTAGGATTTAAAAATACAAGTAGCTCTTCCACTGCAAAATCCACTGCATCGACCAAGACTGATATAACTGTTACAGCGACAAGTACCCCTACATCTACGTTTCCCTCAAGTTTTATTTCGCGACCAACAACAACAGTACAACCTAGTACATTTATATCGACAACGCAAACTTCTTTATTACCTCTTTCGACGAAAAACACGACATATTCAACGCTTAAAACAACCTCGCATACACCATCTCCTTTGATATCTACTACTACCACAACGTCGCCATTGGCGGTATCAACCAAACTACAAGACACTACTAGTTTTAGCGGCGCACCTACAACGACATATACATTACCAAAATCTAGCCAACCAAGAACTTCAAGTACAAGTTTACTTCCG
Organism: Dicyrtomina minuta; assembly: GCA_949802685.1. Classification (NCBI taxonomy): domain Eukaryota; kingdom Metazoa; phylum Arthropoda; class Collembola; order Symphypleona; family Dicyrtomidae; genus Dicyrtomina; species Dicyrtomina minuta. Next base: position 90,072,848 of record OX461809.1, read on the forward strand.
TCTTCTACAGATCTAGTGTCAACAACCCAGTCCAGTTTTAAAGTATCACTGCTTGCATTATTAAACAATATAACCAACACACCTCCAACAACCACACCCACTACAACGTCTACTACTTCAATGCCTACTTCAACGGAACTCACAACTAAACAGACGTCGACTGCTTCAACTTCAAGTAGCACAATCACAAAAGCGGTTGCACTTCCGTCTACTTTGCAGTCATCAACCTCTACATCAACTTCTAGCCCTGCAGGTATCACGTCTACTTTACCAATTAGCCCATCAACAACACTGCCTTTGCCTTCATCAACTACAGTTACTGATACAACTAGACCGACTTCAATGTCTACTTCACCTGTAGCAACCACAACGTCGACTTTAGGTTCTACAACTGCGATAAAAACGTGGGTTACTACCTTTTCAACAGCAACAACTACCATTCCTAAAACTACAGATTTCACTTCTAGCATCTTTACAACGACACAACCGTTGACAAGTGAAATTCCACCTACTACTAAAACAACTTCAACCTCAACGTCAAGCTTGAAAACAACATTTGCCGCACCTACATTCAGCACAACGTCTGCTACATTGCAAACAACGGTGGGTCCGACGACACTAACTACCACTGCAACCCCAACTACTGTTGCCTCTACTTCAACTTGGCAGCCAACATTAACACTAGGATTTAAAAATACAAGTAGCTCTTCCACTGCAAAATCCACTGCATCGACCAAGACTGATATAACTGTTACAGCGACAAGTACCCCTACATCTACGTTTCCCTCAAGTTTTATTTCGCGACCAACAACAACAGTACAACCTAGTACATTTATATCGACAACGCAAACTTCTTTATTACCTCTTTCGACGAAAAACACGACATATTCAACGCTTAAAACAACCTCGCATACACCATCTCCTTTGATATCTACTACTACCACAACGTCGCCATTGGCGGTATCAACCAAACTACAAGACACTACTAGTTTTAGCGGCGCACCTACAACGACATATACATTACCAAAATCTAGCCAACCAAGAACTTCAAGTACAAGTTTACTTCCGTCTTCTACAGATCTAGTGTCAACAACCCAGTCCAGTTTTAAAGTATCACTGCTTGCATTATTAAACAATATAACCAACACACCTCCAACAACCACACCCACTACAACGTCTACTACTTCAATGCCTACTTCAACGGAACTCACAACTAAACAGACGTCGACTGCTTCAACTTCAAGTAGCACAATCACAAAAGCGGTTGCACTTCCGTCTACTTTGCAGTCATCAACCTCTACATCAACTTCTAGCCCTGCAGGTATCACGTCTACTTTACCAATTAGCCCATCAACAACACTGCTTTTGCCTTCATCAACTACAGTTACTGATACAACTAGACCGACTTCAATGTCTACTTCACCTGTAGCAACCACAACGTCGACTTTAGGTTCTACAACTGCGATAAAAACGTGGGTTACTACCTTTTCAACAGCAACAACTACCATTCCTAAAACTACAGATTTCACTTCTAGCATCTTTACAACGACACAACCGTTGACAAGTGAAATTCCACCTACTACTAAAACAACTTCAACCTCAACGTCAAGCTTGAAAACAACATTTGCCGCACCTACATTCAGCACAACGTCTGCTACATTGCAAACAACGGTGGGTCCGACGACACTAACTACCACTGCAACCCCAACTACTGTTGCCTCTACTTCAACTTGGCAGCCAACATTAACACTAGGATTTAAAAATACAAGTAGCTCTTCCACTGCAAAATCCACTGCATCGACCAAGACTGATATAACTGTTACAGCGACAAGTACCCCTACATCTACGTTTCCCTCAAGTTTTATTTCGCGACCAACAACAACAGTACAACCTAGTACATTTATATCGACAACGCAAACTTCTTTATTACCTCTTTCGACGAAAAACACGACATATTCAACGCTTAAAACAACCTCGCATACACCATCTCCTTTGATATCTACTACTACCACAACGTCGCCATTGGCGGTATCAACCAAACTACAAGACACTACTAGTTTTAGCGGCGCACCTACAACGACATATACATTACCAAAATCTAGCCAACCAAGAACTTCAAGTACAAGTTTACTTCCGTCTTCTACAGATCTAGTGTCAACAACCCAGTCCAGTTTTAAAGTATCACTGCTTGCATTATTAAACAATATAACCAACACACCTCCAACAACCACACCCACTACAACGTCTACTACTTCAATGCCTACTTCAACGGAACTCACAACTAAACAGACGTCGACTGCTTCAACTTCAAGTAGCACAATCACAAAAGCGGTTGCACTTCCGTCTACTTTGCAGTCATCAACCTCTACATCAACTTCTAGCCCTGCAGGTATCACGTCTACTTTACCAATTAGCCCATCAACAACACTGCTTTTGCCTTCATCAACTACAGTTACTGATACAACTAGACCGACTTCAATGTCTACTTCACCTGTAGCAACCACAACGTCGACTTTAGGTTCTACAACTGCGATAAAAACGTGGGTTACTACCTTTTCAACAGCAACAACTACCATTCCTAAAACTACAGATTTCACTTCTAGCATCTTTACAACGACACAACCGTTGACAAGTGAAATTCCACCTACTACTAAAACAACTTCAACCTCAACGTCAAGCTTGAAAACAACATTTGCCGCACCTACATTCAGCACAACGTCTGCTACATTGCAAACAACGGTGGGTCCGACGACACTAACTACCACTGCAACCCCAACTACTGTTGCCTCTACTTCAACTTGGCAGCCAACATTAACACTAGGATTTAAAAATACAAGTAGCTCTTCCACTGCAAAATCCACTGCATCGACCAAGACTGATATAACTGTTACAGCGACAAGTACCCCTACATCTACGTTTCCCTCAAGTTTTATTTCGCGACCAACAACAACAGTACAACCTAGTACATTTATATCGACAACGCAAACTTCTTTATTACCTCTTTCGACGAAAAACACGACATATTCAACGCTTAAAACAACCTCGCATACACCATCTCCTTTGATATCTACTACTACCACAACGTCGCCATTGGCGGTATCAACCAAACTACAAGACACTACTAGTTTTAGCGGCGCACCTACAACGACATATACATTACCAAAATCTAGCCAACCAAGAACTTCAAGTACAAGTTTACTTCCGTCTTCTACAGATCTAGTGTCAACAACCCAGTCCAGTTTTAAAGTATCACTGCTTGCATTATTAAACAATATAACCAACACACCTCCAACAACCACACCCACTACAACGTCTACTACTTCAATGCCTACTTCAACGGAACTCACAACTAAACAGACGTCGACTGCTTCAACTTCAAGTAGCACAATCACAAAAGCGGTTGCACTTCCGTCTACTTTGCAGTCATCAACCTCTACATCAACTTCTAGCCCTGCAGATATCACGTCTACTTTACCAATTAGCCCATCAACAACACTGCTTTTGCCTTCATCAACTACAGTTACTGATACAACTAGACCGACTTCAATGTCTACTTCACCTGTAGCAACCACAACGTCGACCTTAGGTTCTACAACTGCGATAAAAACGTGGGTTACTACCTTTTCAACAGCAACAACTACCATTCCTGAAACTACAGATTTCACTTCTAGCATCTTTACAACGACACAACCGTTGACAAGTGAAATTCCACCTACTACTAAAACAACTTCAACCTCAACGTCAAGCTTGAAAACAACATTTGCCGCACCTACATTCAGCACAACGTCTGCTACATTGCAAACAACGGTGGGTCCGACGACACTAACTACCACTGCAACCCTAACTACTGTTGCCTCTACTTCAACTTGGCAGCCAACATTAACACTAGGATTTAAAAATACAAGTAGCTCTTCCACTGCAAAATCCACTGCATCGACCAAGACTGATATAACTGGTACAGCGACAAGTACCCCTACATCTACGTTTCCCTCAAGTTTTATTTCGCGACCAACAACAACAGTACAACCTAGTACATTTATATCGACAACGCAAACTTCTTTATTACCTCTTTCGACGAAAAACACGACATATTCAACGCTTAAAACAACCTCGCATACACCATCTCCTTTGATATCTACTACTACCACAACGTCGCCATTGGCGGTATCAACCAAACTACAAGACACTACTAGTTTTAGCGGCGCACCTGCAACGACATATACATTACCAAAATCTAGCCAACCAAGAACCTCAAGTACAAGTTTACTTCCGTCTTCTACAGATCTAGTGTCAACAACCCAGTCCAGTTTTAAAGTATCACTGCTTGCATTATTAAACAATATAACCAACACACCTCCAACAACCACACCCACTACAACGTCTACTACTTCAATGCCTACTTCAACGGAACTCACAACTAAACAGACGTCGACTGCTTCAACTTCAAGTAGCACAATCACAAAAGCGGTTGCACTTCCGTCTACTTTGCAGTCATCAACCTCTACATCAACTTCTAGCCCTGCAGGTATCACGTCTACTTTACCAATTAGCCCATCAACAACACTGCTTTTGCCTTCATCAACTACAGTTACTGATACAACTAGACCGACTTCAATGTCTACTTCACCTGTAGCAACCACAACATCGACTTTAGGTTCTACAACTGCGATAAAAACGTGAATTACTACCTTTTCAACAGCAACAACTACCATTCCTAAAACTACAGATTTCACTTCTAGCATCTTTACAACGACACAACCGTTGACAAGTGAAATTCCACCTACTACTAAAACAACTTCAACCTCAACGTCAAGCTTGAAAACAACATTTGCCGCACCTACATTCAGCACAACGTCTGCTACATTGCAAACAACGGTGGGTCCGACGACACTAACTACCACTGCAACCCCAACTACTGTTGCCTCTACTTCAACTTGGCAGCCAACATTAACACTAGGATTTAAAAATACAAGTAGCTCTTCCACTGCAAAATCCACTGCATCGACCAAGACTGATATAACTGTTACAGCGACCAGTACCCCTACATCTACGTTTCCCTCAAGTTTTATTTCGCGACCAACAACAGTACAACCTAGTACATTTATATCGACAACGCAAACTTCTTTATTACCTCTTTCGACGAAAAACACGACATATTCAACGCTTAAAACAACCTCGCATACACCATCTCCTTTGATATCTACTACTACCACAACGTCGCCATTGGCGGTATCAACCAAACTACAAGACACTACTAGTTTTAGCGGCGCACCTACAACGACATATACATTACCAAAATCTAGCCAACCAAGAACTTCAAGTACAAGTTTACTTCCGTCTTCTACAGATCTAGTGTCAACAACCCAGTCCAGTTTTAAAGTATCACTGCTTGCATTATTAAACAATATAACCAACACACCTCCAACAACCACACCCACTACAACGTCTACTACTTCAATGCCTACTTCAACGGAACTCACAACTAAACAGACGTCGACTGCTTCAACTTCAAGTAGCACAATCACAAAAGCGGTTGCACTTCCGTCTACTTTGCAGTCATCAACCTCTACATCAACTTCTAGCCCTGCAGGTATCACGTCTACTTTACCAATTAGCCCATCAACAACACTGCTTTTGCCTTCATCAACTACAGTTACTGATACAACTAGACCGACTTCAATGTCTACTTCACCTGTAGCAACCACAACGTCGACTTTAGGTTCTACAACTGCGATAAAAACGTGGGTTACTACCTTTTCAACAGCAACAACTACCATTCCTAAAACTACAGATTTCACTTCTAGCATCTTTACAACGACACAACCGTTGACAAGTGAAATTCCACCTACTACTAAAACAACTTCAACCTCAACGTCAAGCTTGAAAACAACATTTGCCGCACCTACATTCAGCACAACGTCTGCTACATTGCAAACAACGGTGGGTCCGACGACACTAACTACCACTGCAACCCCAACTACTGTTGCCTCTACTTCAACTTGGCAGCCAACATTAACACTAGGATTTAAAAATACAAGTAGCTCTTCCACTGCAAAATCCACTGCATCGACCAAGACTGATATAACTGTTACAGCGACAAGTACCCCTACATCTACGTTTCCCTCAAGTTTTATTTCGCGACCAACAACAACAGTACAACCTAGTACATTTATATCGACAACGCAAACTTCTTTATTACCTCTTTCGACGAAAAACACGACATATTCAACGCTTAAAACAACCTCACATACACCATCTCCTTTGATATCTACTACTACCACAACGTCGCCATTGGCGGTATCAACCAAACTACAAGACACTACTAGTTTTAGCGGCGCACCTACAACGACATATACATTACCAAAATCTAGCCAACCAAGAACTTCAAGTACAAGTTTACTTCCGTCTTCTACAGATCTAGTGTCAACAACCCAGTCCAGTTTTAAAGTATCACTGCTTGCATTATTAAACAATATAACCAACACACCTCCAACAACCACACCCACTACAACGTCTACTACTTCAATGCCTACTTCAACGGAACTCACAACTAAACAGACGTCGACTGCTTCAACTTCAAGTAGCACAATCACAAAAGCGGTTGCACTTCCGTCTACTTTGCAGTCATCAACCTCTACATCAACTTCTAGCCCTGCAGGTATCACGTCTACTTTACCAATTAGCCCATCAACAACACTGCTTCTGCCTTCATCAACTACAGTTACTGATACAACTAGACCGACTTCAATGTCTACTTCACCTGTAGCAACCACAACGTCGACTTTAGGTTCTACAACTGCGATAAAAACGTGGGTTACTACCTTTTCAACAGCAACAACTACCATTCCTAAAACTACAGATTTCACTTCTAGCATCTTTACAACGACACAACCGTTGACAAGTGAAATTCCACCTACTACTAAAACAACTTCAACCTCAACGTCAAGCTTGAAAACAACATTTGCCGCACCTACATTCAGCACAACGTCTGCTACATTGCAAACAACGGTGGGTCCGACGACACTAACTACCACTGCAACCCCAACTACTGTTGCCTCTACTTCAACTTGGCAGCCAACATTAACACTAGGATTTAAAAATACAAGTAGCTCTTCCACTGCAAAATCCACTGCATCGACCAAGACTGATATAACTGGTACAGCGACAAGTACCCCTACATCTACGTTTCCCTCAAGTTTTATTTCGCGACCAACAACAACAGTACAACCTAGTACATTTATATCGACAACGCAAACTTCTTTATTACCTCTTTCGACGAAAAACACGACATATTCAACGCTTAAAACAACCTCACATACACCATCTCCTTTGATATCTACTACTACCACAACGTCGCCATTGGCGGTATCAACCAAACTACAAGACACTACTAGTTTTAGCGGCGCACCTACAACGACATATACATTACCAAAATCTAGCCAACCAAGAACTTCAAGTACAAGTTTACTTCCGTCTTCTACAGATCTAGTGTCAACAACCCAGTCCAGTTTTAAAGTATCACTGCTTGCATTATTAAACAATATAACCAACACACCTCCAACAACCACACCCACTACAACGTCTACTACTTCAATGCCTACTTCAACGGAACTCACAACTAAACAGACGTCGACTGCTTCAACTTCAAGTAGCACAATCACAAAAGCGGTTGCACTTCCGTCTACTTTGCAGTCATCAACCTCTACATCAACTTCTAGCCCTGCAGGTATCACGTCTACTTCACCAATTAGCCCATCAACAACACTGCTTTTGCCTTCATCAACTACAGTTACTGATACAACTGGACCGACTTCAATGTCTACTTCACCTGTAGCAACCACAACATCGACTTTAGGTTCTACAACTGCGATAAAAACGTGGGTTACTACCTTTTCAACAGCAACAACTACCATTCCTAAAACTACAGATTTCACTTCTAGCATCTTTACAACGACACAACCGTTGACAAGTGAAATTCCACCTACTACTAAAACAACTTCAACCTCAACGTCAAGCTTGAAAACAACATTTGCCGCACCTACATTCAGCACAACGTCTGCTACATTGCAAACAACGGTGGGTCCGACGACACTAACTACCACTGCAACCCCAACTACTGTTGCCTCTACTTCAACTTGGCAGCCAACATTAACACTAGGATTTAAAAATACAAGTAGCTCTTCCACTGCAAAATCCACTGCATCGACCAAGACTGATATAACTGTTACAGCGACAAGTACCCCTACATCTACGTTTCCCTCAAGTTTTATTTCGCGACCAACAACAACAGTACAACCTAGTACATTTATATCGACAACGCAAACTTCTTTATTACCTCTTTCGACGAAAAACACGACATATTCAACGCTTAAAACAACCTCGCATACACCATCTCCTTTGATATCTACTACTACCACAACGTCGCCATTGGCGGTATCAACCAAACTACAAGACACTACTAGTTTTAGCGGCGCACCTACAACGACATATACATTACCAAAATCTAGCCAACCAAGAACTTCAAGTACAAGTTTACTTCCGTCTTCTACAGATCTAGTGTCAACAACCCAGTCCAGTTTTAAAGTATCACTGCTTGCATTATTAAACAATATAACCAACACACCTCCAACAACCACACCCACTACAACGTCTACTACTTCAATGCCTACTTCAACGGAACTCACAACTAAACAGACGTCGACTGCTTCAACTTCAAGTAGCACAATCACAAAAGCGGTTGCACTTCCGTCTACTTTGCAGTCATCAACCTCTACATCAACTTCTAGCCCTGCAGGTATCACGTCTACTTTACCAATTAGCCCATCAACAACACTGCTTTTGCCTTCATCAACTACAGTTACTGATACAACTAGACCGACTTCAATGTCTACTTCACCTGTAGCAACCACAACGTCGACTTTAGGTTCTACAACTGCGATAAAAACGTGGGTTACTACGTTTTCAACAGCAACAACTACCATTCCTAAAACTACAGATTTCACTTCTAGCATCTTTACAACGACACAACCGTTGACAAGTGAAATTCCACCTACTACTAAAACAACTTCAACCTCAACGTCAAGCTTGAAAACAACATTTGCCGCACCTACATTCAGCACAACGTCTGCTACATTGCAAACAACGGTGGGTCCGACGACACTAACTACCACTGCAACCCCAACTACTGTTGCCTCTACTTCAACTTGGCAGCCAACATTAACACTAGGATTTAAAAATACAAGTAGCTCTTCCACTGCAAAATCCACTGCATCGACCAAGACTGATATAACTGGTACAGCGACAAGTACCCCTACATCTACGTTTCCCTCAAGTTTTATTTCGCGACCAACAACAACAGTACAACCTAGTACATTTATATCGACAACGCAAACTTCTTTATTACCTCTTTCGACGAAAAACACGACATATTCAACGCTTAAAACAACCTCGCATACACCATCTCCTTTGATATCTACTACTACCACAACGTCGCCATTGGCGGTATCAACCAAACTACAAGACACTACTAGTTTTAGCGGCGCACCTACAACGACATATACATTACCAAAATCTAGCCAACCAAGAACTTCAAGTACAAGTTTACTTCCGTCTTCTACAGATCTAGTGTCAACAACCCAGTCCAGTTTTAAAGTATCACTGCTTGCATTATTAAACAATATAACCAACACACCTCCAACAACCACACCCACTACAACGTCTACTACTTCAATGCCTACTTCAACGGAACTCACAACTAAACAGACGTCGACTGCTTCAACTTCAAGTAGCACAATCACAAAAGCGGTTGCACTTCCGTCTACTTTGCAGTCATCAACCTCTACATCAACTTCTAGCCCTGCAGGTATCACGTCTACTTTACCAATTAGCCCATCAACAACACTGCTTTTGCCTTCATCAACTACAGTTACTGATACAACTAGACCGACTTCAATGTCTACTTCACCTGTAGCAACCACAACGTCGACTTTAGGTTCTACAACTGCGATAAAAACGTGGGTTACTACCTTTTCAACAGCAACAACTACCATTCCTAAAACTACAGATTTCACTTCTAGCATCTTTACAACGACACAACCGTTGACAAGTGAAATTCCACCTACTACTAAAACAACTTCAACCTCAACGTCAAGCTTGAAAACAACATTTGCCGCACCTACATTCAGCACAACGTCTGCTACATTGCAAACAACGGTGGGTCCGACGACACTAACTACCACTGCAACCCCAACTACTGTTGCCTCTACTTCAACTTGGCAGCCAACATTAACACTAGGATTTAAAAATACAAGTAGCTCTTCCACTGCAAAATCCACTGCATCGACCAAGACTGATATAACTGGTACAGCGACAAGTACCCCTACATCTACGTTTCCCTCAAGTTTTATTTCGCGACCAACAACAACAGTACAACCTAGTACATTTATATCGACAACGCAAACTTCTTTATTACCTCTTTCGACGAAAAACACGACATATTCAACGCTTAAAACAACCTCACATACACCATCTCCTTTGATATCTACTACTACCACAACGTCGCCATTGGCGGTATCAACCAAACTACAAGACACTACTAGTTTTAGCGGCGCACCTACAACGACATATACATTACCAAAATCTAGCCAACCAAGAACTTCAAGTACAAGTTTACTTCCGTCTTCTACAGATCTAGTGTCAACAACCCAGTCCAGTTTTAAAGTATCACTGCTTGCATTATTAAACAATATAACCAACACACCTCCAACAACCACACCCACTACAACGTCTACTACTTCAATGCCTACTTCAACGGAACTCACAACTAAACAGACGTCGACTGCTTCAACTTCAAGTAGCACAATCACAAAAGCGGTTGCACTTCCGTCTACTTTGCAGTCATCAACCTCTACATCAACTTCTAGCCCTGCAGGTATCACGTCTACTTTACCAATTAGCCCATCAACAACACTGCTTCTGCCTTCATCAACTACAGTTACTGATACAACTAGACCGACTTCAATGTCTACTTCACCTGTAGCAACCACAACGTCGACTTTAGGTTCTACAACTGCGATAAAAACGTGGGTTACTACCTTTTCAACAGCAACAACTACCATTCCTAAAACTACAGATTTCACTTCTAGCATCTTTACAACGACACAACCGTTGACAAGTGAAATTCCACCTACTACTAAAACAACTTCAACCTCAACGTCAAGCTTGAAAACAACATTTGCCGCACCTACATTCAGCACAACGTCTGCTACATTGCAAACAACGGTGGGTCCGACGACACTAACTACCACTGCAACCCCAACTACTGTTGCCTCTACTTCAACTTGGCAGCCAACATTAACACTAGGATTTAAAAATACAAGTAGCTCTTCCACTGCAAAATCCACTGCATCGACCAAGACTGATATAACTGGTACAGCGACAAGTACCCCTACATCTACGTTTCCCTCAAGTTTTATTTCGCGACCAACAACAACAGTACAACCTAGTACATTTATATCGACAACGCAAACTTCTTTATTACCTCTTTTGACGAAAAACACGACATATTCAACGCTTAAAACAACCTCACATACACCATCTCCTTTGATATCTACTACTACCACAACGTCGCCATTGGCGGTATCAACCAAACTACAAGACACTACTAGTTTTAGCGGCGCACCTACAACGACATATACATTACCAAAATCTAGCCAACCAAGAACTTCAAGTACAAGTTTACTTCCGTCTTCTACAGATCTAGTGTCAACAACCCAGTCCAGTTTTAAAGTATCACTGCTTGCATTATTAAACAATATAACCAACACACCTCCAACAACCACACCCACTACAACGTCTACTACTTCAATGCCTACTTCAACGGAACTCACAACTAAACAGACGTCGACTGCTTCAACTTCAAGTAGCACAATCACAAAAGCGGTTGCACTTCCGTCTACTTTGCAGTCATCAACCTCTACATCAACTTCTAGCCCTGCAGGTATCACGTCTACTTTACCAATTAGCCCATCAACAACACTGCTTTTGCCTTCATCAACTACAGTTACTGATACAACTGGACCGACTTCAATGTCTACTTCACCTGTAGCAACCACAACATCGACTTTAGGTTCTACAACTGCGATAAAAACGTGGGTTACTACCTTTTCAACAGCAACAACTACCATTCCTAAAACTACAGATTTCACTTCTAGCATCTTTACAACGACACAACCGTTGACAAGTGAAATTCCACCTACTACTAAAACAACTTCAACCTCAACGTCAAGCTTGAAAACAACATTTGCCGCACCTACATTCAGCACAACGTCTGCTACATTGCAAACAACGGTGGGTCCGACGACACTAACTACCACTGCAACCCCAACTACTGTTGCCTCTACTTCAACTTGGCAGCCAACATTAACACTAGGATTTAAAAATACAAGTAGCTCTTCCACTGCAAAATCCACTGCATCGACCAAGACTGATATAACTGTTACAGCGACAAGTACCCCTACATCTACGTTTCCCTCAAGTTTTATTTCGCGACCAACAACAACAGTACAACCTAGTACATTTATATCGACAACGCAAACTTCTTTATTACCTCTTTCGACGAAAAACACGACATATTCAACGCTTAAAACAACCTCGCATACACCATCTCCTTTGATATCTACTACTACCACAACGTCGCCATTGGCGGTATCAACCAAACTACAAGACACTACTAGTTTTAGCGGCGCACCTACAACGACATATACATTACCAAAATCTAGCCAACCAAGAACTTCAAGTACAAGTTTACTTCCGTCTTCTACAGATCTAGTGTCAACAACCCAGTCCAGTTTTAAAGTATCACTGCTTGCATTATTAAACAATATAACCAACACACCTCCAACAACCACACCCACTACAACGTCTACTACTTCAATGCCTACTTCAACGGAACTCACAACTAAACAGACGTCGACTGCTTCAACTTCAAGTAGCACAATCACAAAAGCGGTTGCACTTCCGTCTACTTTGCAGTCATCAACCTCTACATCAACTTCTAGCCCTGCAGGTATCACGTCTACTTTACCAATTAGCCCATCAACAACACTGCTTTTGCCTTCATCAACTACAGTTACTGATACAACTAGACCGACTTCAATGTCTACTTCACCTGTAGCAACCACAACGTCGACTTTAGGTTCTACAACTGCGATAAAAACGTGGGTTACTACCTTTTCAACAGCAACAACTACCATTCCTAAAACTACAGATTTCACTTCTAGCATCTTTACAACGACACAACCGTTGACAAGTGAAATTCCACCTACTACTAAAACAACTTCAACCTCAACGTCAAGCTTGAAAACAACATTTGCCGCACCTACATTCAGCACAACGTCTGCTACATTGCAAACAACGGTGGGTCCGACGACACTAACTACCACTGCAACCCCAACTACTGTTGCCTCTACTTCAACTTGGCAGCCAACATTAACACTAGGATTTAAAAATACAAGTAGCTCTTCCACTGCAAAATCCACTGCATCGACCAAGACTGATATAACTGGTACAGCGACAAGTACCCCTACATCTACGTTTCCCTCAAGTTTTATTTCGCGACCAACAACAACAGTACAACCTAGTACATTTATATCGACAACGCAAACTTCTTTATTACCTCTTTCGACGAAAAACACGACATATTCAACGCTTAAAACAACCTCACATACACCATCTCCTTTGATATCTACTACTACCACAACGTCGCCATTGGCGGTATTAACCAAACTACAAGACACTACTAGTTTTAGCGGCGCACCTACAACGACATATACATTACCAAAATCTAGCCAACCAAGAACTTCAAGTACAAGTTTACTTCCGTCTTCTACAGATCTAGTGTCAACAACCCAGTCCAGTTTTAAAGTATCACTGCTTGCATTATTAAACAATATAACCAACACACCTCCAACAACCACACCCACTACAACGTCTACTACTTCAATGCCTACTTCAACGGAACTCACAACTAAACAGACGTCGACTGCTTCAACTTCAAGTAGCACAATCACAAAAGCGGTTGCACTTCCGTCTACTTTGCAGTCATCAACCTCTACATCAACTTCTAGCCCTGCAGGTATCACGTCTACTTTACCAATTAGCCCATCAACAACACTGCTTCTGCCTTCATCAACTACAGTTACTGATACAACTAGACCGACTTCAATGTCTACTTCACCTGTAGCAACCACAACGTCGACTTTAGGTTCTACAACTGCGATAAAAACGTGGGTTACTACCTTTTCAACAGCAACAACTACCATTCCTAAAACTACAGATTTCACTTCTAGCATCTTTACAACGACACAACCGTTGACAAGTGAAATTCCACCTACTACTAAAACAACTTCAACCTCAACGTCAAGCTTGAAAACAACATTTGCCGCACCTACATTCAGCACAACGTCTGCTACATTGCAAACAACGGTGGGTCCGACGACACTAACTACCACTGCAACCCCAACTACTGTTGCCTCTACTTCAACTTGGCAGCCAACATTAACACTAGGATTTAAAAATACAAGTAGCTCTTCCACTGCAAAATCCACTGCATCGACCAAGACTGATATAACTGGTACAGCGACAAGTACCCCTACATCTACGTTTCCCTCAAGTTTTATTTCGCGACCAACAACAACAGTACAACCTAGTACATTTATATCGACAACGCAAACTTCTTTATTACCTCTTTCGACGAAAAACACGACATATTCAACGCTTAAAACAACCTCACATACACCATCTCCTTTGATATCTACTACTACCACAACGTCGCCATTGGCGGTATTAACCAAACTACAAGACACTACTAGTTTTAGCGGCGCACCTACAACGACATATACATTACCAAAATCTAGCCAACCAAGAACTTCAAGTACAAGTTTACTTCCGTCTTCTACAGATCTAGTGTCAACAACCCAGTCCAGTTTTAAAGTATCACTGCTTGCATTATTAAACAATATAACCAACACACCTCCAACAACCACACCCACTACAACGTCTACTACTTCAATGCCTACTTCAACGGAACTCACAACTAAACAGACGTCGACTGCTTCAACTTCAAGTAGCACAATCACAAAAGCGGTTGCACTTCCGTCTACTTTGCAGTCATCAACCTCTACATCAACTTCTAGCCCTGCAGGTATCACGTCTACTTTACCAATTAGCCCATCAACAACACTGCTTCTGCCTTCATCAACTACAGTTACTGATACAACTAGACCGACTTCAATGTCTACTTCACCTGTAGCAACCACAACGTCGACTTTAGGTTCTACAACTGCGATAAAAACGTGGGTTACTACCTTTTCAACAGCAACAACTACCATTCCTAAAACTACAGATTTCACTTCTAGCATCTTTACAACGACACAACCGTTGACAAGTGAAATTCCACCTACTACTAAAACAACTTCAACCTCAACGTCAAGCTTGAAAACAACATTTGCCGCACCTACATTCAGCACAACGTCTGCTACATTGCAAACAACGGTGGGTCCGACGACACTAACTACCACTGCAACCCCAACTACTGTTGCCTCTACTTCAACTTGGCAGCCAACATTAACACTAGGATTTAAAAATACAAGTAGCTCTTCCACTGCAAAATCCACTGCATCGACCAAGACTGATATAACTGTTACAGCGACCAGTACCCCTACATCTACGTTTCCCTCAAGTTTTATTTCGCGACCAACAACAACAGTACAACCTAGTACATTTATATCGACAACGCAAACTTCTTTATTACCTCTTTCGACGAAAAACACGACATATTCAACGCTTAAAACAACCTCGCATACACCATCTCCTTTGATATCTACTACTACCACAACGTCGCCATTGGCGGTATCAACCAAACTACAAGACACTACTAGTTTTAGCGGCGCACCTACAACGACATATACATTACCAAAATCTAGCCAACCAAGAACTTCAAGTACAAGTTTACTTCCGTCTTCTACAGATCTAGTGTCAACAACCCAGTCCAGTTTTAAAGTATCACTGCTTGCATTATTAAACAATATAACCAACACACCTCCAACAACCACACCCACTACAACGTCTACTACTTCAATGCCTACTTCAACGGAACTCACAACTAAACAGACGTCGACTGCTTCAACTTCAAGTAGCACAATCACAAAAGCGGTTGCACTTCCGTCTACTTTGCAGTCATCAACCTCTACATCAACTTCTAGCCCTGCAGGTATCACGTCTACTTTACCAATTAGCCCATCAACAACACTGCTTTTGCCTTCATCAACTACAGTTACTGATACAACTGGACCGACTTCAATGTCTACTTCACCTGTAGCAACCACAACATCGACTTTAGGTTCTACAACTGCGATAAAAACGTGGGTTACAACCTTTTCTACAGCAACAACTACCATTCCTAAAACTACAGATTTCACTTCTAGCATCTTTACAACGACACAACCGTTGACAAGTGAAATTCCACCTACTACTAAAACAACTTCAACCTCAACGTCAAGCTTGAAAACAACATTTGCCGCACCTACATTCAGCACAACGTCTGCTACATTGCAAACAACGGTGGGTCCGACGACACTAACTACCACTGCAACCCCAACTACTGTTGCCTCTACTTCAACTTGGCAGCCAACATTAACACTAGGATTTAAAAATACAAGTAGCTCTTCCACTGCAAAATCCACTGCATCGACCAAGACTGATATAACTGTTACAGCGACAAGTACCCCTACATCTACGTTTCCCTCAAGTTTTATTTCGCGACCAACAACAACAGTACAACCTAGTACATTTATATCGACAACGCAAACTTCTTTATTACCTCTTTCGACGAAAAACACGACATATTCAACGCTTAAAACAACCTCGCATACACCATCTCCTTTGATATCTACTACTACCACAACGTCGCCATTGGCGGTATCAACCAAACTACAAGACACTACTAGTTTTAGCGGCGCACCTACAACGACATATACATTACCAAAATCTAGCCAACCAAGAACTTCAAGTACAAGTTTACTTCCGTCTTCTACAGATCTAGTGTCAACAACCCAGTCCAGTTTTAAAGTATCACTGCTTGCATTATTAAACAATATAACCAACACACCTCCAACAACCACACCCACTACAACGTCTACTACTTCAATGCCTACTTCAACGGAACTCACAACTAAACAGACGTCGACTGCTTCAACTTCAAGTAGCACAATCACAAAAGCGGTTGCACTTCCGTCTACTTTGCAGTCATCAACCTCTACATCAACTTCTAGCCCTGCAGGTATCACGTCTACTTTACCAATTAGCCCATCAACAACACTGCTTTTGCCTTCATCAACTACAGTTACTGATACAACTAGACCGACTTCAATGTCTACTTCACCTGTAGCAACCACAACGTCGACTTTAGGTTCTACAACTGCGATAAAAACGTGGGTTACTACCTTTTCAACAGCAACAACTACCATTCCAAAAACTACAGATTTCACTTCTAGCATCTTTACAACGACACAACCGTTGACAAGTGAAATTCCACCTACTACTAAAACAACTTCAACCTCAACGTCAAGCTTGAAAACAACATTTGCCGCACCTACATTCAGCACAACGTCTGCTACATTGCAAACAACGGTGGGTCCGACGACACTAACTACCACTGCAACCCCAACTACTGTTGCCTCTACTTCAACTTGGCAGCCAACATTAACACTAGGATTTAAAAATACAAGTAGCTCTTCCACTGCAAAATCCACTGCATCGACCAAGACTGATATAACTGTTACAGCGACAAGTACCCCTACATCTACGTTTCCCTCAAGTTTTATTTCGCGACCAACAACAACAGTACAACCTAGTACATTTATATCGACAACGCAAACTTCTTTATTACCTCTTTCGACGAAAAACACGACATATTCAACGCTTAAAACAACCTCGCATACACCATCTCCTTTGATATCTACTACTACCACAACGTCGCCATTGGCGGTATCAACAAAACTACAAGACACTACTAGTTTTAGCGGCGCACCTACAACGACATATACATTACCAAAATCTAGCCAACCAAGAACTTCAAGTACAAGTTTACTTCCGTCTTCTACAGATCTAGTGTCAACAACCCAGTCCAGTTTTAAAGTATCACTGCTTGCATTATTAAACAATATAACCAACACACCTCCAACAACCACACCCACTACAACGTCTACTACTTCAATGCCTACTTCAACGGAACTCACAACTAAACAGACGTCGACTGCTTCAACTTCAAGTAGCACAATCACAAAAGCGGTTGCACTTCCGTCTACTTTGCAGTCATCAACCTCTACATCAACTTCTAGCCCTGCAGGTATCACGTCTACTTTACCAATTAGCCCATCAACAACACTGCTTTTGCCTTCATCAACTACAGTTACTGATACAACTAGACCGACTTCAATGTCTACTTCACCTGTAGCAACCACAACGTCGACTTTAGGTTCTACAACTGCGATAAAAACGTGGGTTACTACCTTTTCAACAGCAACAACTACCATTCCAAAAACTACAGATTTCACTTCTAGCATCTTTACAACGACACAACCGTTGACAAGTGAAATTCCACCTACTACTAAAACAACTTCAACCTCAACGTCAAGCTTGAAAACAACATTTGCCGCACCTACATTCAGCACAACGTCTGCTACATTGCAAACAACGGTGGGTCCGACGACACTAACTACCACTGCAACCCCAACTACTGTTGCCTCTACTTCAACTTGGCAGCCAACATTAACACTAGGATTTAAAAATACAAGTAGCTCTTCCACTGCAAAATCCACTGCATCGACCAAGACTGATATAACTGTTACAGCGACAAGTACCCCTACATCTACGTTTCCCTCAAGTTTTATTTCGCGACCAACAACAACAGTACAACCTAGTACATTTATATCGACAACGCAAACTTCTTTATTACCTCTTTCGACGAAAAACACGACATATTCAACGCTTAAAACAACCTCGCATACACCATCTCCTTTGATATCTACTACTACCACAACGTCGCCATTGGCGGTATCAACAAAACTACAAGACACTACTAGTTTTAGCGGCGCACCTACAACGACATATACATTACCAAAATCTAGCCAACCAAGAACTTCAAGTACAAGTTTACTTCCGTCTTCTACAGATCTAGTGTCAACAACCCAGTCCAGTTTTAAAGTATCACTGCTTGCATTATTAAACAATATAACCAACACACCTCCAACAACCACACCCACTACAACGTCTACTACTTCAATGCCTACTTCAACGGAACTCACAACTAAACAGACGTCGACTGCTTCAACTTCAAGTAGCACAATCACAAAAGCGGTTGCACTTCCGTCTACTTTGCAGTCATCAACCTCTACATCAACTTCTAGCCCTGCAGGTATCACGTCTACTTTACCAATTAGCCCATCAACAACACTGCTTTTGCCTTCATCAACTACAGTTACTGATACAACTAGACCGACTTCAATGTCTACTTCACCTGTAGCAACCACAACGTCGACTTTAGGTTCTACAACTGCGATAAAAACGTGGGTTACTACCTTTTCAACAGCAACAACTACCATTCCAAAAACTACAGATTTCACTTCTAGCATCTTTACAACGACACAACCGTTGACAAGTGAAATTCCACCTACTACTAAAACAACTTCAACCTCAACGTCAAGCTTGAAAACAACATTTGCCGCACCTACATTCAGCACAACGTCTGCTACATTGCAAACAACGGTGGGTCCGACGACACTAACTACCACTGCAACCCCAACTACTGTTGCCTCTACTTCAACTTGGCAGCCAACATTAACACTAGGATTTAAAAATACAAGTAGCTCTTCCACTGCAAAATCCACTGCATCGACCAAGACTGATATAACTGTTACAGCGACAAGTACCCCTACATCTACGTTTCCCTCAAGTTTTATTTCGCGACCAACAACAACAGTACAACCTAGTACATTTATATCGACAACGCAAACTTCTTTATTACCTCTTTCGACGAAAAACACGACATATTCAACGCTTAAAACAACCTCGCATACACCATCTCCTTTGATATCTACTACTACCACAACGTCGCCATTGGCGGTATCAACAAAACTACAAGACACTACTAGTTTTAGCGGCGCACCTACAACGACATATACATTACCAAAATCTAGCCAACCAAGAACTTCAAGTACAAGTTTACTTCCGTCTTCTACAGATCTAGTGTCAACAACCCAGTCCAGTTTTAAAGTATCACTGCTTGCATTATTAAACAATATAACCAACACACCTCCAACAACCACACCCACTACAACGTCTACTACTTCAATGCCTACTTCAACGGAACTCACAACTAAACAGACGTCGACTGCTTCAACTTCAAGTAGCACAATCACAAAAGCGGTTGCACTTCCGTCTACTTTGCAGTCATCAACCTCTACATCAACTTCTAGCCCTGCAGGTATCACGTCTACTTTACCAATTAGCCCATCAACAACACTGCTTTTGCCTTCATCAACTACAGTTACTGATACAACTAGACCGACTTCAATGTCTACTTCACCTGTAGCAACCACAACGTCGACTTTAGGTTCTACAACTGCGATAAAAACGTGGGTTACTACCTTTTCAACAGCAACAACTACCATTCCTAAAACTACAGATTTCACTTCTAGCATCTTTACAACGACACAACCGTTGACAAGTGAAATTCCACCTACTACTAAAACAACTTCAACCTCAACGTCAAGCTTGAAAACAACATTTGCCGCACCTACATTCAGCACAACGTCTGCTACATTGCAAACAACGGTGGGTCCGACGACACTAACTACCACTGCAACCCCAACTACTGTTGCCTCTACTTCAACTTGGCAGCCAACATTAACACTAGGATTTAAAAATACAAGTAGCTCTTCCACTGCAAAATCCACTGCATCGACCAAGACTGATATAACTGTTACAGCGACAAGTACCCCTACATCTACGTTTCCCTCAAGTTTTATTTCGCGACCAACAACAACAGTACAACCTAGTACATTTATATCGACAACGCAAACTTCTTTATTACCTCTTTCGACGAAAAACACGACATATTCAACGCTTAAAACAACCTCGCATACACCATCTCCTTTGATATCTACTACTACCACAACGTCGCCATTGGCGGTATCAACCAAACTACAAGACACTACTAGTTTTAGCGGCGCACCTACAACGACATATACATTACCAAAATCTAGCCAACCAAGAACTTCAAGTACAAGTTTACTTCCGTCTTCTACAGATCTAGTGTCAACAACCCAGTCCAGTTTTAAAGTATCACTGCTTGCATTATTAAACAATATAACCAACACACCTCCAACAACCACACCCACTACAACGTCTACTACTTCAATGCCTACTTCAACGGAACTCACAACTAAACAGACGTCGACTGCTTCAACTTCAAGTAGCACAATCACAAAAGCGGTTGCACTTCCGTCTACTTTGCAGTCATCAACCTCTACATCAACTTCTAGCCCTGCAGGTATCACGTCTACTTTACCAATTAGCCCATCAACAACACTGCTTTTGCCTTCATCAACTACAGTTACTGATACAACTAGACCGACTTCAATGTCTACTTCACCTGTAGCAACCACAACGTCGACTTTAGGTTCTACAACTGCGATAAAAACGTGGGTTACTACCTTTTCAACAGCAACAACTACCATTCCAAAAACTACAGATTTCACTTCTAGCATCTTTACAACGACACAACCGTTGACAAGTGAAATTCCACCTACTACTAAAACAACTTCAACCTCAACGTCAAGCTTGAAAACAACATTTGCCGCACCTACATTCAGCACAACGTCTGCTACATTGCAAACAACGGTGGGTCCGACGACACTAACTACCACTGCAACCCCAACTACTGTTGCCTCTACTTCAACTTGGCAGCCAACATTAACACTAGGATTTAAAAAAACAAGTAGCTCTTCCACTGCAAAATCCACTGCATCGACCAAGACTGATATAACTGTTACAGCGACAAGTACCCCTACATCTACGTTTCCCTCAAGTTTTATTTCGCGACCAACAACAACAGTACAACCTAGTACATTTATATCGACAACGCAAACGGCTTTATTACCTCTTTCGACGAAAAACACGACATATTCAACGCTTAAAACAACCTCGCATACACCATCTCCTTTGATATCTACTACTACCACAACGTCGCCATTGGCGGTATCAACAAAACTACAAGACACTACTAGTTTTAGCGGCGCACCTACAACGACATATACATTACCAAAATCTAGCCAACCAAGAACTTCAAGTACAAGTTTACTTCCGTCTTCTACAGATCTAGTGTCAACAACCCAGTCCAGTTTTAAAGTATCACTGCTTGCATTATTAAACAATATAACCAACACACCTCCAACAACCACACCCACTACAACGTCTACTACTTCAATGCCTACTTCAACGGAACTCACAACTAAACAGACGTCGACTGCTTCAACTTCAAGTAGCACAATCACAAAAGCGGTTGCACTTCCGTCTACTTTGCAGTCATCAACCTCTACATCAACTTCTAGCCCTGCAGGTATCACGTCTACTTTACCAATTAGCCCATCAACAACACTGCTTTTGCCTTCATCAACTACAGTTACTGATACAACTAGACCGACTTCAATGTCTACTTCACCTGTAGCAACCACAACGTCGACTTTAGGTTCTACAACTGCGATAAAAACGTGGGTTACTACCTTTTCAACAGCAACAACTACCATTCCTAAAACTACAGATTTCACTTCTAGCATCTTTACAACGACACAACCGTTGACAAGTGAAATTCCACCTACTACTAAAACAACTTCAACCTCAACGTCAAGCTTGAAAACAACATTTGCCGCACCTACATTCAGCACAACGTCTGCTACATTGCAAACAACGGTGGGTCCGACGACACTAACTACCACTGCAACCCCAACTACTGTTGCCTCTACTTCAACTTGGCAGCCAACATTAACACTAGGATTTAAAAATACAAGTAGCTCTTCCACTGCAAAATCCACTGCATCGACCAAGACTGATATAACTGTTACAGCGACAAGTACCCCTACATCTACGTTTCCCTCAAGTTTTATTTCGCGACCAACAACAACAGTACAACCTAGTACATTTATATCGACAACGCAAACTTCTTTATTACCTCTTTTGACGAAAAACACGACATATTCAACGCTTAAAACAACCTCGCATACACCATCTCCTTTGATATCTACTACTACCACAACGTCGCCATTGGCGGTATCAACCAAACTACAAGACACTACTAGTTTTAGCGGCGCACCTACAACGACATATACATTACCAAAATCTAGCCAACCAAGAACTTCAAGTACAAGTTTACTTCCGTCTTCTACAGATCTAGTGTCAACAACCCAGTCCAGTTTTAAAGTATCACTGCTTGCATTATTAAACAATATAACCAACACACCTCCAACAACCACACCCACTACAACGTCTACTACTTCAATGCCTACTTCAACGGAACTCACAACTAAACAGACGTCGACTGCTTCAACTTCAAGTAGCACAATCACAAAAGCGGTTGCACTTCCGTCTACTTTGCAGTCATCAACCTCTACATCAACTTCTAGCCCTGCAGGTATCACGTCTACTTTACCAATTAGCCCATCAACAACACTGCTTTTGCCTTCATCAACTACAGTTACTGATACAACTAGACCGACTTCAATGTCTACTTCACCTGTAGCAACCACAACGTCGACTTTAGGTTCTACAACTGCGATAAAAACGTGGGTTACTACCTTTTCAACAGCAACAACTACCATTCCTAAAACTACAGATTTCACTTCTAGCATCTTTACAACGACACAACCGTTGACAAGTGAAATTCCACCTACTACTAAAACAACTTCAACCTCAACGTCAAGCTTGAAAACAACATTTGCCGCACCTACATTCAGCACAACGTCTGCTACATTGCAAACAACGGTGGGTCCGACGACACTAACTACCACTGCAACCCCAACTACTGTTGCCTCTACTTCAACTTGGCAGCCAACATTAACACTAGGATTTAAAAATACAAGTAGCTCTTCCACTGCAAAATCCACTGCATCGACCAAGACTGATATAACTGTTACAGCGACAAGTACCCCTACATCTACGTTTCCCTCAAGTTTTATTTCGCGACCAACAACAACAGTACAACCTAGTACATTTATATCGACAACGCAAACTTCTTTATTACCTCTTTCGACGAAAAACACGACATATTCAACGCTTAAAACAACCTCGCATACACCATCTCCTTTGATATCTACTACTACCACAACGTCGCCATTGGCGGTATCAACCAAACTACAAGACACTACTAGTTTTAGCGGCGCACCTACAACGACATATACATTACCAAAATCTAGCCAACCAAGAACTTCAAGTACAAGTTTACTTCCGTCTTCTACAGATCTAGTGTCAACAACCCAGTCCAGTTTTAAAGTATCACTGCTTGCATTATTAAACAATATAACCAACACACCTCCAACAACCACACCCACTACAACGTCTACTACTTCAATGCCTACTTCAACGGAACTCACAACTAAACAGACGTCGACTGCTTCAACTTCAAGTAGCACAATCACAAAAGCGGTTGCACTTCCGTCTACTTTGCAGTCATCAACCTCTACATCAACTTCTAGCCCTGCAGGTATCACGTTTACTTTACCAATTAGCCCATCAACAACACTGCTTTTGCCTTCATCAACTACAGTTACTGATACAACTAGACCGACTTCAATGTCTACTTCACCTGTAGCAACCACAACGTCGACTTTAGGTTCTACAACTGCGATAAAAACGTGGGTTACTACGTTTTCAACAACAACAACTACCATTCCTAAAACTACAGATTTCACTTCTAGCATCTTTACAACGACACAACCGTTGACAAGTGAAATTCCACCTACTACTAAAACAACTTCAACCTCAACGTCAAGCTTGAAAACAACATTTGCCGCACCTACATTCAGCACAACGTCTGCTACATTGCAAACAACGGTGGGTCCGACGACACTAACTACCACTGCAACCCCAACTACTGTTGCCTCTACTTCAACTTGGCAGCCAACATTACCACTAGGATTTAAAAATACAAGTAGCTCTTCCACTGCAAAATCCACTGCATCGACCAAGACTGATATAACTGTTACAGCGACAAGTACCCCTACATCTACGTTTCCCTCAAGTTTTATTTCGCGACCAACAACAACAGTACAACCTAGTACATTTATATCGACAACGCAAACTTCTTTATTACCTCTTTCGACAAAAAACACGACATATTCAACGCTTAAAACAACCTCGCATACACCATCTCCTTTGATATCTACTACTACCACAACGTCGCCATTGGCGGTATCAACCAAACTACAAGACACTACTAGTTTTAGCGGCGCACCTACAACGACATATACATTACCAAAATCTAGCCAACCAAGAACTTCAAGTACAAGTTTACTTCCGTCTTCTACAGATCTAGTGTCAACAACCCAGTCCAGTTTTAAAGTATCACTGCTTGCATTATTAAACAATATAACCAACACACCTCCAACAACCACACCCACTACAACGTCTACTACTTCAATGCCTACTTCAACGGAACTCACAACTAAACAGACGTCGACTGCTTCAACTTCAAGTAGCACAATCACAAAAGCGGTTGCACTTCCGTCTACTTTGCAGTCATCAACCTCTACATCAACTTCTAGCCCTGCAGGTATCACGTCTACTTTACCAATTAGCCCATCAACAACACTGCTTTTGCCTTCATCAACTACAGTTACTGATACAACTAGACCGACATCAATGTCTACTTCACCTGTAGCAACCACAACGTCGACTTTAGGTTCTACAACTGCGATAAAAACGTGGGTTACTACGTTTTCAACAACAACAACTACCATTCCTAAAACTACAGATTTCACTTCTAGCATCTTTACAACGACACAACCGTTGACAAGTGAAATTCCACCTACTACTAAAACAACTTCAACCTCAACGTCAAGCTTGAAAACAACATTTGCCGCACCTACATTCAGCACAACGTCTGCTACATTGCAAACAACGGTGGGTCCGACGACACTAACTACCACTGCAACCCCAACTACTGTTGCCTCTACTTCAACTTGGCAGCCAACATTAACACTAGGATTAAAAAATACAACTAGCTCTTCCACTGCAAAATCCACTGCATCGACCAAGACTGATATAACTGTTACAGCGACAAGTACCCCTACATCTACGTTTCCCTCAAGTTTTATTTCGCGACCAACAACAACAGTACAACCTAGTACATTTATATCGACAACGCAAACTTCTTTATTACCTCTTTCGACGAAAAACACGACATATTCAACGCTTAAAACAACCTCGCATACACCATCTCCTTTGATATCTACTACTACCACAACGTCGCCATTGGCGGTATCAACCAAACTACAAGACACTACTAGTTTTAGCGGCGCACCTACAACGACATATACATTACCAAAATCTAGCCAACCAAGAACTTCAAGTACAAGTTTACTTCCGTCTTCTACAGATCTAGTGTCAACAACCCAGTCCAGTTTTAAAGTATCACTGCTTGCATTATTAAACAATATAACCAACACACCTCCAACAACCACACCCACTACAACGTCTACTACTTCAATGCCTACTTCAACGGAACTCACAACTAAACAGACGTCGACTGCTTCAACTTCAAGTAGCACAAACACAAAAGCGGTTGCACTTCCGTCTACTTTGCAGTCATCAACCTCTACATCAACTTCTAGCCCTGCAGGTATCACGTCTACTTTACCAATTAGCCCATCAACAACACTGCTTTTGCCTTCATCAACTACAGTAAATGATACAACTAGACCGACTTCAATGTCTACTTCACCTGTAGCAACCACAACGTCGACTTTAGGTTCTACAACTGCAATAAAAACGTGGGTTACTACTTTTTCAACAGCAACAACTACCATTTCTATAACTACAGATTTCACTTCTAGCATTTTTACAACGACACAACCGTTGACAAGTGAAATTCCACCTACTACTAAAACAACTTCAACCTCAACGTCAAGCTTGAAAACAACATTTGCCGCACCTACATTCAGCACAACGTCTGCTACATTGCAAACAACGGTGGGTCCCACGACTGTAACTACCACTGCAACCCCAACTACTGTTGCCTCTACTTCAACTTGGCAGCCAACATTAACACTAGGATTAAAAAATACAACTAGCTCTTCCACTGCAAAATCCACTGCATCGACCAAGACTGATATAACTGTTACAGCGACAAGTACCCCTACATCTACGTTTCCCTCAAGTTTTATTTCGCGACCAACAACAACAGTACAACCTAGTACATTTATATCGACAACGCAAACTTCTTTATTACCTCTTTCGACGAAAAACACGACATATTCAACGCTTAAAACAACCTCGCATACACCATCTCCTTTGATATCTACTACTACCACAACGTCGCCATTGGCGGTATCAACCAAACTACAAGACACTACTAGTTTTAGCGGCGCACCTACAACGACATATACATTACCAAAATCTAGCCAACCAAGAACTTCAAGTACAAGTTTACTTCCGTCTTCTACAGATCTAGTGTCAACAACCCAGTCCAGTTTTAAAGTATCACTGCTTGCATTATTAAACAATATAACCAACACACCTCCAACAACCACACCCACTACAACGTCTACTACTTCAATGCCTACTTCAACGGAACTCACAACTAAACAGACGTCGACTGCTTCAACTTCAAGTAGCACAAACACAAAAGCGGTTGCACTTCCGTCTACTTTGCAGTCATCAACCTCTACATCAACTTCTAGCCCTGCAGGTATCACGTCTACTTTACCAATTAGCCCATCAACAACACTGCTTTTGCCTTCATCAACTACAGTAAATGATACAACTAGACCGACTTCAATGTCTACTTCACCTGTAGCAACCACAACGTCGACTTTAGGTTCTACAACTGCAATAAAAACGTGGGTTACTACCTTTTCAACAGCAACAACTACCATTTCTATAACTACAGATTTCACTTCTAGCATTTTTACAACGACACAACCGTTGACAAGTGAAATTCCACCTACTACTAAAACAACTTCAACCTCAACGTCAAGCTTGAAAACAACATTTGCCGCACCTACATTCAGCACAACGTCTGCTACATTGCAAACAACGGTGGGTCCCACGACTGTAACTACCATTTCAACCCCAACTACTGTTGCCTCTACTTCAACTTGGCAGCCAACATTAACATTGGGATTTAAAAATACAAGTAGCTCTTCCACTGCAAAATCCACTGCATCGACCAAGACTGATATAACTGTTACAGCGACAAGTACCCCTACATCTACGTTTCCCTCAAGTTTTATTTCGCGACCAACAACAACAGTACAACCTAGTACATTTATATCGACAACGCAAACTTCTTTATTACCTCTTTCGACGAAAAACACGACATATTCAACGCTTAAAACAACCTCGCATACACCATCTCCTTTGATATCTACTACTACCACAACGTCGCCATTGGCGGTATCAACCAAACTACAAGACACTACTAGTTTTAGCGGCGCACCTACAACGACATATACATTACCAAAATCTAGCCAACCAAGAACTTCAAGTACAAGTTTACTTCCGTCTTCTACAGATCTAGTGTCAACAACCCAGTCCAGTTTTAAAGTATCACTGCTTGCATTATTAAACAATATAACCAACACACCTCCAACAACCACACCCACTACAACGTCTACTACTTCAATGCCTACTTCAACGGAACTCACAACTAAACAGACGTCGACTGCTTCAACTTCAAGTAGCACAAACACAAAAGCGGTTGCACTTCCGTCTACTTTGCAGTCATCAACCTCTACATCAACTTCTAGCCCTGCAGGTATCACGTCTACTTTACCAATTAGCCCATCAACAACACTGCTTTTGCCTTCATCAACTACAGTAAATGATACAACTAGACCGACTTCAATGTCTACTTCACCTGTAGCAACCACAACGTCGACTTTAGGTTCTACAACTGCAATAAAAACGTGGGTTACTACCTTTTCAACAGCAACAACTACCATTTCTATAACTACAGATTTCACTTCTAGCATTTTTACAACGACACAACCGTTGACAAGTGAAATTCCACCTACTACTAAAACAACTTCAACCTCAACGTCAAGCTTGAAAACAACATTTGCCGCACCTACATTCAGCACAACGTCTGCTACATTGCAAACAACGGTGGGTCCCACGACTGTAACTACCATTTCAACCCCAACTACTGTTGCCTCTACTTCAACTTGGCAGCCAACATTAACATTGGGATTTAAAAATACAAGTAGCTCTTCCACTGCAAAATCCACTGCATCGACCAAGACTGATATAACTGTTACAGCGACAAGTACCCCTACATCTACGTTTCCCTCAAGTTTTATTTCGCGACCAACAACAACAGTACAACCTAGTACATTTATATCGACAACGCAAACTTCTTTATTACCTCTTTCGACGAAAAACACGACATATTCAACGCTTAAAACAACCTCGCATACACCATCTCCTTTGATATCTACTACTACCACAACGTCGCCATTGGTGGTATCAACCAAACTACAAGACACTACTAGTTTTAGCGGCGCACCTACAACGACATATACATTACCAAAATCTAGCCAACCAAGAACTTCAAGTACAAGTTTACTTCCGTCTTCTACAGATCTAGTGTCAACAACCCAGTCCAGTTTTAAAGTATCACTGCTTGCATTATTAAACAATATAACCAACACACCTCCAACAACCACACCCACTACAACGTCTACTACTTCAATGCCTACTTCAACGGAACTCACAACTAAACAGACGTCGACTGCTTCAACTTCAAGTAGCACAAACACAAAAGCGGTTGCACTTCCGTCTACTTTGCAGTCATCAACCTCTACATCAACTTCTAGCCCTGCAGGTATCACGTCTACTTTACCAATTAGCCCATCAACAACACTGCTTTTGCCTTCATCAACTACAGTTACTGATACAACTAGACCGACTTCAATGTCTACTTCACCTGTAGCAACCACAACGTCGACTTTAGGTTCTACAACTGCAATAAAAACGTGGGTTACTACCTTTTCAACAGCAACAACTACCATTTCTATAACTACAGATTTCACTTCTAGCATTTTTACAACGACACAACCGTTGACAAGTGAAATTCCACCTACTACTAAAACAACTTCAACCTCAACGTCAAGCTTGAAAACAACATTTGCCGCACCTACATTCAGCACAACGTCTGCTACATTGCAAACATCGGTGGGTCCCACGACTGTAACTACCATTTCAACCCCAACTACTGTTGCCTCTACTTCAACTTGGCAGCCAACATTAACATTGGGATTTAAAAATACAACTAGCTCTTCCACTGCAAAATCCACTGCATCGACCAAGACTGATATAACTGTTACAGCGACAAGTACCCTTACATCTACGTTTCCCTTCAGTTTTATTTCGCGACCAACAACAACAGTACAACCTAGTACATTTATATCGACAACGCAAACTTCTTTATTACCTCTTTCGACGAAAAACACGACATATTAAACGCTTAAAACAACCTCGCATACACCATCTCCTGTGATATCTACTACTACCACAACGTCGCCATTGGCGGTATCAACCAAACTACAAGACACTACTAGTTTTAGCGGCGCACCTACAACGACATACACATTACCAAAATCTAGCCAACCAAGAACTTCAAGTACAAGTTTACTTCCGTCTTCTACAGATCTAGTGTCAACAACCCAGTCCAGTTTTAAAGTATCACTGCTTGCATTATTAAACAATATAACCAACACACCTCCAACAACCACACCCACTATAACGTCTACTACTTCAATGCCTACTTTAACGGAACTCACAACTAAACAGACGTCGACTGCTTCACATTCAAGTAGCACAATCACAAAAGCGGTTGCATTTCCGTCTACTTTGCAGTCATCAACCTCTACATCAACTTCTAGCCCTGCAGGTATCACGTCTACTTTACCAATTAGCCCATCAACAACACTGCTTTTGCCTTTATCAACTACAGTTACTGATACAACTAGACCGACTTCAATGTCTACTTCACCTGTAGCAACCACAACGTCGACTTTAGGTTCTACAACTGCGATAAAAACGTGGGTTACTACCTTTTCAACAGCAACAACTACCATTCCTAAAACTACAGATTTCACTTCTAGCATCTTTACAACAACACAACCGTTGACAAGTGAAATTCTACCTACTACTAAAACAACTTCAACCTCAACGTCAAGCTTGAAAACAACATTTGCCGCACCTTCATTCAGCACAACGTCTGCTACATTGCAAACAACGGTGGGTCCGACGACACTAACTACCACTGCAACCCCAACTACTGTTGCCTCTACTTCAACTTGGCAGCCAACATTAACACTAGGATTAAAAAATACAACTAGCTCTTCCACTGCAAAATCCACTGCATCGACCAAGACTGATATAACTGTTACAGCGACAAGTACCCCTACATCTACGTTTCCCTCAAGTTTTATTTCGCGACCAACAACAACAGTACAACCTAGTACATTTATTTCGACAACGCAAACTTCTTTATTACCTCTTTCGACGAAAAACACGACATATTCAACGCTTAAAACAACCTCGCATACACCATCTCCTTTGATATCTACTACTACCACAACGTCGCCATTGGCGGTATCAACCAAACTACAAGACACTACTTGTTTTAGCGGCGCACCTACAACGACATATACATTACCAAAATCTAGCCAACCAAGAACTTCAAGTACAAGTTTACTTCCGTCTTCAACAGATCTAGTGTCAACAACCCAGTCCAGTTTTAAAGTATCACTGCTTGCATTATTAAACAATATAACCAACACACCTCCAACAACCACACCCACTACAACGTCTACTACTTCAATGCCTACTTTAACGGAACTCACAACTAAACAGACGTCGACTTCTTCAACTTCAAGTAGCACAATCACAAAAGCGGTTGCACTTCCGTCTACTTTGCAGTCATCAACCTCTACATCAACTTCTAGCCCTGCAGGTATCACGTCTACTTTACCAATTAGCCCATCATCAACACTGCTTTTGCCTTCATCAACTACAGTTACTGATACAACTAGACCGACTTCAATGTCTACTTTACCTGTCGCAACCACAACGTCGACTTTAGGTTCTACAACTGCGATAAAAACGTGGGTTACTACCTTTTCAACAGCAACAACTACCATTCCTAAAACTACAGATTTCACTTCTAGCATCTTTACAACGACACAACCGTTGACAAGTGAAATTCCACCTACTACTAAAACAACTTCAACCTCAACGTCAATCTTGAAAACAACATTTGCCGCACCTACATTCAGCACAACGTCTGCTACATTGCAAACAACGGTGGGTCCGACGACACTAACTACCACTGCAACCCCAACTACTGTTGCCTCTACTTCAACTTGGCAGCCAACATTAACACTAGGATTAAAAAATACAACTAGCTTTTCCACTGCAAAATCCACTGCATCGACCAAGACTGATATAACTGTTACAGCGACAAGTACCCCTACATCTACGTTTCCCTCAAGTTTTATTTCGCGACCAACAAAAACAGTACAACCTAGTACATTTATATTGACAACGCAAACTTCCTAATCACCTCTTTCGACGAAAAACACGACATATTCAACGCTTAAAACAACCTCGCATACACCATCTCCTTTGATATCTACTACTACCACAACGTCGCCATTGGCGGTATTAACCAAACTACAAGACACTACTAGTTTTAGCGGCGCACCTACAACGACATATACATTACCAAAATCTAGCCAACCAAGAACTTCAAGTACAAGTTTACTTCCGTCTTCAACAGATCTAGTGTCAACAACCCAGTCCAGTTTTAAAGTATCACTGCTTGCATTATTAAACAATATAACCAACACACCTCCAACAACCACACCCACTACAACGTCTACTACTTCAATGCCTACTTCAACGGAACTTACAACTAAACAGACGTCGACTGCTGCATTTTCAAGTAGCACAATCACAAAAGCGGTTGCACTTCCGTCTACTTTGCAGTCATCAACCTCTACATCAACTTCTAGCCCTGCAGGTATCACGTCTACTTTACCAATTAGCCCATCATCAACACTGCTTTTGCCTTCATCAACTACAGTTACTGATACAACTAGACCGACTTCAATGTCTACTTTACCTGTCGCAACCACAACGTCGACTTTAGGTTCTACAACTGCGATAAAAACGTGGGTTACTACCTTTTCAACAGCAACAACTACCATTCCTAAAACTACAGATTTCACTTCTAGCATCTTTACAACGACACAACCGTTGACAAGTGAAATTCCACCTACTACTAAAACAACTTCAACCTCAACGTCAAGCTTGAAAACAACATTTGCCGCACCTACATTCAGCACAACGTCTGCTACATTGCAAACAACGGTGGGTCCGACGACACTAACTACCACTGCAACCCCAACTACTGTTGCCTCTACTTCAACTTGGCAGCCAACATTAACACTAGGATTAAAAAATACAACTAGCTCTTCCACTGCAAAATCCACTGCATCGACCAAGACTGATATAACTGTTACAGCGACAAGTACCCCTACATCTACGTTTCCCTCAAGTTTTATTTCGCGACCAACAACAACAGTACAACCTAGTACATTTATATTGACAACGCAAACTTCCTAATCACCTCTTTCGACGAAAAACACGACATATTCAACGCTTAAAACAACCTCGCATACACCATCTCCTTTGATATCTACTACTACCACAACGTCGCCATTGGCGGTATCAACTAAACTACAAGACACTACTAGTTTTAGCGGCGCACCTACAACGACATATACATTACCAAAATCTAGCCAACCAAGAACTTTAAGTACAAGTTTACTTCCGTCTTCAACAGATCTAGTGTCAACAACCCAGTCCAGTTTTAAAGTATCACTGCTTGCATTATTAAACAATATAACCAACACACCTCCAACAACCACACCCACTACAACGTCTACTACTTCAATGCCTACTTCAACGGAACTTACAACTAAACAGACGTCGACTGCTGCAACTTCAAGTAGCACAATCACAAAAGCGGTTGCACTTCCGTCTACTTTGCAGTCATCAACCTCTACATCAACTTCTAGCCCTGCAGGTATCACGTCTACTTTACCAATTAGCCCATCAACAACACTGCTTTTGCCTTCATCAACTACAGTTACTGATACAACTAGACCGACTTCAATGTCTACTTCACCTGTAGCAACCACAACGTCGACTTTAGGTTCTACAACTGCGATAAAAACGTGGGTTACTACCTTTTCAACAGCAACAACTACCATTCCTAAAACTACAGATTTCACTTCTAGCATCTTTACAACGACACAACCGTTGACAAGTGAAATTCCACCTACTACTAAAACAACTTCAACCTCAACGTCAAGCTTGAAAACAACATTTGCCGCACCTACATTCAGCACAACGTCTGCTACATTGCAAACAACGGTGGGTCCGACGACACTAACTACCACTGCAACCCCAACTACTGTTGCCTCTACTTCAACTTGGCAGCCAACATTAACACTAGGATTTAAAAATACAAGTAGCTCTTCCACTGCAAAATCCACTGCATCGACCAAGACTGATATAACTGTTACAGCGACAAGTACCCCTACATCTACGTTTCCCTCAAGTTTTATTTCGCGACCAACAACAACAGTACAACCTAGTACATTTATATCGACAACGCAAACTTCTTTATTACCTCTTTTGACGAAAAACACGACATATTCAACGCTTAAAACAACCTCGCATACACCATCTCCTTTGATATCTACTACTACCACAACGTCGCCATTGGCGGTATCAACCAAACTACAAGACACTACTAGTTTTAGCGGCGCACCTACAACGACATATACATTACCAAAATCTAGCCAACCAAGAACTTCAAGTACAAGTTTACTTCCGTCTTCTACAGATCTAGTGTCAACAACCCAGTCCAGTTTTAAAGTATCACTGCTTGCATTATTAAACAATATAACCAACACACCTCCAACAACCACACCCACTACAACGTCTACTACTTCAATGCCTACTTCAACGGAACTCACAACTAAACAGACGTCGACTGCTTCAACTTCAAGTAGCACAATCACAAAAGCGGTTGCACTTCCGTCTACTTTGCAGTCATCAACCTCTACATCAACTTCTAGCCCTGCAGGTATCACGTCTACTCTACCAATTAGCCCATCAACAACACTGCTTTTGCCTTCATTAACTACAGTTACTGATACAACTAGACCGACTTCAATGTCTACTTCACCTGTAGCAACCACAACGTCGACTTTAGGTTCTACAACTGCGATAAAATCGGATGAGAAATGTAGAAGCTACAGGGTACCAAAAATTCAAAATTCGAAATTTTTAAAACTTTGGCGGGCCACTGTGACCAAAAAACGCAAAATGCGGTCGAGCTACTTTGAATCTGTGCTATTCAAAGCTAGCCTGATTTTTCTGAGTGGCAGGTTTTGAATTTGGCGGGTAGCATGTGAAACCATTTCATTGTAAGTTAGAATCTAATCGTGAGTTGTCATTGCCTTGAGGATTTAAGAATTTGCAAAACTTTATGCGTTTTTGTTGTAATACTAATGTATAATTATAACTTTTGGTATAATTTACTTTTAATAGGCGAACTTAATTTACTGTCGATGGAGTTTCACGTAATCGATCAAGAATCCACTTATTATACAGAACCTTATCTTTCTTCAAGAAGCACTTATTACACAGAGCCTTATCTGTTTTCAACTAGCACGTCCTTTACAACTCATTCAACAAGTACACCATCTACAACAATACGCAATGCTTTACCTCAGTTTCCGTTTGTGCTTCCAGACCCCGGAATATATCAAAGGAAACGTGGTCGTCGCTCCTTACAAAAATCTCGTTGTTGGACATCGTAATAACGGAATGGCTACAAAAATATTTTGCAAATTGGATAATTAAAAGCAATTACACTGCCCGTGATAGCTTCCCCCTCAGCTTGGACATTGACATGGATGATACTAAATTTAATGTTTACATGCACTATCCTTTAAAATAAATCACCGAGATATTCCCACAACTCTAAACCCAGCCACAGTATCCATTGACGACTGACAGAAAAAGGGAACATCTGAACAACTAGAGCCGGAAGGAAAAAAAGTGAGTAAAGACATTACTCGTGTGCAGTAATGAACAATGCTAAAATAGCTTACATGCCTCACTTACTTTTGAAATTCCGTCAACCCTGATAATTGATAATTTTTGAAAGTCTATTATCAACAGTTTTTATTAATTTAGTTGAAACTAAAAGAATTCGAGTCTTGAGTGTACTGAGTATGAAAATGGCAAAGATACTATCGCATCCTGACACCGATAATCTTTAATATATATGTCGTAGTCCGCAAGAAGTTTAGTTCCCCTTGGGTCAAAGGACTAGTCCACAAGCTGCGGTCTCCTGTCCTAGCCCACACGGGTCAGTCCACACCCTCCCGTTTGTCTCTCTTCTTTTCTTCCTCTGGAATAGTCCAGGGGAGGAAAATTAAACGCAACAGTATAGTACCAATGCGCGTAAAGGTGATTGGGTTTATTTTTTCAAAACTTCAAGTATCTGTTTACTTAGCCAACGTACACTAAAGGAGAAGCTGTCATTATACTCCTCTTTTAATACTGAATGTGCAAAAAAATACTCAGTGTCGACAATTAAAAGTTGCAAGAGATGCGGGTTATTGTACGAAAGAACTGCGGAGTCTAATATCGCCTCAAGTCCCCTTAATGTGATCAGTTACCTTAAATGCATTAAAAGGTAATGGAAAAGTAGATTCTTAAATGTGATCGGCATAAAAATATTCAAAAAAGCCCTCAAAACTTTCGTGATTTTACATCACGGTTTCGGGTTTTTAAGGAAAGAAGCTGAAATCAGTAGTAAAGATAGTTGAGACCATAAGCTGTATGGATATTAGTTACTTAGATTTTTATAGGCCGTACAGTTTAAACGGCGGCCACTGATCACCTTTTGGGGGTGATCACCTTCACGCATCTTAGTACTAATAATTCATGCATAGCTGATACAGCTCAGTAGCAAAATCCCAAAATATCATAGATAAGCTTAAAACACACAAAACATAAATTATTAAAAGGCAAAAGTTTTTCAGTGTGCATATTGTATTTAATAATTTATTTTAAATAGCTCAGTGTAGAATTCAAAAGATTCAACGTTCGTTATTTTCCGGTGTTTAGCTTCTAGCATGTTCAAAAGCTCACAGATATTATTAGCTGTTTACACAAACAAATTAATAATTTCAATATGTAATTATTAATACAGAGAAAATAAGGGTAGCACTTACAATTAGTTCGACAGGGAATTTTGCTTCCGTTATACAAACAGCGCTTATTAAAACACGTACTTTTACATTTAAAGACCTAAGCTATGTTGAAAAAGGTTGTCCTCAGGGTGGGGTTATATTCTCACTTCTGTGGAACCTTGTCATAGGAGGTCTATTTTTGAGGCTTTGGCAGAAAGCGTCGTCTACTCTGTCGCAGGGCTATGGGGTGAGAAGGTGTTCCATACGCTTGACAACGGGTCACTGGTGGTCTTGATATCATTGGTGACTGGTGTGTGGAGTTTGGACTTCGCCTTAACGCCGAAAAGACCGAAATGATTTTGTTCACTGGGAATACCAGGCTCTGCACTTCTGCTTTAAGGTATAGGGGCGTGAATCTGGAAATCCAGAGTTCGGTAAGGTATGTAGGTTTTACATTGAAAAATTAAAAAATTAAATTATTAATACATGTGAAAGGTCGCTACGAAATAATAATAAACTTCTAGTTTTAAGAAAAACGTCATTTTATCACAAATTTTATCTATACAGAGCTGTATTATTATGGAATTCTATTCCTGTTAAAATCTTAAATATCAATAGTCACAAAGATTTTTAATTTGAGCTATGTAAATGAATACTTAACATGCGTAAAAATATGTATGTACAATTATAACGTATTATGACATGGAACGAATGTGCCTGGAGGATAGGAATATTGGACTCGCCACGGTGCCGGCACTGTGGGAATGAGGATGATACCCCGATTCACTTTCTGACGTCATATCCACCTTTTTTTATTGAGAAACCTCTACCTCGGTGGTTGTGTTATCTTGTTGGAATTGTTGGGTCAGCTAGAGGCGTTCTCGTATGCCACGATAGGATCCTACGCTAAGCTAGTTTTTACGTTATATAGTGGGAGTGTGCAATAGGCCATTATAAATAAGGGCTCGGTGGCGTCAGTCTTGTAAGAGACTTGAACCCTGATAGTTAATACTAATATTAATAATACGCTATCAACAAAGCTGGATATGGCATCGTTTATCTATCCGCTGTAGTATGTTCAATGTATCCGGCTCTGTGGCCGAGGGGAGATTGTCTCTATCCTCGATAACTCGGCGCTTCTTTTTGATCCGTTCGAGTGAATCCTTAGCCGGTAACGTATTTGCGTCTCGTTGCACAGAAGTTAGTGTATTGGAAATGCTTGGTGGGGCAAAGTGTGTAAAAACGGTTTGTGCGCAACTAAGGGGAAGTAGTGTACGTTTCCGTTTATTCGTGTGTAGAGACGAAGACGGCGTGCTAATTGTGCCTCGCAGGCTGTTGCGACGGCAACACTTCAATAGCTCAAAAATGGTTAATGGCAAACCAAAATCCTGTCCCGGATGTCCAAAATGGAAAATAAGTACACTGCACTTAAGTTGCAGTCATTACAGTGTAGATAACTTAATGATGTATTTATTACTGGCTATATCACAGCTTACTATCATTTCTCCAATGTAAAGGCCATACAAATAAGTCAGACCATGGCTTCGCTATTTATACGTCACGAATAAATATACACTGTTTTATGTATTCACTATATTTTTAAAAATACCCGGCAGTCAAAGTGTATAATAAAACTTAGTACTTACTAATACAGTAATAATAACAATGGTATATCATAATATATAAGTAATCCACTATAAAGTAAAGGCTTGAGAAAACTTCCCCCACTAGCGCCACTTTGGCTGAACTAAAGTCCTATTTGATAACCCACGTCCAATAATTCAATATAGTCTGTGGTAATCTTCTTTACTAAGACACGTCCAAGGCTTCAACAAGTCTATCACACTTGACAATCCCAATACACTATCACACTGACGTACTATGAGAATAGTAATAAATGACTTTACTGACTTCCCACTTATTAGTACTGTGCCGTATGGGCAATGTTAATTTCTGAATTAGACTGAAAGAGTTTCCTTAGGTTGCTGTCCAAAGACTGATGAAGGGACGGATCTGCCTCAGCTTTTAAAGGAAACCCTGAAAAGGTACGGACGTAAAAGTAGACTGCTCTCGGAGAACAAAAGAAGTTACGGCGCAATCATTTTTTTCTAGGGATTCTCCTTTGGTAGACTTTCTGGTGCGACTTAAATTTTAGTCGATAATATTGATGATGATGATAGTATGTTTAATATAACATGAATTTGAAGCATGTGAGAAGTCAACAGTTCATCCTTTTTGCTCTTAACCATCTACAAGTCATTTTTCATATCTTGTGAGCAATTTTTAGTCTCCTCCCCCCCCCCCTCGACCAAGGTGCTCCCACCCTACTCCGTGTCACTCCTCTCGCCCTCATCTTCCGAGTTACCCTCACCCTCCTCCAGCAACCCTTTCTCACAGTAAAAAATATAGCATGTGAATCGTATTCCGTCTTATAGTTGGAAAAATGAAAGCTTGGATTATTTTATATTGCGATGGTTTTGCTCTCACGTAATCTTGTATTCAATGGTGAATGCTATGTTAGAACTGAAATGCTTTTATTTAATGAGAGACGCAACACCCGAATTCGCGCGTTAGCGACTTCACCATTACCAGAGTGTATCAATTTGAATAGTGATGGATTTCCCACCTAAAGTTTGAAATAAAAATGGAAACTTCCGTCGTAAGACACCACTATCGAAGAAACTGTCGTTTAACACGCTCGTCATAGCCGATTTCCAAAAAAAGCAATTGGGGCAAGACGAGCTTCGCTGAAAAGTGTATGCTTTAACATAGGAAACTACTTCATGGTTATCATTTT
The DNA here is from genome assembly GCA_949802685.1 of Dicyrtomina minuta. NCBI lineage: Eukaryota > Metazoa > Arthropoda > Collembola > Symphypleona > Dicyrtomidae > Dicyrtomina > Dicyrtomina minuta. The sequence goes on from OX461809.1 coordinate 90,113,261, forward strand.
CTTACACGTGCATCCTTAAGAGCAGCAACATATTATTGTTATAAAGTAATACTCCTACGCTTAACTCACATGTACGTACCAAATAAGTTAGTAAAACATTCAAACTTAATAGCAGAAAAAAATAATTCATTTAGCTCCTTTTTGCATGCCAGTAAATGGGAAGAGGGAAGGGAGTAATTTACCTTCGATCACAGCGCCAGTGGTTTTAGTTTCCATTTTTATTTCAAAAATATGGGCGCCAGAATAGCAAGATCCACCACTATCTAATTGATACACTCTGCCATTACACCTATGCAATGCATCCTATTTTGACCTATCATTAGATCTGCGTGAATTATTATACCATTGTTACATATGCTACCGCGGATCCAGAGGGGGGGGGGGCTAGGGGGCTTTAGCCCCCTCCAGAAGGAGATTTTTTAACATTGCAGGGATACGGAGCGGCCATTTTCAATATGGCGGCTTAACATTGGTAGCCCCCCCAGGCGGTCATTAGCCCCCCCCCAGAAAAAAATCCTGGATCCTCCGCTGATATGCGTTTCCTTTGCACAGAAAAGGAGAGTAAGAAACGGTGGCATGCGGAGTCTGTAATATTTATACTGATCTTGAGTTATTCAAAGTATTAAATAAAATATGCACACTGAAATTATTGCTTTACTTTCGCTGTTTCGTATTTGTATGTTTGAAACTTATCCATAATATTTTGGGATTTTTCTACTGAGCTGTATCAGCTATGCATGAATTATCACACTGTTACGTTTAAGTTTCCTCCCCTTGACTAGTCCAGAGGAAGAAAAGGAGAGAGAAGCGGGAGCTTGTCGACTGACCCGTGTGGACTAGGACAGGAGATCGCAGCTTGTGCTTGTGGACTAGTCATTTGGCCAAACGTGGACTAAACTTCTTGTGTACTACGTAGTGCCGTAATATTGTAAATTGTAATTGTATTTTTATAAAATTACATTTACAATTAGAATTGTAAATACAATTACAATTACAATACAATATCAAATTTATTTTCTGCAGTGTGTTCTGAGCCTTTTGTTTTACGCTGAAATCGTGCATCTACATGATAGTATTCATGGTAAATATCAAGTCAGTAATTTAATCCTAATTAGGGGTCAAATTAAGGTTCCAAAAGTTCGAATTGTAATTGTATATTGTAATTGTATTGTAATTTACAATTACAATTACAATACAATATTAATTTACAATACAATACAATATTTTTCTTACAATAGTTTTACAATATTACGGCACTAGTACTACGACATGTATACTCAAAAAACGAGATGAGGCTGTAACAATTGTATAAATAATAAATCAGCATAGCAGTACCAGAACCAGAATCGACAGAATGACTCTTCAAGGACGGGACTTCTACTTAAATTGTGATGGCCGATGTTCTTATGATGATCGGTTATCCTATGCATTTTCCTAATATTATTTTGTATTTTTAATAAATCATTTATGAAATCCGGATTTTACAAGTCCGGGGATCGATTGTAAGACATTTTCTTCCCGGATATTTCCTACCTCTGGATATTTCCAGCCCATGCAGACATTTCCTTTTCACGGCGAATCCTATGGGACATGTCCTATCCATGTAAAACAATGTAATTACACATCGCTCAAAAGAATACCCAAACTTAATGTGTTTTTATTATAAGGAGGATTTGCTTTAAATAATAATAATAAATAATAATTAATTTTTTAACTTCATATTGCTCTCCACTCCCAAAAACGATTTTGACGCCTAATATATCCAAAAATGTCTGTATCTTATAGATATCAAAGTATAATTTTCAATAATGGGCCTATAATGCTTTTATTTTGAAGCCAAGTTCAAAAGTTTTCTGACAATAGGCGATTACATTTTTCTACTTCTGTGCAGTAGTGGGGTAACTGCACACTTTTAATTCAAAATAGCTATGTTATTAATTGCTGGCTTAAAACTATTGCTACGATAGTCACGTCTTTGGCGCGAAAAATTCATGACTCACTCATGCGTCGCAATTTTTTATTGAAAACTTATTTGATCATTAATTCCCATTATAAAAATGCTGTTTTAGCCAATTCATGCAAACCGCTCCTTTTCATGAGGCAACTCTCATATCAAGGTCGGTCCCATTAAACACAAAAGCCGTGGCCATAGTCAGGGGCAGAGTTACAGTGGATGTCTGGCCCAAGCAAGGTTTTGTCGCATGGGGATGCAAGTGCCTAAGCTAGGTTTGTGAACCTCGGCGAAATGCGAAACCTGGTCCCAGACTGTGCCCAGACACTGTACTTGAGCTACATAATACCTTTAATGTTTCACATAACTGGAATTGGAGTCAGAATACGATTAGAATTTAAAATAGCACATGACGTAGAAAATCAGTGCACATTCTACAGTGCAGTGCCTTTACCACATTTAGTAGTACTTTTGCGATTCATTTTTTGCATGGATATGATGTTTTTAACATCTTTAAATTTCAAATTTCCCAAAACCCTCAATGCTCCCTGGTTGAAAACTCCTAGAGCTTTGAAAACTCCCAAAGGCATTTTGAGAGGGAGTTTTCCCAAAACTTCTTGCCGTCAAAACTCCCATAGTTCTCTCCTTCCCAAAACTCGCAGACTGCCAGGGAATTTTGAATCTGCCTACCCTAATTAAAAATATTGTGATTAATTATAAACCAATTACAGGGAAGTACAGCGATCATTAGGGAGGAGTATATCTGTTACAAATCGAACATCGTCGACAAAAACCAGCTTGGTTTTCAACCCTGTATGTATGCTAGTTGGATCAAACCACAGGGATTTGTTTGAAATATATTTTATTATTATTACACTAAAAAATATAAGCCAGATTCTTAATAACAAGAAGATTGCTTCGGCCTTAATGATGTTCTAGTCACAGAATGTACTGGTGGTTCAATCTTGTTTTAGAACTTTTAAAGTACACGCAACAAGTAGGTTGATTGGTTGATTCAATGTTCATTGCGTACACGGCTCCAAAATATTAACAGATTTACAATTTTTAATTGCGCCAGCTGTTACGTAACTAATGCGAACAGCAGTAAAATTTATAACTAGCAAGTGTAACATCATCTTCAGGTGTTTACAATGTGAGCTAAATAGGCTACCTGATGCTACAATTATTAAATTTACCGAATTCGCAACTAAATCACAACTGGTTATCCGTTAAAACGTTTTTGACACCTGAAAAAAAAAATCCGGCGCTTTGCGCCCGATTTGCGTGACCGGGGCCCGAAGTAGATGCTGAGCTTACAGCGAATATTGGCTTCAATAAAAAAGAACCCTATTGCATTCCTCTTCATCTCAAATTTCTTATTTTATTTAAAACTATGGTCGCAGACACAATTTTATATCTTAGCAGGACGGAAATAAGACTAGGAGTGTTGACGACTAGGCTTCAAACCTTTGGGCTTGGAAAGATTTTTGCTCGTACGAATTCTTCGAGTACAAACAAAGATGTATGTACGAATGAATTTATGAATTCATGACCGTATTTATTTACGTTTATATGTATGTTATATGTTTGTGTGTACGTGTATGCATGAGTGTACGTGTATAAGAAAAGGTAGTACCTATATATGTTTTACAAGTTTCATTTTGAGCTTAGATGTGACATTTTTAGGAAAATAATTCAGGTTAGGGCTAGGGTGAGAACATTTAACATTTCTAGAATTATAATTTCGCTTTTAACGATTAGTAAGTGCAATCACTTAAGGTTTTAATACTACCTAATAAATTCAATACGCTTTTGAAGGCTAGATTTAACGTTTCAAAGCAGCATTCAGAGTTTTTTAATTTTCTGAATACGAATTAAGCATATTTTTGAGTTTTCCGTTTTAGTAAAAATTAGGATGTGATATATATTGCATTTCATTGGTACTAAAAATAAACCTGACTGCCCAAAATTGCAGAGACAAAAGCGAACCTAGGGTAGATAATTTACGACTGCTTTATATTTAACCGATGTTCAATATTATCTTGCAAAGCTTGTACATAGTAAGTAAGACAGAAAGTAAATATTTATTTACAACTGGCGCTACAATTGCGCTTGCCACAAGGACACAGTATGAACAACTTACAATTTTAAGAGAAAGTAAATGGTTTTAAAAGAACACAACAAATTTTTGCAACATTTATAAGAATGACGAAGGTAGTAAAAGTAGTTAATAATTTTAAATTTAAAGTAAAATCCAATTAATATATCAAAGGGAAATCCTGCTTAAAGGGACAGAATTAAAATATTTGGTTGGCAGCCTATTTAATGTTTAAAAAAATCCGGATTTAAAGAAACCGATTTAAGGGAAAATTCGGTTAAAAAAGACACGTTTTAGACCCTTTTTTGGGTTTTTAGTCCACTTTGTTTTGGTGGAACAAGATGAATTAAATGCTGGGTGAAGAATGATGGTGATAGTGGAGGGGTGTAAATAATAATTCACTTCGTGTAATAAATAAATCAGAAGCAGCTTTAAAACGAGAAAATAAGTAATTTATTTTAACTAAAAGTACGACGATTATTTAACAGCAAAACGAAGAGAAACTTACTTAAGTAAAAGCTTACAATTTTGGTAGAGATAGACCAGAGCTTCGCCCTGTGATAAGTTCAATTTTAAGTTGCTATCTGATTGTAAGTGGTTCAAAACTCTGTATTTATAGAGGTTTTATCGCGTAAGTTGACAGAAGTTACAAGCGGGATTTGTCATAACACAAAGAAAACCTTTTGTACTTAACTATATAAATAAAAAGACAATGAATTAATTTAGGTCAGATACAGAGGGAACCAGCCAGAAGCTGTCGTGGAAAAATACTAAAATAATACAGTAGAAAGAACATTCCACTTATAGACCTATTACATGTAGGTAGGTTTAAGCTAGACAACAATATTTCAGTTCTAATCTTTTACCTTGAGTAGCAGTCAAGGTGACATGCTGGAAATGAATGGACTGATGAACTAATGCTAATTCATATCTATTTACAACTTATGATTAACATATAGACCAAATGAGTAAATTAAACATGTACGGTAATGCTTAAGCATGGCAAAATAGTGATTTACGGAAAATCAGATATTACACAAACGCTTCAAACAGTTTGGCCGCGACTTGGCATAACTTAATTAGAATTAAGTTCTCTAACTGTGCATTTAGTCAAATCCGTCCTCACTCGACCAGAAATCGTGTAAGCGACAGTCAAAGTTAGGAAAATTTATAATTAAGGTATACGTATTATACATGTACATGTGTTGACTTGGCGCTCAATGCAGAGCTACATCACAAATACATCACCAAACAAAGAAATAGAATATTGGAAATATATTTTGAATGCCTTACGTCGAAACACACTTTTAATGGATTTTTCATAAAAGACCATAAAATAAATAATAAGCATGAACCGAAACGAACAAGTGGAGTTCTCCTATATCTTACAACTACACTTATCTTATTTTAAATAATCTAAATAATTTTTATCTATTGAACAGAATTTTATATTCCTTGACCATGTTTAGACTAATAACACAAATTTAAAATTAAAATTATGTGTTGTGTCCATTTATAAGGTAAATTACTTCAAACGGTTACAAGGGACCGATTTCACCAAACCGGCGGCGTCCCGTATACGCGGACTTGACTATGTGTATACCACAGTTGCAGGGCAACAGTTATAAGCCGCACAGTCACACAACAACGATCTATTTCCGCACATCAAAATAGTCCTTTCTCAGAATTACTTTATTAGCGGATTTAAAGCTTTTAACTTCGTCAGCTGTTACTCCTTCACTGATAGGAACATCACTAAAATTCATAGTTGAAAAAAAATCTTTAGATGTTTATCGTGTGAGTTTTGTAGGTTTAACGGTGCTGCTATTAAGTTTCCCGAAATCACGACTAAATCACAACTGGTTGTCCGTTAAAACTCTTTTGTTAAATAAAAAATAAAAACCAGCTGGTGGTTTGAAATCCGTGACCTCCAGCGCTGATGACTTTCTCCTGTAATAATAATAATTTTCCATTAACATAGGATAATACGGTCGAATCTTGATACAGCGGCTTCTGAAGTATCGCAAGATTTTGGCCGGTTTAAAGTTTTGCCATTACACAGATACCGGTGGATTTTAATTGCCATTATATAGATACCAGACAATGACCAACATACAGATACTGACCAAAGTTGATTGTCTGAACAAATGTGTGAATTTAAAAAAAATTATTTAATGTAAATATGCGCTTTTATTGTCTAAACAACATAATTTACATTAAATATTCGGTAAAACTGTTATCTAAATATTAAGATACTATTAGTTACACGATATAATTTTTAAGCTAATAGATACGATTCTCGGAGCCAATGCTCTAAAGTTTTGAAATTAACAGGTGAATCGGTTGCCATTAATGTGAAATACAGTTAAAATAGCTTTACCGGAACTGTATTGAAATCCTTGTAAGCGTGCAGGTCGTATGTTTGAAATACTGTTCAATAAAATTGTAAAACCATTTAAATTAATTTCAGAATTGAAACTGATGCAAATCAACTGTAGATAGTACCGTTTGCATTCAAAGTAATATCAAGTATGTTTGAGAATGTGGGATACGAAATAGTATTGCAAAAACTGTATTTTATTTTTGGCCAAATAAAAAAATATTCCATACTCATGTTTTTCAAAAATTACCATGTTAAATGCCATCAGAAAAACCAGGTTTTTAATTTTGAGGCACTTTAAATTTTGTTTAAAATTTTTTATAAATAGTAAACGTCCGTATGCTATTACTAGACTATACCAACGATGCTTAATTCGACTAACTACATTTGGTTAAGATCCCAGAGAATAGAGTCTTGCTGTTTGCTCGTTAGTACCTTTAGTATTAAATAGCTTATAGGTGTCATTATTAGTTACGGCACAGTTACTATTTATATCGAGGTGATTATTAATTTCTAGTGGATCTGTGATATCGTGAATACTTATAGGAGGGAGAGAGCAACTAATACATAATTTAAAACTATCCCTATTAATACAGTTACAAACACTACATACTATTATATTCGTAATATTATGCTGATCGCATTCATCGCAGACAAAATTTTCTTTTTCCTTACGTTGTGCTGAGTTGAGGTGAAAGCGATGTATGTATTTTCTTTTGAAATATGAAGCAATGGACGTAGGTTTGTTTCTTTCCTAATTTGAGATGACATGTAGAGCAATTCATTCAAAGGTAATCAACGTTGAGTTGGTCTGTGAAGAGGAGAGCAGCCTAATACACCGGGTCGATATCTTGGGCCTTTTATACTATATATAGCTCCGGGAACCGTAGTTAGTCCAGGTAAGAAGGATAAGTTCTACAAAAATAAATAAATAGGGAACGGTTAGTAAGTCCAGAGAAAAATAATTGAAAATTTATAGACATTCAAGTTGGACAGGTTGCAAGTCAGAATAAATTAGCATTGAGCCATTAGTAGTGTAATAAAAACTTACACTGGAGGGGAGTACTTAATTTCTTCCCCCTTGTCTGAATTATATTTGATGATAATTGTGGTCCCAATGGTCTGGTCTGGTCCCAATTTTATGGTCTGGTCTGGTCCAACTTCTTTGGACCAGACCAGTGGTCTGGTCCGGATTTTCGGACCAGACCAGACCAGACCATTTGGACCACATTACTGAAAAAAAATTCTTAAGCTAAATATATACGATATACGTACTTATAATATTGAGTTTAAATGGACTTTTTAAACTTCTTAATGCTTATAAATATTTACATTCACAATACAGCAAATATTCTTAAACACCAAGTTGTTTTAAGTTAGTTTAGTGTATTCTGAAAACGACTTTTTTTTAAATATTCGGACCACAAAATAGTGGTCTGGTCTGGTCTGGTCCGAAAAATTGTGGTCTGGTCCGAAATCCTCGGACCAGACCAGACCAGACCAGACCAGGACCAGACCATATTTTGTGGTCCGGACCAGACCATTGGGACCAAATATATCCAGTACCATGTCACCACTATATGCTCCAACTACCAGTCAGCTCATGAAACCTAAGCTAAGAACGATAGGTGGATAGATGAATATCCGCAGATGTTTTACTTATCATACGCGCAGTATAGACTAAGCATCCCAACCTTGTATACAAATAGGCCCTATAACAGGCACTTGGTCAAAATTTTCGGCACAATAAGTTAGGCAAGGGCTTAGGCTTCTTCATGGAGCCTAAAATAGGGTAAAAAGAACAAGCCTTTTAGACAGGCAGAAAGTTTGCCTAATTAATTCTTAGGCCGTTAATATAAACCGGCTTTATGAAGTTAAAATAGTGCATTTTATCAGAAAGTGCAATGCTCAGTCCACAGCCGGAGGTCTCTCTATCCTCTCCCTGTAACTAACCTGAAAGGAAGTGAGGGGAATGGTCACGTTGTGAGTTGTGAAAGAACGTCGGAATATGACTTCCAATCTAGTTTCTCTCAAAATGACCATGCAAAAAAAATGAAGTGGCGTAAATCATATTTTAGAATAGGCATTCTTCCTGAATTTCAGAAAACCCAGATTTTTTAATAACATCATACTAATTTACATTTTTAGGCCTTCAACTTTGTCTGCAAGCTGCATTTCTCAACCGATTTTAATAAAATTTTGAGTTTTTTCTCGTTATACTCTACTTCAAAAAATTTCGTTGGTGAGATTTTTAAAGCTCAAAAATGTTTTAATTTTTAAATTTAGAAAAAAATGAAAACAGTTTTACACAGTTCAAAAAACCAAAAAACATAGTTACAATAAATAAAAAATAGTTTTCAAAACTTGGAGTGGCAATTGTTGATATTTGTAATTTGTTTTTCCTATAATTTAACCCGATTTTCAAAACCTTTAAAGCGTTTTGATCTTTACAACACACATAAGGAATATTTCAATGAATATCAAATATCAATAGTTTCTGTATGTTGGGACAAAATATACAATGTGCGCTAAAATTCTTGAAACTTTCTTTGGCAATACATAAATGAGCTACAGTAAAACTTATGGGTGCAATCTTAAACACCGTTTGCGCGCCAAGAACTTGTATGTTCGAATATTTAACATTGCCTGAAAGGCAAAACATGTATTTTTAAATGCTGAGCTTAAGAATCTATTGTAATGGTCATTTGCGTCTGTCCGTCCGTCTGTTGGCCGTACACTACAGTTCACAGTATTAAATGGATGTGGTTTGAAATTCTTGTAATCGATCACAAATGCGACTGAGCAGGTCTGTATTGTTTTTTAGTTTTGCTGGAACTGACCATTTTTTTGCAATTAACAGTTAACTGGACTAAGATCACAAATTTTAGAGGTAAAGCCAAACAGCAACGGGTAGGGGGCAGGACATAAATGACGCCACACAAGTTTACCCAAATTTTTGACCCACCCACCTACCTTAATCTCGTTAGAGTTGCTTAAAAGGCTTTATCTTTAACACGGTGTGTCATCTTTTTTCAAGTGACCCACCTTCAATGTAGGTGACCTCAGTTGTGACCCATTCCAATTGCCTGCAACATACCAAGTACCTATATACACGATATCCTGCATGACCAATGCCATCTGCGCACCTTAATAATAACATCATTTTGGAAGGGTGAAGTTACATACAATATATTTGGCTCTACCGGGGGTTTATTTGATAAGTGATGAGCGGCGAGCCTCCAGAGGTTTCTTTGAAAGTGATGGACGGCCAGCCTCCGGAGGTTTCTTTAATAGGTGATGGACGGCGAGCCTCCGGAAGTTTCTTTGATAAGTGATAGACAGCGAGCCTCCAGGGGTTTCTTAAATTGGTAATGGACGGCGAGCCTTTGGGGGTTTCTTTGAAAAGTGATGGACGGCCGGACCTTGAGCGTTTCTTTGATAATTGATGGACAACGAACTTTCGGGGGTTTCTTTTTTATAAGTTATACACGGAAAGCCTGCAGAGGTTTCTTTAAAAGTGGTGGACGCCGAGCCTCCAGGAGTTTCTTTGAAAGTGATGGACGACCAGGTTTAGGGGTTTCTTCAATAAAGGATGGACCGCGGGCCTTCGGGAGTTTTTTTATTAGTGATGGACGACGGCGAGCCTCCTAGGGTTTTTTTAATAAGTGATGGACGGCGAGCCTTTAGGAGTTTCTTTAAAAATTTATAGACGGCAAGCTTTTAGGGATTTTTTGATAAGTGATGGATGGCAAGCCTCCAGGGGTTTCTTTAAAAAGTGACGGCCTTTGGGAGTTTTTCGATAGGTGATGGACAACGACACTCCGGAGGGTTATTTGATAAGTGATGGACGGCAAGCCTGTGGGGGTTTATTTATTAAGTTATAGCGAGACTTTTAGGGTTTTATATAGAAGTGATGAACGCCGAGCGTTTAGGAGTTTCTTTGATAAAAGATGGACGACGAGCCTCTAGGTGTTTTTTCGATAACTGATGGCCAGGTCGGCAAGTTACGGGCTACTTTGGTAAACGATTGCCAGTGTGACTTTAGCAAGTGATTGACAGTTTGACTTCAGTGGGTCAAGGCTAACAAAACAATTTAGTAATTATTTATTGATTAATTTTGTCTGTACGTCCATTTATTCGCAGTAAGCGCGCTACAGGTTGCACAATCAAATTGGTTGTATTCAAACCATGCAATTTATGCAAACAATGTTGCGTAATTCAACTTTAGAGGTAACTTTTGCTGTTTTAATAAAAAACCTATAATTTATAATTCATTTTATGGCGTTATTGAAATTACCTAAATTACCTTGTTCCTTTGATGACGCCAATAATCATTGAAGCTCAGCATCTACTTCGGGCCCACGGTCGCCAAATCCGGCTCGAAGCTCCGGATTTTTCATTATGAAAGCAAAATGGCAGTTTTCAACACACTAGCATAATGTTAAATCAAGTACCCTCAAAAGTAACTGAGCTTTCGTCTTCCAATGCGAACGATGGTCAATTTTTTCAAAATCTGATCTCAAAAAAACTACATTTTTTTAAAATGGATTTTCATTGTTTTTTTAATTTTGTCTACCAGAATCTTCCACAATTCTTGTCTGATTTTCAAAACATTAAAAGTTTTGTGATCTGCAGGACAATGTCTAAAAAGCGATTTCTGTGTTTTGCAAAATCCAACAACGTATGTATTTTTGAAAGCGTAGTACTTGTTTGGATCTTATAAAATCGGAATTTCTCTAAAATTTATATTTAAACAACATTTATATTTATATAACATTTTCCGAATTTTTCCCAAAGGTATAATTTCTTCTCTCATATTTTTATCTTATTTTTGGTAACAAATATATGTAACGTTTACTGACGAGGGTAGGGTCAGACGTGATCAGGCCGAATTGGTCCCATATATTTTTTTGGGAAAAAAGCATGCAAAAAAAAGTATATTTGCTTAAAAACATTTTGGAGTTTTGACACCCTAAGTCAGATTTTTAATGGTAATGGTAATTGAATAGGGGGCCAAACTGCCATATTTAGTTGGCCCTGAAATGAATTTTGGATTCTTTAAAGCCCTGCAACTCCTATAATTTTTGTCTGATTTTCAAAAAAAGTGTAGCTCTGTAATTCGAAGAACATTATTCACAAAGTAATTACTGGTTTTTTGAAAATTAAAAAAATTGGTTTTTTAAAAAATAAGGGAGTTTTCATTCACCCTGGGGGGCTTTAGCCCTCTCAGAAGGAAATTTTTTAATATTGTAGAGATATGAGCGGCCATTTTCCAATATGGCGGCTTAACATTGTTAGCCCCCTCCCCCCCCCCCCAGAAAAAATTTCTGTATCCGCCGCTGACCCTTAAGAGCTCCATAAATGGTATCATACAAATATCTACATTTCTAGGATCCTATGACTCCCCTGTCATGAGCTTAATCCTTGCGTAAATGGCAACATTGGATGTTACCATCTTGGACCATCTTTAAATTTGGATGTTATCAATATCCAAGAAGACCCATTTACTCTTCTCATGATATCATTTTTGGACGACCCCTAATACGAATTTACAACTTTTAATAAAAAAATGAAAGGTTTCCAAAGAATCCAAAATTCATTTTCTGGTCAACTAAATATGGCGCCCGTTTAATTACCAGTACCTTTATACTTTTAAAAATATGACTTAGCGAGTCAAAATTCCCATTGGCATCATGTTTTTAACTTTTTTCACATGCCCTTTTAAAAAAAGAAAATGGGAACAATTCGGCCTGATCACCTCTGACCCTTCCCTCGTGAGTCTATTAGGCTATCCTCATCGGATGACAATGTTGAGTTTGTTCTTTTGAATACAGCTATCTTTCACGAGCATACATTTTTTGTTCACCCAAACAGTGTGTTCGATTGCACCCAAAATTTTCACTCCAGCTCGTTTATTTATTAGTGCATACTTGTTTAAGAAAGTTTCAAGAATTTTAACAGACATTCTGTGTTTTGTCACAACATACTTGACTTGATTGAAATATTCCTTGTGTGCAACCTCATCTAAATAGTGATTTATAGGTTTTACAAACTTTTAAATATTTAATTCGTTGACAAGCATAAAAGTGTTCTAATTCTAAGGCCTCATAAAATAACGAATTTATAAAAAAAGAATGAAAACTTAGTTTTGAAAATTACAGAAAATAAATTTTAGACAATATTTTAGCAATGACAATACTTCAAATTTTATCAAAATTAGTTGAGAAATGTGGCTTGCAGATACAATTAGGGGCTTAAAAGTGTATTTAAAGGCATATTAGTTAATATAATTTAAAAAATAATTATAATTCGAAAACTAATGTTTTCTGAATCTTTGGGGGCCCAATATGATGAATCATTCAAGGCCCATTCTGAAATATAATACCCTCTACTTCATTTGTTTTGCATGCTCCTTTGAAAAACAGATTTGAAGAGCTTTCGACTTCCGATTGTGAGCGTTCCCTTGAAATAAGCATGTAACACTATCTCCTGAAAGCAGAAATACGCGCAGCGGAAAATAGTACGCAAATAAGATAACCCTGCCTTCGAAAAAATTAAAACAAGTGCAGAGAAGCCTACCAAGAAACCTGTTAAGGTTTTGAACTTTAACTTTGTATAAAATACTCGGGAAAAGTAAGGTAACCAGTAGACCTGTCGGATTGTGCTGATAACGCCCACGTAAGGTGTGGGGGCCCAATTAACTCAGTGGTATGAACGAGGTTTGAAGAAACTAGTGAATACGCTTCAATGGGGCAAACTGTACTTGGCGGACACCGCAGATAATGGGGATGCAAATAGGGTAAATGAAAAGGACTCTGGACTCTTTCAGTAGACTTTCAGCTTACTTAGACTCAGATTCACGATTGATTTTATTCACTCTAATTCTTACTGAATTAAACTCGGTTGACAAAGATAATTGTTAATTTTGTATAATTTATGAATTGGTGTTTTGTCTCAAACAAAGACTACCGCATTCTTACAATTGTCAAATTTATAATTTTAAGTAAAACATCTCATGTGATTTTACAACATCCTTAAACTAATGGTTCTACCCAGACACATTAATTTAATATCTTTTGGTACTTTAAGAAATGTCCTAATGATTAATCTAATTAGAGAATTTCGTGATTTCCACATTTGTTTAATTCTTATAAAGAATCAAAGGAATAAAGAGTTTGGTCGCAGTAATTAAATAAGAATAATACCGCTACTGTTTACGTCTATTGACATTGATAATGTAAATAGAAACTTCAACTTGAATACTCATCTCATATCGCAGACACAGCGATCAGACGTAAACATAAGTCATCATACATACAACACATGTAGTATGTTTATGCATAGCTCAGCTGAGCACGCTTCAGCACATTCTTGTTTATCTAATGCGACGCGAGCTAGACTCATTAAATTATATTATTATATTATTACTCATGCATCTCTCATTCTCAGACGAATGATATATAAAATATAATTCTTTCTTAATCCTACGAAGTTACACACGTTACACGTACAATACTTCAACATATATGAGAATACATGTTACTACCTGTGACTACCAGTATGACTAAATATGTGTGAATATTGTATGTCGTAATAAAACCTCATCTCTAGGATCACAAGACAAGCCAAGTGAAGCCACCCGTCGTTCACTAGGCATACTAGTTGTGTGTAACTGTTCAGCGTTGCGTTAAAGAGCAGTGATAAAACACAACAACTTCCAAAACCACCCTTGTATATAGTTTATTATTTTATATATTCCTCTATTACCAACAGAAAATTATAAATGACCAGCAGTAAACCCTAAAACAATTTAAGGGGGACATATGGGGGGGGGGGGAAGGTACTATTTAATAGTTTGGCCTACCCGCGAAATCATCCTGGCTACGCCACTGAAACTGAGTCACACTATGGCAACAGTAAGTAGAGTCAGAGTCAGTGTTGGATTGCAGTGTAACATACTTTTACAGCATTAAAATAAACATTATAACAACTCCCAAACTATATTTTTCAATGTCATCTTTTTAAATCTCAAAGTAGATCTTTTCTATGACAACATAACCCGCAATAGTACAGCTTTAAAGATAAGCGGATTTTTTGTTATTTGTTTCTCAACTTTAATATTAATATTATTTCTGTGTCAACTTCTGACTTTTGAATATTATTTTTATTTTGTCCACGGTCAGTGCAATGCAATACTATAGGCAACACTCATAGTGGAAGTCATTTTTATTACTACTTCGATCAACCACTTACACTCCCACTGCACTGTCACACTGTACAGTTACTGTTTTTTATTTTGCACTTTGATTTTATTCTTTTCATACTTTTTGCGTTTACATATTAGTTGTTCGCCCTATTGCACAGTAAAGCCCACATAAGAACTAGATCTCACTACAAACTGAAGCCGACAACGTCTTAATTGCCAATTAATATTTTGTAAAATACGTAGTAGGCTTGTTCCTTTATAAATTTTGATCTTTAACTAATTACACAGTTACTGACCATGCATGCAGCTATAAACTGTCCCGTACTACCTATGGAAGCCTATAGCTAAAGACAAACTGGCTTCAGTAGTGTAAGATGTAACATCCAGGAAGACAAGTATGATTACGTATTAATAGGTGGCGGGGCATCGCCCCCCAGTATGGGTAACTGACCGCAAATATGAATATAAGTAGGTATATACAATAACTAGAATAAGGCCAATTGCCAGCAACTGAGTTTGTGTTGTATGGGCCGTCTCGGTGTGTGGAACTGCGCAGAGTTTTTTTAAAGTTTGTTTCACGTGCCACAGACCGATTTGGCCCATACAACACAAACTCAGTTGCTGGCAACTGGCTTTATTCTAGTAAAACAAAAGATAGTAAAGTCTTAACCATGACTGAATATAAATGATTTTATTAATTAAATAAAAGTCTGAATCTAAATCTGAATATTTCCTATTGATCAAATAAAACAATCAAAATACATAATTTGTAATTACCAAATCGTGTTGTGCAACGGCGTTTGATTTTAGGAGAGTAATTAATAATAAGAGAGGAAGACAACGTTATTAAAATAAACTTGACACCATCGTCCAACTACTATAGCCCACAGGACTCAGTATACGTTGCATTATTTTGTGGTTTCTAAATTATGTCTTTTAGTGTAAATATAAATGCAGTTCAAAAATTAAAAACATTTAAATAAGCCAAATTAAATTTAAATTCAACATTATTACATGGCGTAAAATTGACTACCCAGAAAGAAGTTTAAAACAAATCTAAAATTAGTTTTAATCATCTACTTATCATCTTTTAATTTCAGTCCGCAGGACACATCACTCACGATGTTCCAAATAGTTCAAAAGTCCGATAATTCATTTTATATGATTTAATGCATACCTTAGTTTTCTTGGTAACCGTGATTAATGCCGGTCCGCAGGACGGGCCGGTTTACTAGTACTGCCAATACTGCCAAATCCCTTTATGCCTAAATAATATAGACTTGCTAGGAAAATAATAAATATTTTTCTGTCACTATCACCGCAGCATTTTATTTCTACATTAGTCACGGGTAGGAAATGTCCTAGGTTTGGTCGGGGTTAGGATATGTCTGGGTAGAAAATGTCCGTTAACCCGGGAATTATGTGAATATCCTTTTGTAAACACTGCTAATGCTGCTCTTTAGCTTAATAACATATTTTGATAGATTGCACATCCTTTTACCTAATGAATTACTGGTTATGGTGATACTAGTAACGTGGCCCGTCCTACGGACGGAATGTAACAGCATTTATTTAAGACATTTATAGCTAATAAACCAAAACAATTCTTAATTTTTCGTTGTTTCTTCAAACATACAGTCAGTATTAAATACTATTGTCACAAAAGTTTAATACACCTAATACAAAATTTAATTCCTCATCGAACAGTATGTTGCAGTTTGGTTTCGCTATGTTAGCTTTTAAAAAATTGACAATTACATTTGGCAAGGTATTGAAATTGATATTGGTTGGTCTGACATCCTTTCCTTGTTAAGAATACAAAACCTATCTCATTTAAATTAATTTTACGGTACATAGGAGATATATAAAGTAAAAGAGAGGGACAGCGGACAGAAACGGCGGACAGAAAGGGCGGACAGAAACGGACAGAAACGGACAGCGTTATTTGAATTTTATTATTATGTAGATCGTAATAAATGGAAATGGTTGTGCCTTGCAGGGCGGGGGGTGAATACCAGAGATCTATGAAACTGATGAAACAAATTTATATTCATTGTTAGGCTTTGTGTTACTAGATTAATTAGGTATACATGATTAGTTTTCATATTACAGCTAAAAATGTTGTTCAACATTACTTCTGTATAGGTTACGCGAAGGGATCAGTATTTCATTCTCGTCGGCTCGTCCAGGAAAATCACGAAAGTCGGGGTAACGTTTTCAGGATTTGGTTTGAGTTCAACAAAGAAGTCGTTAGCATTGTTTGCTATTATTATTATATTGCTATGATATTAGTGTCTTACATAATAATATAAAAAGACTTAATCCAAACCCAAACTACTGGAGGTGATCGACTGTCACAATGCAATTTACTCTTTAAGTATGGTCCACCCTTAGCGAATTTAACTTCATGCGCCCATGCCTATACATCTCAGTGGGCACATTATGTAAGTACGCACCTTACGTATAGATTTTCAAGGCTTAAAATTTGATCCCATTTATCGAAGTACCCCCTTAGTGCAATCTATTTTATGTTAATTTAATTTATTTACGTAAATCTTATATACCTATACCTACCAATTTTATACTTTGTAGATCATTTAAAATATTGTATTATAGTAACAAAAATGTAATTTAAACAAAGTACAAAATAAAGTAAAGAAAGGAATTTAATGGCGTAATGCAACTATAAGAATTTATCGGCTAAAAGCTGAAATAACTATAAAGGGTGCTGCCTATATGTGAAAAATCCCAAAGTTTAGAATTTTGTTCACTTATTGGTAGTGTGCCTTAAGTTGGTTTCTGTCATTTTCTCCTAAATTTTGTTGCATTTGAAAATACAGGCTTGGAGCCACTGCTCAAAAATTAATGTTTCTGAGGTTTCTGGTGTGGGCAAATTCATTTGCATCAAAAGGCAACTTTTAAAATGTATTACGCGTTACCATTTTCTGCTATGAAGTAAGCCATGAATAATTTGTTATGAGTTTTCTGAATTAAATTATGAAGGGTAAATTCTAAAATTCAGGAGTTACTATAGCGTGGTGTTGTGTTAGTTTGGGAATAATATTGTTGATCAAAATGGAACTTGACTAATATAAAAAATTTCAAATTTCGTTTATTTTTAATCATGACATGAATATTTCTTTGTCATTTAATTTTTTCTGAATTTGTTTATTATAAAAATAATTGTAGTAAAACTACAATTTCATGAATTACGAATACGGACACGCACTGATCGGATTCGGGTTTTATAGCTTCGGTCAGTAGGATTTTTTATTTGGGTTTGGGTTGAATTTTGAATTTTGAACTTTTGAAATAGTGAATCCAATTTTCTGAACTTTGACCTTTGACCTCCACTTGACTCTCATCACATGTCCTGCCTCTCATCACAATTTTAAAATTTTGTATTGTCTGAGCTGCCGGTCAGCTCCACTTCCTTTCCGGAATTCCAGACCGGAACTTCCGGTTTTGTTTTGCACCATAATTTTATATTTGCCTGAAATGTACTGTAGGACTATTACCAATTACCACCACTAATAGTCCACCGTAAGTCATGACGTAATGACTCATCAGTAGTAGTATACTGCAAATTTTAAAATTTTCGGAATTAAAGTAGAATCATGCAATTAACAAAGGCCAATTTAAATTCCCACAAACTATACGTGGCATTCAAGCCTATATGGTGGTTTCTAACTGCGATGGGTCAAAACCCATATCCAGTCATCATGAAGGTAGCAAAAACATATTTTTAAGACATTTAAACCGTCGTATATTTGACACAAAGAAAGACATTTTATTAGCAAAGACTCAAAATGGCACATATCATAGGGTAATGCTTTTTGGACCATTACCAAAACCGCCACCCTATAAACAATAGTTTTGCAGATTAATTAATTGATTTAAATACGCATATTAACTAGAAAGTAATTAATTTATAATTCTACACTAGCTTTGAAGATTCAGTTTAAATTAAATACCTGTACTAATTAGAGATTAGTACATTAATTGAAGTTATGTTTTTTTAAGTGGGGGCGGTGGACCACCGGTGGTTGTGGTGGCTGTAGTTGCTGTTGAAGGGGTTGTAGAGTATGGGTTGTACATTGCTAGTGGTGGTTGAAGTGGTTATGGTTGGTTTGATGTTGGTGCTGGTCCACAAAGCACAGATGATAATGCCCATACATACACCACATGAATTGTCATGATCTTAAAAGGATGTAAATAGAACAATTTACACTTGTTAAAAACACGTAAATCGAATATTTTGGACTTTTAAAAATCTCGTAATTATGTACCATTTTACGTACCTATCTCAATTGCTCATTTTAATTCTAACTTAGATTGGATATGGTTCATTTTGAGTCTTCACCTCACGATATTATAAATAGATTTGATAGAGCGAATTCATTCAAGATTAATTTACGGAATTTTTGTAAATTTTTAGGGAGTGGCCCACAGACCCCTCTACAAAATTAAGTTTAGCAACGCCAATATTAACATGCTGATACATTTGCTCACTTTCGCCGTGTTCACCACTTGCTATGGAGTTGTCTCCGTTGCATTTTGTTTTTTCATTGTGAGTAATTATGCAGACTTGGAGTATGACAGGTGGGATATTGTTGACTAATAAATATGAGATAAGAATTATTATCTCAAGTAATTATTTAAATAGGAAATTTCCATATATATAACTATAACAAATACACTGTTTTAGTAATACTAAATTTACATATTTTTTACTAAAAAGCATTACATTTTATTTCAAAAATTAATGAGTAAACACTAAATTAGGGGTCGTCCACAAATGACGTCATCCCTGGGGTCAAGACTTGGCTCGTGATGACATCCCATATGTTAAAGAAGATAGACATTTACGCAATTTTTAAGCTAATGATGACAGGGGGGGGGGGTCATTGGGTCATGAAAATGTGGATTGTTTGATGACGTCATTTGTGGACGATCTTTTACACATGCATAGTAATTAATGGCATAAGGCTGTATGATGATGGTCTGTCTCTAAAATTAGATGCATTATTACTAAAATACACTGCATTTGTATTCTGAGCATTATTAATTATTTTATGAGGGGTCGTCCATAAATAATGTCATGATTGATGTGGCCGTTTTTTTATACACCCACCCACCCTATAACAATATAAAATGACTACTTTTTTAACATTGCCTTAAATGGACACTATGCAACCCGCCTATAGATAATGACATCATTTATAGACGATCCCATTATGTTATGTACAGGTATGCAGACCCAGTTACCCGAATGTATGTGAATGTATCTTACGAGAAATACTTGACACGTGCCGAACTGATTCCAATGGTTGTGTTTATTGGATTCATGACGGTACACGGTACATTAATTTTTTCTACTGATTCAATAGTACGTAATTAATATTATTGACAATTTTCAAAAAATATAGCTTAATTTCAGTGCACATTTGTCTGTATGTACTGTACTTACACTGCTGTAGATCACATTCGTTGGGTTCGTGACGGGGATCTTCAAGGGGCGGAGCTATGCAGACTATTTTAATTACTGGAATCACATGGTTCAAGTGATTGACATTGACGCAACGATGGGCGTCCGGAGATATTTCATTGGAGAAAACATTTTTTGTCTCTTCGTTGTCCTGGTGTTCACGGTACTTTTCATATTTGGCTTCTACACGTACCCTGAGAAGGAAGAGGAGTACAAAAATGGACAAGGGTTTCTTCGAGTGGCTATTGTGGCGAATGTTGTCTTGAAATTATTTGGGGAGCCATTCCGAAATGTGAATGAAGTCGCATCCAGTAACGAGGAAGGTGCACAGTTGTACTTTTTTTGTGCCTTCCTGGTTGTGGTAATTATATTACAATAATAGCGTGGTCTTTGACTCATAAAAATCGTTCGATAATTTCAGTTCAGCAAACGAATACATAACTGATTAAGTACCACACAGACACACATAAATTATATATACATATATCGTCCATGAGGAATCAAATGATCTGTAATACTTTAATAAAACACGGGTCTCCAATAGACCCCGTGTCTCTATTATAACCCTGTTCTAGCTGAGCATTTCGATATACACCCCGGGTCTCCAATACACCACGGGCCTCCTACTACACCATATGGGTAGTTAATTGCTATCCTGGTGCAACTCATATTTCAGCTTATATTTCATTACACTATCATATGGTGTAACGGTGAGCAATATTATAACTACGTTTTGGGCAATTGAAACGGCTCTAGTGCCCTTTATGTCTCTTAATTTTAAAAATTAACTTTTGAGAGCGCTGATTTTAGGTATAACCCGGGTTTCGAATACAACCCGGGTCGCGGATCAAATTTTAAAATGTAACCCCGGGGTTATATTAGAATTAATTCGGTGCATCCAATTTTAGCTAGAATCAAAGTGAGCTAATTGTAAGATCAAAAAACATTAAACGAGATTGATGTGCAAAATGTGAATTACAAGTTTATGAAAAGTGGGAAATGTTTTATTTACATATTTTTTTAAAATGCAAAATGTTCGATTTAGTAATGTTTAGAATTAAGAAATGTTCGATTTTACATTTTTTTAAAGTGCAAAATATGCTATTTCCCTTTTTTTAAAGTGCAAAATGTTCGATTTTACATTTTATTAAAAGTGCAAAATGTTCGATTTACTTGCTTTTTAAACAGTGCAAAATGTTCGATTTACTTGCTTTTTAAACAGTGCAAAATATGCTATTTAAATGTTTTCTAAAAGTAGAAAATGTTTGATTTACTTGATTTTTCAAAATTTTTAAATGTTCGATTTACATTTTTTAATATCTTGGAATTTTATTATATACATATAAGGCACATTTGATATATTAATTATTATGATAGTAGTACATTTTGTATTCAGCTACTAATGGATATGGGTCATTATGATTCTTCACAGACGATATACTGAAGCATATTATTAATATTATGACATTTAATGGTTGTTTTGGTATTTTAATTTTTAATACAATTATGTTTTTTTTTCTTTTTGGACGGAACAAGCTCTATGGAATCGTTGGTGAGTAACATAAATACTACAATGATAATTACCCGTTTGGGGTCTATAAATTTGTTTTAAATGTCATAAAAAAATGAAAGACATGATATCATGTGTGGTTACTTGTTGGATCGGAAATAGCGTCTAGATGTCAAACACTTCCGTTTCTGTTCTATTGTCGACTCCTCACGAACGCCACTCTCATCTGGAATGAGCGCTTTCGGAACTTACTAAGAAATAGTTGAGTTCCCTATATATATACATAATATTTTAGAATGTATACACCTATCTACCTAGTATAAAAGATTAGTCCAATTTAAATCTAGCCTGCCTGTGGCATACTTACTGTGTGATGAAAATTATTGAATCAATCAGAATTAAACTTTTGTACGTAATTTGGAAAAAAATCAAGATTTTTTTTTCAATTTTTGTTGTGCAGTGGAGTTAGAACCAGCGAAGCAGTCGAATCGGCGGGTTCACTACGGAGATCTGCTCAGAGATCATCTTGTCCTTGTTCAACTTTTTAAAATGACTGAGAATGTCTTCTCCATGTCACTCATCACCTACTATGTTTTCAACGTGAGTGTTTCAAGATTCCCATTTTGAATCTCTCATTAAATATATGTTCCGTAATTGAAAAAAGTGTCCCGTAAATATTTGTGTGTACTTAACAGAATTTATTTTTGGGGTCATAAGCTAGAAATAAGGTTAAATGACAAATCGTAATTTTCAAAAACATGTAAATGGACCATTTTGCACTTTTTAAAAAACTGTAAATGGAGCATTTTATAATTTTCAAAAATATGTAAACAGAAATATTCTGCCTTTTTCAAACACATATAAATAGAAAATTTTGCACTTTTCAAAAAACATGTAATTAGAACATTTTGCACTTCTCAAAAACATGTAAATGGATCATTTTGCAATTTTCGAAAACATGTAAATGGAGCATTTTGCAATTTTCAAAAACATGCAAACAGAAATATTCTGCATTTTTCAAATACATGTAAATAGAGCGCTGCATTTTTGAAATATATTAATTGAACACTTTCTGCTTTTCGTAATTAAAAATTTACGTATCAATATTATTAAGTGATTTTTTTACATAGCGCTCATTTTAATTGTAGCCTAAATTG
This sequence comes from Dicyrtomina minuta, assembly GCA_949802685.1. Lineage (NCBI taxonomy): Eukaryota > Metazoa > Arthropoda > Collembola > Symphypleona > Dicyrtomidae > Dicyrtomina > Dicyrtomina minuta. The sequence goes on from OX461809.1 coordinate 90,136,051, forward strand.
GATGTAGGTCAGTTTGGTACTTGACTGACGAAATTGTATGCACAATAATGCTATATAATATGTATAATATGTTAATAATGTATAATGTGAATGGATAATTTATTTACAAAAATCGTATAGCTTTTTTGCATTGTGCTTGAGCTATACTACATTTTTGCTCTCCTCCTGGACCCACTCACCTCACCCACCATTGTCAAAGTTGTGAAATGGAATGATACTGTGCCCGGGAAACCCAAGGGGGGGTATGTTATTAACATCGTTACTAAGGAAAACGTGGAAACGGATACGAGGCCGGGATATGCACTGGACGAAGATGTAGAGAGAGCCCAACAAACTTATCATAATGTTTTTGGATTTGGAATTATTTTTATTATTGCCGTGTATCAGAGTTTCCTTATTTTTAAAGTCACTTCAAGTGCTTCCCAGGCTTACCTTCATGTATGTAACAATCTTTTGTTTTTTTTATTTACCTAATTATCTTAAATGCTGCTTAAGTATTATAGATGTGAGTTCATAATAATAGTAGTAATAAATAATATTACTTATCGTGAGTGAAGATTCAACATGGTTCTTATTGATCCAATTTAATAAAATCCAGAAATAAAAGGAGCTTTATGTTTAAAAATCCAACGCTAAGCGCCGGATTTGTCCACCGCGGGCCCGAAGTAGATGCTGAGCTTACTGCGAATAGGTTCGATCACTGTTGGTACGAGTGGGCTTCATATCAGCAGCTAAGGTTAAAGTTATAGCTAGATTCGAGTGGGCCTAGTAGGAGTAGCGCCGAATGGGCTGGGTACGAGTTTTACTGGTACTATTGGAAAAGGTTCCAGTAATACGAGTGGGCTGGGTACTAGTTTTGCTTGTTCAGAAGGACAGGGTGAAAAAAGCGTCCATACGAGTGAGCTAGATACGAGCTTTGATAAGCACAAGTTATCAGATGGGCAGGGTACGAGTGGTGCTGTTTGGAGTCGCCATCGTAATAATAGCGCCGGTACGAGTAAGCGAGATACAGTTTTTGCTTTTGTCAGTCGGAAGGGTACGAAAGGTGCCATTTGTGAGTGGCCGTGGTAAAAATAGCTCAAGTACAATTATGCTAGGTACAAGTTTTGATAAGTAGCGTAGGCGGGGTGCGACTGGTGTTGGTATATATTGGCTCGGTACATTTAGAATAGGCACAAGTAGTTCTGTGTTGGGTGGTTCCAGTACGAGTGGGCTAAGTAGAAGCAGCTCCGGTACTCGCATTTGTGGTTGTTTATAACTTGTTAGAAGAAAATCGTTTTAAAACTGATTGGGAGACCTGTTTTTTACGACCTACAGACGGACCGACCAACAGACAGACAGACAGACAGACAAAATCATTTCAATATAAACTGATAAGCTGAAGCTCAGCATCTGAAAAGCTGTAGTTGTTTAAAGGTATTTGGCTTGTCGTCACACATGTAATGCAAAGTATGCTGCTAGATTTAATAACTTACCACCCCTCAAATGAATTCGAATGACGTCATTTACGGACGATCTCTTTCCATCTATGAGCCATATACGAATGCACATGGCATGTAGAAGTATGTACCTACCTGCTTTGGAATGGTGCGATTTGGTTTTACCCGTTTTTGTCAGGTGTACTTCCACGATACCTGACTTGGGTCCATTATTGTGAAAAACTGATTAGTTCCAGCAAAACTAAAAGACAATACGGCCCTGCTCAGTCGCATTTGCGGTCGTTTAAAAGATGTCTCAAAAACATCGGTTCAAAGCTGTGACATGTAGTGTACGGCCAACAGATGGACGGACAGACGGACATGACCATTTCAATAGATGCTTAAGCTCAGCATCTAAAAAACACTCTAAATGGGATAGATAAATATTACTTTGAGTTTTTGAAAGATAAAAAATGTTTTATTTACGAGTTTTTGAAAGTTACAAAATATTTTACGTACCAGTTTTTGAAAGATACAAAATGTTTTACGTACGAGTTTTTGAAACTTACAAAATGTTTTACGGAGGTACAAGTTTTTGAAAAGTGTTAAATACTCTATTAAATTATAAGTAATAGATAGAGAGATAGAATTTAATGCGTAAAAAATATTAATCATTAAGCGTTTTTTGTGAAAGGTGCAAAACATTTTATTTGCATGTTTTTGAAAGGTGCAAAATAATTTTTTGAATACTTTTGAAAAGTTCAAAATATTCTTTAGACATGTTTTTAGAATCTCCATATTTGAATTTTTATTGTAATTGTTTTGATTTTAAGTGAAAAATAGAAATTAATCATTTTGAATGTTCACTGGCAATACTTACATACCTAGGTATATGGCGCACGGATAATATTATGTCATGTTTTTGTTAAAGTCCCGCCTAACCACCATACAATTTAAATTGGACAGAAGTATATATGCATGTACCTATATAATTATGCTTTTATATTTTTGGCACAACAGGCTATGAAAGGGTTTGATGTATTGAGGCGACACAACTTCCTGCATTGTGAAAACAAGACTGAAAGAAATTTTGTAAGACACTTCATAATTTACTTTTATGAAAGCTTTTTTTCACTTTTTGTATGCTGCCAATGCCGTTTTTTGTTTAAACGATCAAGAAAATCGAAGAATACATTAAATGATCAACCGAAAACCAAAACGATCACTCTGTAAAATTGATTATAGCGGTTTGCCTAAATGTGAACAAACAGCTAAGTGTGAACGATGAAATGTTTTGAGAAAACCAATAAAATTTCAAATTGCCATCCTGTATATAAAGGTTGTAAGAAACACCGTATCGTGTTTTTAAAATTTTGAAAGTTTTTGATATTTTCATCATTCGCCCTTATAGGCATTTGTTCGTATTTAGGCTGAACGCGTCTTAGATTAATACTATAAACTATGTAAAGGAAATGAATGAAAATTAATTAGTAATAAGAAATGCCTTTCAGATTCACACATTGGTCTTCAGCTTTGCAAGAAATAATCCAATGGTGATCAGTGGTGGTGGATATTTTGCTGTAGATAAAGCTTTAATTATTGCGGTAAGTAAAATGTAACGAATTGATAATAATATAATAATAATTTATAATTGATAATTCCACTTGAATAATTTACTTCTATCCTTAGTTTTCTTCCTGTGTATCACTATGGATTGTGTTGGTATTAAATTAATTATGGATTCTATTTTACATTAAATAATGCTGTCTGAACATGTAATTTCAGGTAATTGGAAACATGGTAAACTTTGTTGTATTCGTGTACCAATTCAAACCAGACGATTGGGGTGATCTTGAATATAATTGGGGGATTAGCAAATATTAATGACAGTATATTATATCTGATTACCATACAAAAATAATCTACTAAGAAAAACCTATGATAAAAAAACTAAGAATAAGTAGGCAGTTTGTGAAAATAAATGTAGAGAGTAAACTTTAAACAAATGAAACCATTTTATTATATAATACAAGTATTAATACATTGTAGTACCAGCTGGATTCATTTGGTTTGACAATACAAAAATAATTGCAAGTTACAAAAATACCGTGTTTACATAAATGAAGGAAGGGTATCCGCATTATTTTGTGTTTTATTTTGGAGAAAGGGGGTTAATACATCCAGGGTACTAATTATAATTGAACAGGCAACAGGGTACGATTAGCTTCAAGAATAAATGAATCTGGGCATTGGGCATCAACATGAGGGGCACGACTCATGGCTTAAAAATGGGCTGCGGATCTGCTCACGAAAGACTGTTTTGAAAGTCTTGCCTTTCTGTTCGTAATTTAATTTGTATACTTAAAACAAAATACTTTCAGGTCACCCACACCCACATTCATGCAAATCACTACACAATTATTTAAATTGAATTATCATAGTGAATTTTAGAATATAATATGTAATGCAAATAACATTAATTTAATTTATTAATTCAATTAACTATGTCAAATTAGCTTATTTAAATTTAACAATACTTTTATTTTAGTACCACAAACAAGGCACTCGTCAATTTACAATTTCGAAGTAACTCAACTCAACATAGTCAATCGTAAATTGTTCTGAGTCTGGGTTAAAATATTGCATTTCACCGTAACCGTAAGAATAAAATATATAATATACTTACTTAAGTTACATTACTTAATTTAGTTAATTTACGCTATAAAAAAGCTATGTAAAAATTCATAGTAAGTTTTCATTATTATAAAAATTGCAATTTGTATTTTGACTGATAGTTTTAGATAGCAAGTAAAGTAAAGCCTGTACTATCGTCATTTAATTATTTAAAGTTCAGTAAGTAGGTGTTTAAGTAATTTAATTAATTCGTTATTTAATTAGAACTATACACGTAACGATATAACACTTGTGGTATGTATATAGTAACTTTATCACTGTCAATATTACTCAGGATTTATATAATTTTTACTCGCTCTGTAGAAATAGAAACGACAAAAATGGTATGAATACATTTTGTACTTTGTGTACTTACATTGCAGTAATGTATACTTGATACTGTTGTAGGATTAAATCTATGGTTATCAAAATTAAAAAATGGGTTTCAATTAGTTTCGAATACATTATCGTCAGCACGAATACAGGTACATGCTTAATTTCCTTCCGTTTGAAAAATATTCTATTAATATTTGAATCATCTTACTTAAGTACTTAATTCATTAATTTTACGTAATTAAAAGCATTTATTTTCTAAGTTTTCCTAGGATTGTGATAGGGCTAGGATGCAAATTACCTAGACCGAGAAGATCTCAAAATCAAAGTTTTTGATCAGCTTCTAAATTACGTTATTCTAGATTGCTAGTGCACATTTCTCCTTCTCCTTGCATCACACTAAATGTAATAATTATTATTTAGTGTAAAATATTTGACTGGCTATAATATAAATCTTATTACGTATCAATGTAATGAACAAACCGCTGAAAAGGAAAATATTTAAACTACTTAAAGGAAATTAGGCTGCAAAAATGACCGTAATATTGTTCTAGTTATTCTAATGTCGTCGTCGGCCTTTTACTTACGTGTTACAACAAACTGTAAACTATACAAAAAATAATTGCATTAATAAACAAGGGCATTGCATAAACATACCTAATTAATTTGGATTCAAACAAAAATGTATTCCATCACCAGCCACCAGTCAAATTTCTCTATGCTCCTAAGCAAGAAGTTCAAGAGTCGGGAAACCCAAGTTGTCAATGACGAATCAAATTCTTCGAATGAACAATATTCATATCCCCTTTGAGTACATGTTGGCGCAGTTTCTATCAAAAGTTAAAATTTCAATTTTTTAAATGCCTCATTGGTACAATAGTTTAATTTAATTTTATCCCAAAGACAAAGCACATATTTTACTAGGCACTTACTCTTGAAAAAACTTGAGACAGAATACGATTTGTTTTTTTATCCTCTTCCTTCCGGCGTCGTATCACTCTCTCTTGAACTTCAGGTAATTTTTTCATCTTTTTTTCAGTCAAATGTCGCATTTCCTTTGTGGACATTAGGCGAGTTTCTATGAAAGAAAATATTACAAATATGAAGAAAACACGATTGTGCATATCATTATACTTTAAATCTTTAAAATAACAGAGTTTTTCGAAAGGATCGTAGTACATGGTTATCGTGACCAAAGTTAAACATTTTTAATGAACGAACCTTTAGCTGGAAAAGCCTTGTTAAGGCTATCATTGGGGCTCAAACAATTTTGCCTCTCTTGAAAATAATTCCGTTTAACTTGAGCTTTGAATTCACGCTCTTGTTTTAACTGTGCTAATAAATACTCGCGCTGCTGAACACTGGTCATCACCGTGGGACAGTACTGCGTAAATGCTTGCTGTAGTTATCAAAAATATGACACAGTTAGCATTAACAGCTTCATAAAAATAATACTCAATATTCTTTTAAGCATGTATTTATAAAGAAAATCAAATAATAACAATTATGATTTTTTTTAAAATCCGTAACAAAAATAAGAGTAAAGAATTAAACGTATGTTTCTGGTACATGTTCCTAAACTTGACTGCTAAACTGCGATTTGGACAATAAACAAATAAATTTGCACATGAAATGGAGGAATCACCTGCAAGCTAATTTGAACCAACTCATTCTCGAACAAAACATAACCGCCCGCAATCCCACCGTATAAATCCACATTATCCCCTTGCTGACCCTGGCCCTCTACTTCGTGAGGATCCTGAGTTGGAGCAGGTATGCCATTTTCTTTCTCCTCCCCATTTGAATCTTCATCCGCACTCGGACCAACACCCAGAGTTCTGCGTCCCACATTCCTAGGAATGCCATTTGAGTTGGAGCCCTTGCGACTTGCGGATGTTCGAGGCTCCATTGAAGGAATAACACGATTAGAATTAAAACCAGGGCCCGAGGTAAAAGGCAGGAAATAAGAGAGTGGTTTTTTAAACTCGTACACTTCATCCTTGGGCCGGGACTTCTTTTCAGCTTCTTTCCCTCGTAGCGGTTTACCCAAAGGGATTTCGGGTCTTCGTGACTGTTTTATTTGTATCCTTATATTATTAGTGTCTCCTCTGCTGTCACTGGATGTATTGGGGGTTTGGCTACTACTAACGAGGACCTGTCTGGGTTGGGGCAGCTTGGATTTTGCTATAATTTTCTGATCCTGGCGAGCGCCACCATGATTACGACTGCTACTGGAAGTATCAGAAGTGGACACGGAAGTTTCAACCGTTAACCTCTGGGATCCGGATCCGGCTCCAGATCGATTCGGTCCTTGTCGTTTCTCTAATAATATTCTGCAAATTAAGTAAAAAATATATTACTTTTAGCTATCTTTTTTGCCTGGGAATTGGGAATACATCAAATAATTTAAATTAATTGAGTGCAATTCTACATTTGTAATATTCTGTACGAATTAACATACTTATTAAGCCTCTCCAAGTGTTGGAATTCCTTCCTCATTTTGTAGACTAAGGAGTTACGATGTTGCTCAAGGACGTCGTAGCCATAGCTTCTCATCGTTGCATTTCCATCGGTAATAATTTTATCAAGAAGAGCACACGTTGGGGTCAAATGGTCACTAGAATCCAAATTTGAAATCCCAGATCCAGACGACTGGGCACTTGATTCTCCATGGCTGTTGCTGTTACCAGTGCTAATTCTATTTCCTCTTCGAATGTTCATACCTGATTTGGATGGATGACTTTTTAAACTTCGGCCGGAGCCAGGGCCTGAGACGGATACGGTGTGTCGCTGAGATTGTACTCCCGGCCCTGGCTCTGCCATATTATTATCATATTTACGAACACCATTTGAACTAAAATAAGCGGCAGCTGCGACAGCAACAGCAGCCTCAGCAGAAATAGCAGATCCACCTGAACCGGAACTTAATGGATCAAAGTCGTCAGTGTCATTGTTTTGATCCTGATTCTTTCTCCCCCTGTGGCTTCCATAGACTTGCGACTGTGTAACTAGCGTTGTCCCCGTTTTAATGTTCTCTGATACTTGAATTCGTTTAGATTTCATTTTTGATTTTTGCTCATTTAATATAGGCTTTGGTTCATTTTCGGTTTGGCACTGCGATTCTTGATTTGTACTAAGGATGACACCACCACCTCCATCCCCTTTCACTTTAGTTTGAATCCCTACACTTTTTTTAGAAAATGACGGCGTACTCGTTGTATCCCCGTTGATTTCGGACGCTGTAGTTGTGTCCCGCTCTTGTGGTCTGCTTATTTGCGAAATATTTGCATTGAAATCATTCTTGTAATCTCCATCTTCTTCTGCATTCACTTCAACCCACAGAATCGAAGAAGAGCTCTGACTTTGGCTCGAAGAACTCTCTAAAATAATTTTTTAACAATGAAAATTAATTATTAAAGAATATTATTTTAAATTGAAGCTATTATTATAACAGAATTCAGAATTGCCGCATGTCCATATTAAATTTGAGGTACTTTTAGTGAAGGTTTTAGTTTTAAAATTACATTGAGATATTTTCTGGCTCGTAATGATTTTAATTTACTTGCCTTGCTTTTTCTTCATGTATTTAATTTCTGATCGAGTAAGTCCAGTAGTTTGCCAGGAAGCGTTCGTCATATCGGAAACATTAGGAGTTGGGTCTCGTGGATTATTATTGTATTGATCTGGGTCTGTCTCCGTTGCCTATTAAGAAAGTGCCAGTTAGAGCGCGTTAGAGTTTTCACATGAATGAGATAACTACGAAGTCATTAGTAGACATACTCGCGTAACAGTAATTTCAAAAAAACAAATTATACGTAAAATAATATTACAAAAAAAAACGAATGTTAAAAAAATTAAACCTAAATTACCGTCTTGTAGCTTGAATTCGAGTTATTCGATCCTTCGGAGGAGGTTCCCTTAGAGCTGCTTAAAGTAAGCACTGGCGGTGACGAAGGGTGACCTTGGCTGCGACTTTTTCCAGATCCTATACTATTCCCGTGACTGATGTTGTCATTTACATTGTCAAATCGCTGACTCCTGGATTCCGCGACGTAAGGACGAAGATCATACCCATAATTTAGTGCAAGAACAATCTGATCCAAGGCACTTAAATCCCCGGATTCTATATCTTGGAGTCTCGCTTTAAACTGACTCCGATTCTGACTTTGTTGTTGAAGTGCTTGATGAACTGGAGTATTAGAAGGAACTTGAGTTTGTGCACCCACATCAGCTGATGGATCCCACTCTAATGCAACTCCCGTTCCAGAAGAGGAATGGTGCGACTGAGCTGATGGTGACACGTCACGAAGGAGACGTGGATCCTTCTCAGACTCGGTTGAGTATAATATATTTCCATTTGGATCTTCAATGTCATCCTCGTCGTCAGTATCGCATATACTATTTTTTCTGCTCCTGCGCCTTTCCCGGTCTTTTGAAGAGGCACTTATAGAGTCTGGGGAACTTTCTCGAGAATTCTTTCTTGACATTTTAAACTTAAAGTTTTATGAAGGTTATTTATAGGGTTTGCTGTTTGATCTGGCCCTGTGAAGCTAGTGAGTTTTGATTTGTGAATAAACTATGAACAAATAGCAAACCAAATGGTAATACTCCTGCTCGCTTTAAATTTCGAGACCTGAAACCACAACATGCAAAACAGAATATAGTTAAAATCATATCAAACGTTTAAATAAATTATGACGGAGTACAATTACTGGAACTCCCACTGATCGTAAGCCAGCGATTATAATCGATACTTATTACTATTTACTATATTAACTGATTGACTCTAACATCGAACCCCTAAAGCTAAAATGAGCAGAAAAACTAGTGAACAAAAATAAAAATTAATGCTTAACTTTTTTTATGCTAAATGCTAAGACTACTTAAAACTCTTCCTTGCTAAATGTGAAATGTCTAAGCTTCAAACCAGCAACAGACAGAGTACAGACAGGCACAGGAATATACCGCTTTAATTGTTTTTACATCTATTTAAACTGTTTAAATTTGCGTGCTCAAACTTTCGTACATAGCATTAAATAAATATAATTACATTTACGGATCCAGATGACTAATGAATCTGTTATCGACAGCCGATTCCTACACATACAACACGCATAATACAAGATAAGTGCAGAAGAATAAGCATTAACATAAGTTGATCGTGTACGGTAACTTAACTTCTTTCTTATACCTGTTGTCGTTTGGAATTAGGTCTTACAAGGGAGTGGTTTCACATGCAACCCGTCGATTTCAATGAGTTATGTCTACAAAAATCAGGCTGCTTTTAAATAGTGGGGATCCAAAGTGACTCGAGTGCATTTTGCGTTGTTGTTGTTCGGTCACAATAGCCCGCCAAAGTTTTAAAAAATTCAAATTTTAATACTTTGCCGCCCTGGTACTTCTACAGTTCTTGTCCGATTTTGATGAAATTTTGTTTTTTCTGATCCTTAGGGTTTTTCTTAAAAGCAATTTCAGGATTTTTCAAAATTCAAAAGTTTTCATTTTTTTGAAAAATTTTAGAGAAAACATTATTTTTGAGGCCTAATTTTGTAGACAATTTTTATCGAAAAAATGAAAATTTTTGAATTTTGAAAAATCCTGAAATTACTTTTCAGACAGAACATAGTCTACACTTTAGAAAACGTCAAATTTCGTAGAAATCGGATGAGAACTGTAGATGCTACAAGGCGGGAAAGTATTAAAATTTGAGTTTTTTTAAACTTTGGCGGGCTATTGTGACCGAACAACGCAAAATGCACTCGAGTTACTTTGGATCTCTACTATTTAAAAGTAGCCTGATTTTTGTAGTCATAGCTCATTGAAATCGACGGGTTACATGTTAAACCATTCCCTTGTTAGCTCCATAATAAAAGATAATGGATAATATTAAAAAAGGGTATCTCATGACTTAATTTATAACCTAATTCTAAAAAAAAAAACATAAGTCATTGTCATTAAGTAGGACTGTACTGACTGTACTATTTTTTTCTGTCTTCATACATTATACATCATATCGTAACATCGATTTTTAATTAATCGATGCTTGTCTTGTGCCTTGTCAGCGTCAGCGTTCTAATTTTAGCAAGCAGGAGATCGTGACAAATGACAATTGACAATGAGACTGATATCATAAATATCAAAAGAACTACATCAATTGTCGCTTGTCAATAGTCAATTTTAGGTGAACTATTCAATTTTCAAGATTTAATGTTTGCAATTATTACTGATTACCTTCAACCTTCGCAATTTGGTTACACCTGAGAATAAATAATAAAAATTACTTACGCAGTAGTATGTAAAATGTCGGTTGTCGGTAGGATTAAAAATTCAATCACAAGTTTCAAAATTCACAGTTCGCAATTCGTGACGATGTTTTTAATTCCCTGCCATGAATGAAGATGTACGTAACATGTGACATGTGAGAAATTTGAAATTGATGACAGAGGAAGGCAAAACAAAAAAAAAATGTATCTAATTTCAAATTAAATCAATTTGAAATTTTGGGAATACAGACAACAGTTTAACAGAGGCCACGAGAATAATGAAACAATGGAATTTCAGAATTTGATCCATGAAACTAAGAACAAAACTTAATTAAAATACACTAACAACTAAGCTAAAACAAACAAACAAAACTGCAAATCGCAAAAAGGAAGAATGATAAGTTTTAAATGATAACTAAGTACTTTCAACTTTTACGTCGGGTCGAATTCCGTTGAATTAGTCGAAGTCATGTGGAAAACACACGAAGCCCCAACCAGCAGTGTACTGTGTACTAAAAACTCAAATAACGGCAATCTTTATGAACAGACAGGCTGATCAGAATCAGCTACCAATGACGTGTACAAAAAAGGCAAATTCTTGAACTCCTTCCTCCCCTAGTTTACCAATTCCATAACGTAATTTAGCATCATATGAAGAAAAGGCTATGTATGAAGTTTACATCGATCACTCCCTCCTCCCACCCCTAAATCTGAACGTCATTGATGGACGCCCGCTTAAAAGGTTGTGGAATTTGTTGTACTTGTACTTGACATACGAATAGCATGCATTCAAAACCATTCTGAGGAAACCGCGCTCTTTTTATTCCATTCCCGCCTCAATTTAAAATATCCGCATGTCCCCAGTATTCAAAATTCAAAAAAATACGGCTCTTCACGTTGTTCTTTTTGTTTTTCTTCACCACTTCCACTTCCCTACTTCCCTATATACTTAAGTAGGTATACGATATTTCACGGCCGTGGCTGCGGCTTCCACTACACTACTACTACCTACTACTACGGTTTTTTTACATTGCAAATGCACAATAATTTTGCATTGCATCAGATTCGAAGTTCAGATTTTAAGATTTAAGCAATTAAGTTATAATATTTTTGAAAAGAATGCGTGCATTCTTCATATTTTTTCCCAGTATTCCCACTACTTACCTTAAGTATAATATTAATACTAAATAGTGACGTTAAGTACTACCTTACTATCACCTATAATCTATCACCTACAGACAACAGATACAGAAACACGGTTGATATTCTTAAGTTTGCGAGTTGGTTACATTAAATTAGCATTACCTAATTACTAACGGCTAGTGCAGAGTGCCGGTAGCTGAAAAATTCTTGTTTTTAATAATGGATTTATAAAATCGTTCATTTAATTGCAGACAACAGAGTACTTACATTATGGTATTTGTTCAATGTAAGCAAGTTAGTACATAATAAAAATATAAAGTACTTTCAACTTTCAACTTTACGAATAAATATCACCCGAATTCTAGTCGGCTGTTTTTTTCAAGGTGTGTTTGACACGTCACATGTTTCTCCAGTCATCAGTCAGAGAGATACTTCTACAAAACCAGAATTGACAATTTACCGTGACGGTACTCCGTCAATTATTACGATTTTATAATAATCACATGAATGTTAGCAAAGGACGGGCTAAAAATCGGATACAGATTCATTGGGCGAACACTATTTGATTTGTAAAATATTCAAATCAAACTACAATAGAAGGGGAAATCAAATTTTAAATTCAATGTTATCTATAGCTAAAGTTAAAAAACCTATATTTTGTAATGTTCACGTTAGCAGCATGTCATGGTCATGGTTGTGTGGAGCGAGGACGAGAAGCAGATGTACACTAGAGAATCTTGATCAACTAACCAGTCAGAGTAGAGGAACGACGCGGATTCTTAATTTATTCTTGAGGCCACCGAGGTCAAAATATTCATCTTTTGAAAATGTAGCAGAATTAAGTAGGAGTCATAGTATAGGACCAATATCAAAATTGAGAGTAGGGAATTTTTTAAGATATACTAGCATATTAGGATACAGCAGTAGTAATAGTAATAATACTTTTTTATACAATGAGAATAGTAAAGGCAGTTGGAGTAATTTTAATGGTAGCTCCTGTTCGAGACATTATAGTGATAAAGCAGATATTAAGTTAAAAATTCATCCCATCAAAAAACCCAGTAGTCAACATAGAAAAACAGAGTCGTCGTCGTCGTCGCAAGCTGTTCATAAACCCTTTTCCACATCAAATATAAGTCATGGTCGGGGTGGAAAGTCCTCCAAGAATAAGGAAAAAGGTGGTGGTGCTGTGTCTCATTTATTTGTTCCTGTTCCCTTGAAACCGGTGACAGAGGGGCACGCAGTTGGAGCAGAATTAAGTGGGAAATTAAATAAAGCCGAAGTTCTCAAAGTGCTCAATAAATTCTTTCGAAGGAGTGAAATCAAGTTGCTCAGTCTCGAGCATGGACTGGACAGTAACAACAAAGCAAAAATACCCAAATTTTCATGTTTAGTCTAATTAGTCATTCTTTGTATTTTTTTAAAAAACATCTTACTGACTAATTATTCTAATAAAATAATCAGCCAGCAGCAGTCATGATGTTGTTGGCAGCCAGTGGTTGTCTTCAAACTAAAATTGATAATCAAAATCCCATTCTCTCAATTTCCAGATTACCTCTTCCACCAAGCCTTCATAAGTTTTCGCAAAATGTGTTTGGAAGCCGACAATTTACCTGTGGAAGTTCACATTGTGTTCAGTGATGTGATTCAAGGGGCCGGGCATGTGGATGATTTGTTTCCATATTTTGTTCAACATGCTAAGCACATTTTTCCTCATTTAGATTGTATGGATGATTTAAAGAAGATTTCGGATCTGCGATCTCCAGCTAACTGGTAAGCACCATCATCTGTATAACACCAATTGATGATTTAAGTATAGAATTAATCTAAATATTAGTTAGAATTTTACCGTGTCTTAATGGCAGATACTATTGTAGTATCAGTGTAATCAATTTACAATCTTTTTCTTCTTGAATTTGCTTCCGTTTTCAAGGTACAACTGAATGATGGTGGTGCCAAGTTTATTATTAATAAAACTTTATATTTTTTTGGTTTATTTAGGTATCCTGAAGCACGGTCTATCAAACGAAAAATTATTTTCCATGCTGGTCCCACAAACAGTGGTAAAACGTATCATGCTCTTGAACGATTTTTGAATTCTAACTCAGGAGTATACTGCGGTCCTTTGAAACTACTCGCATCCGAAGTTTATCAGAAAGCTAACGAAAAGGTAAGCTCATACTTAATAATAACCTAGTTAGTTAGTGAATATATGCTATTTAATTACTTAATTATTCATATGAAAAAGTACCAACATAATAATATATTATATAGTAAACCTACCCGTCCTGAGGTCCGCCAATAGCCAATAGTTGGTGGCTACAATTTTTTAATTTATTAAGATAACTGTGTTACTACACAAGTTCGGTGATTTAAATAATTCTGTCCACCGACAACTGTCGTCTATACGCTGTTCCTTCTTCCCCATCCTCCCAACCCAAACACCTGATTGCTTTGCATTGTAATTTACTATTACGTAAGTCGACTAATAGAAAAATAGATTATTTAAATTTTAATATTATGTAGAATATGTGGTAGTGATAATTGTATGCATAAAAACTGTTAGTACATGATGTGTAATATGTTGCGAAGCATTCAGATAAGAGGAGAGGCTAAGGGAGCGGCTGTTGGATAGGCGACGGCCGCGGACTGAATTATTTGAATTTTATTTTATTATGTAGATTGCCAGTGCAGGTCTACTGATTATATGTTGCAAAGCAATCGCAGGTTGTAAGGGTGGGGGGGGGGGGCAGCGGATGGACGGCTGGACGGACGACTCCACCGGACAGAATCATTTGAATTTTATTATTATGTAGATATTCACAGATGCCTATTATTTATTAACTATGTAGTTTATAATGCTGGATTCGTAAACCGTTTCATTTTGTCGTAGGGAACTCCTTGTGATTTGGTGACCGGGGAAGAACGGAGAATGGCTAACATCGATCAAGAGACTCCCTCAACTCACGTGGCTTGCACTGTAGAAATGACATCTGTCACCCAACCATGTAAAAAAATAACATTACTCAAAAATATTTATAAATAATATTCTGTTAAAAATTGAAATTTTATTTTAAAAGACTTCTCTAATAATTGAATTCAAATTTCGGAATTGGTTTATATAGACGAATGTGCCGTAATAGACGAGATTCAAATGCTCCGTGATCCTCAGAGAGGTTGGGCCTGGACACGGGCCCTCCTGGGCGTTGTTGCGGAGGAAGTTCATTTATGTGGGGAGCCAGCAGCTATTGAACTAGTAAAAAGTATTCTTGTCACCACTGGGGAGGATTCCGAGGTTCGAGAGTACAAGAGACTGACAGCCCTAAAAGTAGAAAAAAAGGCTCTCATTTCGCTGGACAACGTTCAGCCAGGGGACTGCATCGTCTGCTTCAGTAAGAATGACATTTACTCCGTGTCCAGACAAATTGAGAGGAAGGGGCGGGAAGTGGCGGTCATCTACGGCGGGCTTCCACCTGGCACTAAATTAGCCCAAGCACAAAAATTCAATGATCCTGAGAACCCGTGTAAAATCCTCGTCGCGACGGATGCTATCGGCATGGGACTCAATTTGAGTATTCGTCGCGTCATTTTCTACTCCCTCACCAAACCCTGCATGAATGAGAAAGGGGAGCGGGAAGTGACGACAGTTAGTGTGAGTCAGTGTCTTCAAATAGCGGGAAGAGCGGGTCGCTATGGGACACACTTTGCGGAAGGTCATGTCACTTGCTTTAAAAAGGACGAATTGCTCACTCTCCAGCGACTCATGGGGGAGACGCCGGACTCATTAGTACAAGCTGGTCTTCATCCCACAGCGGATCAAATTGAGATGTATGCCTACCATCTCCCCAATGCCACACTGTCCAACCTTATGGTAATCATCCAGTAGCCATAAGCAGTTTATTTCAATTTAAACATGCATATCGTCTGTGAAGAACCAAAATGACCCATATCCAGTTGTAGCTAAAAATAAAACTATAAATCTACAAAAATATTGAAACATGTCTTGAAAGCATTTAAATATAATATTTTGCACTTTTAAAAATATGCAAATAGAACATTTTGTTTTTATGACATAGCTCATTTTTATTGTATTCAAGTATATAACGGGTGAGTCATGAAATGCATAGCGCAGTCGGGGTTAGTGGGTGGGTCATTGTCAGTCATGGTTTTGTATGCTTTAACATAACGTTACTTAATGTTTTGGGTTAGTGGGTGACCTTTTTGCTTTACGTATTACTTGAATGGTCCCTGAAAGCCTGTAATAGCCAGACAGTCTACTATACGTTTTTGAATAATAGCAATTTGATGTTGTATGGGTCCTATAGTGCAATGTTAAAATAAACAGCTGTGTAATTTATATTTTGGTTTGGACAAAATGTTTGCAGGACATCTTTGTGAACCTCTGCACGGTGGATGACTCTCTGTACTTCATGTGCAATGTGGGGGATTTCAAATATTTAGCTGATATGATTCAACATATTCCACTTCCACTCCGTGCTCGCTACGTCTTCTGCTGTGCTCCCATCAATCGCCGTATGCCTTTTGTCTGTGCCATGTTCCTCAAGTTCGCTCGACAGTACAGCAAGAATGAGCCCATCACATTTGACTGGCTCTGTCATCATATTGGATGGCCATTTAATCCACCCCAAACTATCGCCAATTTAATAGAACTTGAAGCTGTCTTTGATGTTCTTGATTTGTACCTTTGGCTCAGGTTAGTTGTTTTCTCACTTATACTATATTACAGATAATAAAAATCCCTTTCTCAATACTTTTGGATGTGCAAGTACCTGCATTACCTACTACCTACATAGTTACACTTACTCTCGGTACTGTATGCACCAGAATTTATGTAGCATACCGTAGTTGTAGTTTCGGATTTTATCATTTGATCCTTTGTTTGATTATCTTCTTGTATGCAACTATATAGTTATCGCTTTCAAGACTTATTTCCGGATGCGGGACTCGTTCGTGACGTTCAGAAGGAATTAGATGAAATCATTCAACTGGGTGTCTTCAACATTACTGCACTCTTAAAAAACTCAGACAAAATAGAAATTTCTAGCGAGTAATCCATTGTTGTTAAATTATATAATTAATTGAGCCATTACTTTGTAGAATCCCCATTGTCAATCATATTCAGTGAGTACTATTTATAAGTCTTGAAAAAAGCAGGCTAACCTACCTTGATATATCAATTTTATTATTATATAATGAATAATGAATAATGATGCGAACCAAATTTTAATAAACATAAAACAATAATTATATTTAATATTTGCAGACTACTTACGTAAGGTCTTAATTCATAATTTATTACTTTATTACGTAGGAGCCGCCCTATGTATTCCCTATTGATTTTTTGTGCATTGTATATTTTTCTCTGTGAAAAATATGAGGATTTCGTTTGTTTTTTTTTTCTTGCATGTAATTTTATTTCCTGTAACTAACGATTAACGATAAGTACACAGAGATTATCTAACTAATCTAACGATAAGTTAGACACATCACACCGCTAGAGATCAGATCAGCTGTACAGATATATAGCAATTATTAGCAAATTAGCAGAAGTAGTAAATATAACTATCATCATAGTATAGCCTCTAATCATTTATCACTTACCGAACAAGATCTACAGGAAGAAAGGAACTGGGAAAGCGAAGCGAAGTAAGAAATTAAGAATATATGTATACATTCATTAGCCTACAGGCTACAGGATGTCTCAACTGGAAATCCAATATCCTACATACAACCCTTTAAGAAAAGAAGAAGGAGATGCGGACGTAAGATGAGAATAAGCGGAAAATAGAGATGGGGATAAGAAAATGGAAATCTCACATGCCCATATATGATAATGATGATCCGCGATGAGAAATTTTGAGCAAAATATTGTAGATGATGTGAACGTGCGAATCTATGTATCGATCGGGGAAGAGGAAAGGGAAAGATGTAATGCAATGATCTCTCCTCACAATCCTGTGTACTCTCGAACCCGAACCACCATCAGTGTGTAGAAACAGTTCTTCTAATAAGTGTATTGTCCTCTCAACTCAAATACGGTCTGTGGAGCATTAGTAAGTGGATAGGAGTAGGAAGGAGTCTCAACTGGTGTTCTCTTCTTACTACCACAAATAAGTAGATATACCTACTGTACAGTGTCTGGATCTGGATGAGTAGAAGTCTGGAAGACGTGGAAGTGGAACTGGAACCGTGAAAATACTGAAAATAGAAAGGTCATATTGTACGTGCATAGTACGTGAGATCATTTTGTGTGTGTGTGTGTAGTATGTGTGGTCTGGGTCTGGAGTTCTGTGGCGGAAGAGAAGATTGGGTACAGAGGGGATGCATAAGTATATATGGGGCATGGGATGGATTGAATTGGATGTAGATCGAGTAGTGTGTGAGTGAAGTGGAGAGGATCTCTCCCTGTTGTGCTCTGGAACGTGAAGAAAAAGATGTGGAAGAGGAAAGCTGCTGGATGTGGCTGGATCTGGATCTGGCTACGGCTACGGGAAACTGGATCTCGCTCCTCTAGCCGTCTTGCATATATTTGACAGTTGTGTGTATGTGTGTGTACACAGCACTTCCTCCTACCCCTGCCCTGCCTCAGGTCCTCTCTCCGAATTCGAATCTCCGACCGAATGATGAAGGGAAGAAAAACGAAGAGTGGAGGATGGCGACGTCGAAATCGGAAGAGAGAAGGACGAGGACGAGACGAGAGCACTTACGTGTGTAAATTTTGGCAACATGCGCGAAACCTTGTTTAATATTATCAGTATTTCCACTTTCCATTTCCAGCCGCTGCTCCTACTTACTATACCTTCACAAAAGACACTTTTTTTTTATTTCACAGAGTGGAGACATGAAAAAGAACGGCCCGACCGACTGCGTGGGTCATCAATAATATCCTCATCACCGCCACCAGTCAGTCTGGTCTGAGGATCATCATCACGTCTTCAACTACAAACAACATTGTTCATTGTGCACTACTACTCTATTTAAGAATATAATATCCAAAGAAAAAATAAAAGAAGACAATTTAGAAGGAATTCCACAAAGCTCCTACCCCTGTCAAAGTCTAATCCATCATCACGAAACCACTAAATCTTGTTATTAATTATTCTGTTTAACCATTTTTTTCCCTATTTTGAGTCTAAATGCTTGCAATAAAAAAATCCTGTTGAACCCATCTACTTCCTCTCCCCTTCCTCGTCCTCGTCCTCATCTCCTCGCCCTCTCCTTTTTTTTCCACATTAAGATCTTTAATAGTCATACCTCTGCCCATAAAATAAGTAGTGACTATTCCAACTATATAACTATACTACTTCCCTACTACCCACTATTACCATATTATTTAAACACAGTCCCACCGCCAACATACCACACTTTTAGTAACACTCTGGCTCTCACTCGATCCTAAAACTCCTAAGTACGTCCTACGGTTACGGTTATACGGCTACGGTTACGGCTACGGTTACGGTTAGAACGGTCACGGTCTACGTCTACTTTCTCCACTGCCAGCACTAGTAGTCTATCTAATCCTTTCTTCCCTATTCCCACTCTCCTTCATATGAGTATAATCATCATAATTAGATCACACTTGTTTGCATTGTGGATATTTTCCGGCTCAATTGATTAGAAATTGAATACGTTGTCTGAATAACTAATTCTTTTTTTTTTCTCTCTTTTTTATTTGACAGAGTCAATTTAGGGGAAATTATATAAAGTACCTCTACACGAAAATTTCCTTGCAATAATAAAATTAATGGGAGTTTTAGAGATACGTTGTATTTTGTAAAAAAAAGGAGTTCAACTTTGTTTTTGTTAAAAATGTATTTTTTAGAGAAGCGAATATAAGGATGATGATGGGAAGATTGATTGGTCAGAGAAATTTTTGAGAATGTATAATAATACTTAAAGGTGGAAATCCACAAATCCCAAATCTCCCAAAAACCTGCCATTTACAGAAACAGTATTATTATTGTTTTAAATTGTACAAGAATATATATACTATTATATTATAGATAATATAAACGTTACTAAGCTCAAAAAGGTCAAGTCTCTCTCTGTCCTTCTCAAAACAAGTCAGTGTTATCCTCGTGGCTATAAAGTGTCTCAAGAAGCGACGAAAGTTAATTAAATAAATATAATTATTATAGCATTATAGCGTAGAGAGATTTATTAGCTTACAAAAATATTTAGATACTAATTAAAAACGAAATTAATTAATTAACTAATTAGGTAGATAGGTGTCCTTAAGTAGGAAGTGATTTTAAGATTTAAGATTTGTCGTCGTTGTTGTTGTTGCTGCTGCTATTGTTGTTCATTGTTATTATTGGTGGCGGCAGAAATAAAATTTGTCCAAAAATGTGGAGATTCAGCCCTGTCACTAGTATTTTACTCACGAGTGGATTTTTTATCCTCATCTACACGGGGTTTGCGAGTGAGTTGGCGACGGGGACGGGGTCAACGGGACTGGAGCACAATCCTAAAACGTTCCAAATCGGCGGTGTTTTGTCCAGTAATGTGTCTGAAGATCATTTTGTTACTGTTATTAAGGTGATATACGAACATATTGAACTAATGCATGCTTTTAAATATAATGAATACCTATGTATAATTTCGTTGGAATTTTTTTTCTGATTTTGTATGTTACATGCAATGCTGTACAGCATTTAAATTTCAAGCAACAATACGTGACCAAAGGAATTGCACTTTTTGCAACTCCCATTCAAATGGATCCAAATCCTATTAAAACCGCCATTAATGTCTGTGACCATCTCATCCGGAAGCAGGTGGGTGCCTAGTAAAAAAACTACTAAATTTCTCTTGAATCGTCTGTCTTGTGGAGTATTTTCCTACATGATTTTTTATTTCTGTTTTTTTCGGACTTTTTGAAAATGTAAAAATAAGTAGGTAGACTTTTGTGTAAGCAATGAATTTTAAAAGTTTTTGTTTTGACTATCTTCCACTGAATTAAATGGGTAAAGTTATCTTGTTCTGTCTATTGTTTTCAACGTCCATTTTTTTTAAGCTTGAAGCTTTTGCGGTAATTTTAATATTTCTGAACTTGTATAGTTTTCAAAGCTTTCATTGTTTTTGCTGACTGACGAACTGACGATGAGAATGACGCAATAGACTTTGTGGTGGTAACATTGTAATTTTCACATTCCCGACAGACCTATTTTTCGAACACTTGCTAGTTGCGGAAATACATATGTCACTTAAGTAGTGGTTGTGCGCATTGAGGATGGGCTATACATCTACAGATATATATTTATTCATAAAATGGAAATACTGTATAAAATTTGGGTGTGTTTACTTTTTGCATTGCATTGCAGGTCTATGCTGTGGTTGTCTCGCATCCCCCAGTGGGTGATTTGTCATCTGCCGCAGTGTCATATACTTCTGGCTTTTATCATATTCCTGTTATTGGAATATCCTCGAGAGACTCTGCGTTTTCGGATAAAGTACGTCTCTTTGACTTTGGTCCTTATTGCATTATTAATTTTGTAATTACTTATCGTATATGTTCTCATTACAAATGGACGTGACCGCCACCACAGCGTGACTGGATTCGCGTAACATTACCAGTGAAGAATCAAAATAGCGCATTTTTATTTTTACCCAATTTTAGCTAGAATTAAAATGAGCTACGTCAAAGAACACAGTCTAAAATGAGATAGAATATTAAAACTTAAATAAAATATTAAGCGTTTTTTTAGTGCAAAATATTCTATTTACTGTTTAAAAAAAATAATGTTCTATTTGCGCATACTTTTTAAAAGTCCAAAATATTCTATTTACTGTTTAAAAAAAATAATGTTCTATTTGCGCATACTTTTTAAAAGTCCAAAATATTCTATTTACTGTTTAAAAAAAATAATGTTCTATTTGCGCATACTTTTTAAAAGTCCAAAATATTCTATTTACTGTTTTTTGAAAGTGCAAAATGTTTTAATTACATGTTTTTGAAAAGGTGCATGTAATATTTGCCCGTTTTTTTAAGTGCAAAATATTCTATTTTTACAGTTTTTTGAAGGTGCAAAATACTGTATTTAAATGTTTTTGAAATATGCAAAATGCTCTACCTACATGTTTTTGAAAAGTGCAAAATAATTTTGTGATTTTTTAAAAACTAAATTCCAAATACTATGCATGCACAAAAAGTACCTGTCCTTGTACCTAAGCAAATAAATGTTTTACATGATGAGATACTTTTTTTACCTATGTAAAATTTTGATTTTTGTTTTCGGTTTTCTCTCTTTTATTTTTGTAGAATATTCACGTTTCATTTCTTCGAACCGTCCCGCCCTACTCCCATCAAGCGGATGTATGGGTTGAACTTCTTCAATATTTCAGGTATGAGAAAGTTGTCTTTCTACACACTTCAGATGCGGATGGACGCTCAGTTTTGGGAAGATTTCAAACTAATGCACAAAATCTTGAAGATGACATTGAAATCAAAGTAAGTTTATTGTAAAAATTAAATTAAAGACTATGTTTCCCAACCCATTTTTTCCATGTATATTCGTAAAAAATATTTTTTCGTAGGAGTATGCGTTACCTAAAGAAAACAGGAGATTCAAATCGTTTTTTAATATAGCTGCCATTAATAATAAATTATTTGACATTATACTGTATAGGTATAAACTGCATTTGTAATTCCTGTTGGTTTCTTTGTCTTTTTCGAATAGATTGAGTTGGTTGTCGAGTTAGAGAATGGATCAACCAATCACATTGAGAAGTTATTAGAACTCAAGAATGCTCAAGCGAGGGTTTATTTACTGTATTCAAGGTTAGATTTTATTCTATAAAATTCTATAATTTTTCAAAATATCGATCGGTACTGTATAAGTATGAGTAGTACTGTTTGAGTAAAGAATTATATCTACACATATCGCTTGCGAAGAATTAAAATGACCCATTTCCATTTTTAGCTAAAACCAAAATGCACTATCTGCAAAATTAAATCACCTTTTTGTTAAACATAGGTTAATAGAAAATACTTTTCAAAAACATGGTAGTTGAATGTTTGCACCTTTCAAAAACATGGAAATTGAACGTTTTACAAGTTTCAAAACACCTAAATAAAATATTTTTAAAAATATTTTTTAAAAACACATGTAAATAGAATATTTTGCACTTAAAAAAACCATGTAAATATAGTATTCTGTGCCTCTCAAAAACATGTAAATGATACATTTTGTACTTTTCGAACTAATAATTAACATTTTACATACTTATTAGTGAATTTGCTGACATATTCGTTTTAATTCTAGCTGAAATTGGAAATGTGTAGTTTAGATTCTTCAATCACGATATAGCACAGTACAAAATTGACTTTTGATCAGTTTGAATTTTATTATTACGTCGATTTTTTTGACATTATAATGGGAATATTGTCTGACTTTTAAAGATGTGTGTATATAGGTCTTTAGGTGCTTACATCTGTTTTTAATTATTTTTAATGTTACTACATACATATTATTTTTTATTATTGTGTTCAGTGTGGCAGACGCGGAACATATTTTCTCAGCAGCAGCCCGCCTTAATCTGACAGAGTCTGGACATGTTTGGCTTCTCACTGAGCAGTTGCTCCAGTCTCCACATATTCCAGTTGGAGCTATTGGCTTGAAATTGCTCAATGCCGACAATGAATTTGCCCACATTCGAGACAGCCTGTGAGTCCAGTCAGCCATGACATATAATTCCAAAAAATTATTTTATTTTCCTTCTTTTTTTTTTATTTAGCATTTTAATTAGCTTTCATACACGTATGAAAACGAAAAATTATTTGAGTCAAACTTTAAATTTTTTTCTGTCTTTTTCAATTTTTTTTTAACAGACACATTCTAGCCGCATCCCTGAAGGAAATGAATAAACATGATAATATTACCGCAGCTCCGAACGACTGCAGTATTTCTGGTACAACTTGGGAGACGGGCAAAAAATTATTCGAGTAAGTTGAAGTTGAAAGTGAATAAATAATGTATATGCAAATTTCTATAATAACATTTTTGTAATGTTGTTAGAAGCATGCATCCACGGAAAAGAAAGCATTAGGGATCGTCCATAAATGATGCAACGTGTAGGGTCAATAGGCTTGCTTGGATACTGATGGCGTGTTATATGTTAAAGATAGCCATTTAATGGCTAAAGCCATTTAATGGCTAAGCTGATGACAGCGGGGTCACAGAGGGTCCTAGAGAGTAAATATTTCCATGACATCATTTATGGACGACCCCTTGTAGTTTGGATTTACATTTTGTTGAAATAGTAATATTATGTAATTATTATTGTAAGTTGGTCCTTAATTTTGATCTATCAAGTGTCTGTATAGAATATGTTTGATTGAGCTTTGAACTTTGAACTTGTGAACAGGTACATTAAAAAACAGGAGTTGGTGGATGGAGAGACGGGGAAAGTTGCTTTTGATGAGAGTGGTGACCGAATAAACGCAGAGTACCATTTTATGAACGTTCATCCTGGTGGGAACTTGACTGTTGTTGGACATTATCTTTACGATCCGGTAACATATTATCAAGCTTTGCCTATTTTTTTAAATGAAACATAAAGCTCACAAGCTACAATACTTACGCATTTTTAACTATAGTAAATTTGAGTTTTTGGACATGTTCACAAAGAGACAACATTTTCAAAAGTAATAAATTGTAGTGTTTACACATTTTGAGAAACTGCAAATTGCCATTGGTACACATTTTCGAAAACTGTAAATTGTAATTTTTACGCATTTTCAAAAACCGCAAATTGTAATTTTTACGCATTTTCAAAAATTGCAAATTGTCATTTCTACACATTTTCAAAAATTGCAAATTATAGTTTTTAAACATTTTAAAAATCGCCTCAAAATAATTAACTACCCACATGCTGTCATTTTTGTAGAATGCCAAACATTGCTAATAGCATTATTTTGAATAAAGTAAAGTTACTTATATAAAAAAACTTTATTAAGTCACTGTTGCACAATTGTAATAGCTTTACAGCTCAGTATACAAAACAACACTTTCTTGATTATAATTTAAACATTTTTAAGTGCTTAGTTGAATAATTTATACTATTAAACAATATTCTTAACTATACAAATGGTGATTATAAATTTTAATTGATCCATTTTGTAATGTATCATGAGTATTTTCGATAACTTTTCAATAGTTTTATAAGGACGCGCTATTTTTGAGCTATTTTTAAAATGCAGCCATGTCTAAGCAGTAGCGACCACATTACAATACAATACAATTGAAATGCTTCATGATTGCAGAACATAATATGTTAAAAAAATTGAAAAAAAAATTATCTAAAGGATTTAATGTTGTAATGTAACTATAGGAAAAGGAGGTGATGGAATTGGCTGTGAATGACAGTTTAGTGATTTGGCCGGGAGGAGACACAATGAAGCCAGAGGGCGTCATGATTCCGACGCACTTAAGCGTATTGACCATTGAAGAAACTCCATTTGTATTTGCGAGAAAAGTGGATTTAGTTTCAGAGTGTAAAGAGGATGAAGAACCTTGTCCACATTTTAACACTACGGAGGATACAAGTGAATTATATTTTACATTCATTCATAATAACAACTAATTAATTATTAAATATTTTTCAAAATTGTATTTACTACTTTTTGTTTGACTATGCGCTTTATTCCATATACTTTTAGATCCCGTAAATTTCTGCTGTCGAGGATACTGTATTGATTTGCTCAAACAATTACGAAGTAAAATGAACTTTACGTCCACCCTTGCCCTGTCACCCGATGGACAGTTTGGAAATTATATTCATAAAAATGGGACAAGTAATTTTTAAATTCATTAATACTATTTGACAACATACGCATTTTACGCAGTAAACGTAGTTTATATCTTCGGTGAAGAACCAAAATGACCCATATCCATTTTAAGCTAAAAACAATATCCACTATCTACAAAAATATTGAAACATGCCTTGAAAGCATTTAAATAGAATATTTTACACTTTTTAAAAACACTTAAGTAGAACATTTAGAACTTTTTAAAAACATGTTAATAGAACAGTTGGCACTTTTCAAAATCTCCTAATTAACAATTTACGCATGTTTCTCATATTGTTTTTAATGATATAGCTCATTTTGATTCTAGCTTAAATAGGATATGGGTAATTTTGGTTCTTCACCGACGATATGTAACATAACATTCGTTTTCTTTTCTTATTCGTTTGATTCGAATTTCTTTCATTGAAAATTGTAAATA
Source organism: Dicyrtomina minuta (assembly GCA_949802685.1). Classification (NCBI taxonomy): domain Eukaryota; kingdom Metazoa; phylum Arthropoda; class Collembola; order Symphypleona; family Dicyrtomidae; genus Dicyrtomina; species Dicyrtomina minuta. The sequence goes on from OX461809.1 coordinate 90,162,127, forward strand.
TTGTGATTTTGTTTTTGCAGCCAAAAAAGAATGGACGGGTCTAATCGGAGAGTTAGTCACTGAGAGGGCAGATATGATTGTAGCACCCCTCACTATTAACCCAGAAAGAGCTCAGGCGATTGAATTTAGTAAACCTTTTAAATACGGTGGCATCACTATTCTTGTTAAAAGGGTGAGTTTCAATCACTTGATATTATGATGAACTTTTTTTTTTGTTTTGATTACTTTTTAAAAATTGTATTAATGATTTATTAACGAAATCAAATATGACTCATTAATTTGTTTTTACTTTATATAGGCGCCCCGAAAACCTACACTTGTATCTTTCTTGCAACCTTTCCGAGGTAATTTGTGGATTTTGGTCATGCTGTCCGTTCATGTGGTGGCATTATTTCTGTATCTCCTTGACCGCTTCTCTCCATTTGGACGATATCGTCTGGCAAATATGGATGGAACGGAAGAGGATGCTCTCAACCTCTCCTCCGCCATTTGGTTTGCATGGGGTGTTCTCTTAAACAGTGGCATTGGAGAAGGTAATGTAATTATTTTGTTTTCAATGTGATGTGATTATATCTTTTCTCTGTAGTTTAAAAAAATATATAGTAAGATTTTTAAAGTCTAAACAGTCAGTGCTGGAATAGCGGTAATTTAATATTTTTTGTGTCTCGTTTTTCTTTTTGTAGGAACCCCCCGAAGTTTTGCTGCTCGTGTTCTAGGAATAGTTTGGGCTGGATTTGCAATGATAATAGTTGCATCCTACACTGCCAATTTGGCTGCTTTTCTCGTGCTTGATCGCCCCAAAACGATATTTTCAGGAATTCATGATAATAGGGTGAGGCCTATACACGCTATGTACAGCTTAAAAGAATCCAAATGAGCCACATTCAGCTTGAGCTAGAATTAAATTGAACTATGCTAAAAGAACATTTAATGAGATTAGTGATTCAGAGTATTACTACTTAACTAGATACACTTAATGAGATGGATGGGTAAAATGTTAATTCCGAGGTTTTGGAAGGTGCAAAACAATATATTTACATGTTTTTGAAAAGTGTAAAATATTCTATTTTCTTATTTTTGAAAATTGTAAAATTTTCTATCTGCTTATTTTTGAAAAGTGTTAAATATTATATTTGCTTATTTTTGACAAGCGTAAAATGTTCTATCTACTTGTTTTTTGAAAACCGTGAATTGTTCTATATTGACAATTTTTGTGTGAAAAAACCAAAATCCTCTATTTAAGTACCTAGGTAGGCTACATGCATTCATGATCATGACACTTTATTTGTTTTGTGCAGATAGTGTCTTTTGGTTTTAGCTGAAAATGGATTCGGGTCATTTTGATTTTCCACTGACGATATAAAGTATAACTTTATTAAGTTATTATGTACCTTCAATGTGTAAATTATTATGGTCATGGTTTGTGTCACTCGACATGTAAGTATATGTAAATGGGAATTTCATATGTATTAATGTAAAAATTTTGAAATTTCAGCTTAGAAACCCCACAGAAAATTTTAATTACTCAACTGTCAAAGGCTCCGCAGTGGACATGTACTTCCGACGTCAGGTAGAGCTGTCCAATATGTACCGTGTGATGGAACGAAGAAATTATGACACTGCCCAAGCAGCCATTGATGATATTAAAAGGGGGTCAGACAATTTTTTTATTCAATATTAAATTCTAGTATATTATCTTGTTCGTCTATTAGTTAGTCTATAGTATATATTCGTATAGTGACGTAAGCCCAAATTCTGCTAAATAAGACCACACTGACTACTGACTGGCAGTGAAAACTAAACAGAAAATGTAGCGGGACATTTTAAAAGTTTCGGTTATCATAAAATTAATAGTAAAATAGGCAACTATAAATAAATTGCCACTGTTTTGCTGCAATAATTAATTTTGCGTGTTGTTGTTGTTGTTGTTTATTACTGTAAATATTTTGCTAAATAGGTTAAATTTTCCTATAACTTGTGTGTAGGACCTTGCAAGCCTTCATCTGGGACAGTTCTCGACTTCAGTACGAAGCAGCTCAAAATTGTGAGCTGATGACTTCGGGTGAGCTCTTTGGTCGCTCTGGCTATGCCATCGGTCTTCAGAAAGGTTCACCCTGGGCAAATGCTGTGACTCTCACCATTCTGGACTTTCATGAGAGTGGTTTTATGGAGCAGTTAGATGACAAATGGATTATACATCCCGAGCCGGACCCGGATGTTAAACCCGAAGCATGTCCTACTGAAGAAAAGATTCCTACAACGCTCGGCTTGGAAAATATGGACGATGCTTTTATTCTCATTGCCGCAGGTTTGTCAATTTCTCACAAAACTTCTTTTTTTTCTTGGTAGCATGTTTTCAGTTTTGCAGCAGTTCTTGTACTTATTAGTGTTATTAGGCCTAATAAAATTCTACGTCGGTTTTAGTTGGTGCTAGTTCCCACGGCATAATTCCAAGAGTTTGGATCTAGTCCTAAATTTTGTACTCTAACCAAAGTTTGTTTTATTTTCAACTCAGTAATCCTCGTTCTTTTAATTAATTGTTTTTAAAGAAAATTATTTTTATTCAAAATTTGAAGCAACAAAAATTTGAATATTCAAAAATTTAATTATGAACAATCCAGTCTTTCGAGCTTCCGTTCTGTTCCCATTAAATTGATCGTCTTTTTTTCGTGAGCTCATTTCCCACGTTCGTTCTTTTTCGACTAGTGTGGTAGTAAGGTAATATAATTATTTGTAAATTGTATAGTGTATAGTAACAATAACCATGATGATATTGATGGCGGTATCAAAATCTCAAAGGTTTTTGTATTCTGTTAAATATTATTATTATTTTTATATTATTTTCCCTCCTACTAATACTACAAGAGTAGATAAATGTAAACCTAAACGTAGTAGTATAATACTATTTATTACATCTACTACTACTTACTACCTTTTATTAATATTTCATTATACTATACTCAAGAGAGGAATATATATTTTTATTTGTTGTTCCACCAAAAACCATTGAACATCAAGTTACCCACAGGAAGGAAATTCATTCTCCTCCAACTCCAACTAAGGAACTCAATCTCTTTTGTATTAAACATCAAAATTACTACTGTATTAATATATCTGAATTTAGGAGGCAAACGAATAATTACCTAACAGCTATTTAATCTAACTAACTACTATCAACTCTACTATATATATCAATACAAGTAGACAAGTCAAATTTATTACAAAAAAATAAGAGCGCATCTTTTTATCCATCAATCCATCTGTCTGTAATTTACAAGAAGCATTTTTTTCCAACATTGAACATTGAAGAAAATTATAGGAATTTAAAAAAATAAAAACACAATGGTGAAACACGGGGGTGGTGTCCGTTGTGGGGAAGTGGCGGATAAGAATGAGACTCTGGTTCTTTTTGACAAACTTCAAAGACAGGAATTAATTCGTCTACAAAGGAAATATCGTCTCCTCGGCGGGGACTCCACCACCACCTCCACCAATGAGAATGGCATGGGACATCTTTCCATCGGACTGGGGAACACACGAAGAAATATTGCTCGACAATTAACTTACGAGAAGGATAATATCCGCTCAGACTTGGAGATTGCGGGTTCGGATCGGTATCGTAAAATGGCTAAATTAACCGGGGATGACATTGAGCATCTTCTTAAAACATATGATCAATTCCATGAACATATGGAGGAGCAGCTGGATGAAGTTTTTGAGATTGAGCAACAGCTGGATAAAATCATTAAAAAGATTGTTCAACAGAAATTAAAGATTCAGGCAGCATTTGGGAAGGCTGTCACGATGGAGTATCTCGAGGCGGTTCTGGACAAATGTAAAAATCGATTATTTTGGCTCACGAGACTCTATAATACCAGGTGTCACGTGAACCATGAGATGCGGAATGAAATTAGTGAGTGCTTACTCTTGAGAACTAAATTCTTCAACCGATTCAAGTGGCATAAACAAACATATGCAGAGGTATATATACAATTTAAAGATCTTTGTGGGTGTGTGTGTTTAGAACTAGATTACACGATGTATAAATAAACATTTAAAACGGCCTTTTTTTTAGACGAAACTCACAATGAACAAAGTGACAGAGACGACGACGCGTCGCTACGATGCCCGTGACGATGCAGCCCTCAAAATAAAAACTTTGGTGAGTCGAAATGACCGTGACTCGAGACTCCATGTCCTCGAAATTAAAGATCTTCAGAGAGTTCTTCATCAAGATGAGAAAAATAACACATTCATCAAAACGAAAAATCGGAATCGGATGCTTTTGGAACCGGACTGGTCACGGAGACGACGGCATTATGCCAATAAATATCGACAAATAGAAGAAATGCTCACAAGCTATAAAACAGCTTTTCGGGAAGTTCTTCGTTTGGGGAAAACTAAGAATCTAGACACACTCGTCATTACCTACCGGACACAAGAACAGAAGAATTTCACACATGTCAAGTACCTCATGGACATTTATAATGAAATCATGGTTCTCAAAACAACGGTGGTCCAGCTCAAGAAGGACATTGAGTACCATGCTCAAGTGTTCAATGTTCGGAAAAAAGCGGAAAGAGTCATCCTCACGGAATTAAATAATGATGTGACTAAAAAAGAGAAAACTTTAAAAACTTACACAGATGAGGTCCGAGTTCACATTTAGAATTTTTAATTTGATTTTTAACTTACTTCATAATTGTTAGGTTTTTAATTGAGGGTTACAAAAAAGTCTAATTTGAGGATTTTGCACTTTAAACAGCATAGTTTGAGGTTTGCATTTTCAAATTTTGTAAATAGGGGGTGTTTTCTTTGAAAAATTTTAAATAGCGGATATTTTGCACTTTGAAAAAAGTGTGTTTACTATAATATATTGCCCTTCAAAAAATCGTGAATAACGGATTTTGCACTTTTAAGCATGTCTAATTAGTGTATTTTCCAATTTCAAAAAAGTGTGTTTTTAACGTGTTTTTCCCATCTTAAAAGTTTAGATGGCGGAATTTGTCATTTCAAAAAAGTGTAATCTACACTTTCAAAAAAGTCTAATTAGTATATTTTGCACTTTCAAAAAAGTCTAAATAGCCTATTTTGCACTTTCAAAAAATTCTAAATAGCCTATTTTGCACTTTCAAAAATGTCGAAACAACATGTTTTGTACTTTCAAAAAAGTCTAAATAGCATATTTTGCACTTTCAAAAAAATCTAAATAGCATATTTTACACTTCCAAAAGGTCTAAATAGACATGTGTTAGATTGCAGTTTGGTATCTACTTTGAAAACACAATTTAACAGTAAAAGCTATATTTTCAAAACTTGAAAGTACTAAACTAAATAGCGTATTTGTATTCTTCAAATCAACTTACACTAAATTATTTCTTTGCGCTTGTGGGAACTGCTTGATTTAATAATTATTGTTGATTTACATTTAATTTGAATTTCAAAGAACAGATGAAAACATCAGAAACACACATGGAAAATCTAGTGGCGGCCATTCAGAATGTTTTCAGTGCTGCAAAATGTGGGAACGCCCCAATCGTTCGTCTTTTAGGTTTAATTTTTTTTTCTAATCGTTTTATCGTTTTATATTCTTTAAATTCTTTTTACCTTTGATTTGATTTCTAAACTAGGGAAAATAGATACACAAAGAAATACAACAATTATACAAAAGTCTCAGGATAATAATATTGTAATGAGCCTGGATTAACTTTTTAAATTCAAATAGGTAATCAACTAGGGATCAAGCCAGGAAATATGATTTTATGTTTGAGTGTGTTAGAGCATCAAATAGATGAGTTAAATCACAAGAAAGTAGTGCTGGAAACGAGGAAAAAGATGAAAGAGGGCAAAGTGATGAAGCTTCAAGGGCAGAGAGGAAATTCCATGGGGATCCATGCTCAGTTCAAACAGCACAGTCGGGGTGGACCCTTCAAGCCCAAGGTCGTATTTGCGGGTCACATGGGGATGAATGATGATGAGGATGAGGAGGAGCGGCTCTTTGGGAAGAAACCATTTCGGAGGGAGGAGATGATTGACTACTGCTACTCGAAGATCAGGGCGAGTGGAGGACTGGATACAAAGTACTCCGTCGCCGCCGGCGGCTCCCCCCATGACTCGGATGAAGAGAATAAAACGGAAGAATCAAGAACTAATATGGACAACTCAAATGCTTCAAATGCTAAAGAAGGCTGAACAGAAAAAAAACTACAAGAAACTGAAACTCTCACTGAACTTCTTGTTGTACAAAATAGAAATATCGTCGTCGATTTCTTTGAAGAAAAAGAAAAAAGCCCTGTTTTTGTTTTTGGGTTTTTTAATCGATGTAACTTCTATTTTAATGGTGGTGGTTGTGGTGGTGGTGGTGGTGGTTCGGGGATCCAATTTCCAAATGTTGTGACATTCCTTTTGTTCCTTCTCTGTGCTACTGTCTGTGCTCTCTCTTAAAATATTCATATAATATATTGTTCTTCCTGTTATTTCAATTTCCGATATACTTTTTCTGTCTAGAATCTAGATATTTAGAATATACAGTTATAAATTAAGCAACTGCGTCAAATACTAGATAAAATAAACATAAGTATATGGACTATACTGTGTTTACTATATACCTGTGTAATAAGTATGTATGTGCGTAACGTGGTTAACTGTAACTATATTTTTGACCATTTTTATTCCATCATAATTCATAATAATAATGGAAACTTTACATTCTACAATAACAATAGCACATCCGATGCTATAAATGCGATACATGTAACATGTAATTGTTTTAATGGTAGATTAACCTAATTTAAAACTTAATTAGAGTCGAGAGTACTTGAATTTTGCTGATGCTGTTGTAGGAATTGATGACTAATTATTTTGACTAATATTCTATATTTTTTGTAACTTGGGATTGAATTTGTGCAGGTATTGCTGGAGGTCTTGTTCTGATTCTGATTGAAATCTTTTACAAGAAACATCAGCTGAAGCGTCAACGTCAAATGGAAATTGCACGATATGCGGCGGACAAGTGGCGTCAAACGATTCAGGTACAGTGTGAAGTTCTAGTTTAAATATATCATCTGTAAGAACCAAAATGACCCATATCCATTTGTAGCTAAAAACAATATCCACTATCTACAAAAATATTAAAACATGTCTTGAAAGCATTGAAATAGACTATTTTGCACTTTTAAAAAATGTGTGGATGGAACATTGCAAACTTTTCAAAAACATGTAAATTGAACATTTTAGAATTTTTAATAACATGTCAATAAATTACTTTATACTTTTTTAAAACATGTAAATAGAACATTTTACACTTTTCAAAAAACATGCAATTAGTGCCAATTAGAACATTTGACACTTTTTAAAAACATGTAATTAGAATATTCGGCACTTTTCAAAAAACATGTAATTAGAACATTTTACACCTTTCAAAAACATGTAAATAGAACATTTTACACTTTTCAAAAGCATGTTAATAGAACATTTTATACTTTTCAAAAACTCTTAATTAAAATTTTACGCATGTTTCTCATTTTGATTTTATGACATAGCTCATTTTGATTCTAATTTAAATTGAACATGGGTCATTTTGGTTCTTCACAGGCGACATAATTAATTAGTAGTACTTTTTGTGTCTAGAAGTGTTTTAAATGAAGGCTTAAATTTGAAGCTTACAAAATTAATTGGTTTTTTAATAAAGTGAATTTTTCTCAAGTATTAGTTTTTATATATTTATTTTTATTCCTATTTATATTGACGAGATTACAAATTAGAATGAAATTTTTTATTGTAATCTAATAAAATTGCAAGATAGAATAGGAGTTGATTTTTGAATTTTTTAAAGATTGATATTTGAATCAACTCACTTTCAGTCGTCAGTGTTGCATGTAATATTATTAGAATGTTAGAATTATTTTTTTTTAAATTCGTTTCATTTCAGCGTCGGAAATTACTTCGTGGGATGGGTGGGATGGACGCGAACCGTCGTTTTAAGCAGAATGGACCGCCACCATTTTGGGCTCCTGGTTTGGATGTTCGACAACGAAGTCCCATTGCTACGAAATCCAATACAATTTTTGTATAATTAATTATTATATATTTATTGAAATATATTATAGATCTAGACAAATACTTATATATATATATGTATTCATATTCCAAAAAAGGAAAAAATCAAAACTCTCTATTCTATACAATATTATATACATATACTGCAGTTTACAGTACAGTACGAGTACAGGTGTTGGTGTTGTAGGTATACGCTTTATAGGTGGTACATAGGTATCAGGTATCTGCGGGGGTATGTACTTACTTAACTATTTGTAAATTTGCGGTGACACAATTATTACTATTATTACGTATGTTAAGTACATATATAAATATAAAAATATTAGTTACGAACTTATATTTATAGCGTAATGCAGTTAGCAGTTTGGCAGTGCTTTTACTACATAAACATAAACCTTCCGCTGTTTTGCTTTCCATGCATAAAAATATAAACTATGGAAAAATATTCTTGATTGCTCATTCAAAATAAATTAATGTAACAAAATAAATATAAAATAATTTTAGCATTTAAATAAAAATATTGATATATTATTACTACTAAGTATTTAGCGTACTGAATAACATACTAATGTGTACTAACTACGGTTTAATTACGACTACAGTAACATATTGAATATTGATATAATATACTTACATTCACGGGGCAAAACATTTAAGTATCCTTACAAGTATCAAATTCAAAATGTCAGTTTTAACAATTAAATATATGTGTTAAATATATTTATTGGTTCAAATTTTATGTCTAATAATTTATTGTAATGATCCTCATAAGGGGCCGTCCACAAATGACGTCATTAAAAATACTTATTTTGATTACCCCATGTCATCAGCTTAACCGTTGCGTAAATGACTATCTTATTACACATACAGGATAGTATATATAGGATCAGTAGACTAGTGGACTCATGGATTCACGATTCACCCTACCTATGAGGTCATTTATGGACGAGCCCTAATAAACTGAATTATTTAATAGGTTTTCACTTTAATATTAACATGTGCTTTTGCCTATTTGTTTATGTGTGAATATTATAGTATAATGTAAGTCAAAACTCAAAAGTAAAAGTGTGCAATTCACAAGTACAAAAGCCACGCACCTCACAAATTTGTATTATAGTGTGTAATAACAGAACAGATGATGATACCTACTATAACCTAACCAAGCCACAAACCACAACCTTGCAAAAAATGTCTAAACAAATTTTGATTCTATTAATTCTATTATACGTATATATTAAGTAGTATACCTTGGCTATATTTTCGTGAAAGAATACATGTGTGAATCTATATATATATATTTAAATTTGCTTTTTTTTGCTGATTATATATTATGCTGATACCCCGCCGAGTCCGAGTCCCATTTAATGATAAGTAAAGCGTCACAAAATTCTTTGAAAAAACGAAGCGGTTATATAAAAATAACAGGTCAATATTTGGGAGAACCGAATAGGGCAACACGTAGTAATTTTAAGAACAAAAATAAAAAGTGTATACAATAATTCAATAAATGATAAAAATTGAAAAATATTCCAGATTCAGTATTAAAAAACAGTACAATAAGGAAAATTTTAAAAATAATCCTATATAAAACTTTTAAAAATTGACAAAAAAAAATGAGTAATTTATATGAAAATGTTACTAAAAATATTATTAATCGCCCGCAGTCTATAACTAATTAAAAAATATTATAGATAAACACTATAAAAATACACATACAGTATATATAAGAAAGCATACAAGTATAGGAATAAGAGAGTGTGTCACGAAACAAATAAACATATATGACACGAGAAAGTCCAATATATAAGTATAGATAAATATAATATAGTCATTATACACTATAACTATAATACTAAAAGCTGATATTATTTTCGGATATAATTTTTGATTCAATAAAAAATTTGAAATTTCGATTTATCCACAAATTAATTGTTAATAAAGTTTTTCTCTCTAATTTTGAGTTTTCACTCACGATATAATAATGTGTAACATTGAATGATATAAATACGATTACGACCTGAGTTATTACGTGTAAAAGTAAAAATTGCATAGCACTTAATTGGAGTGTACTATCATATTAATATGAAACTTATAAAAAATAAATCGCATTGTTATCAGAGTTTAGCAAAATGTAAAAACTAAATTAAAGACTGCGACGATACTATTCTCGTAAAATTATTAAATTACTGACTACTGTAGAAAATATTAACAGTATTAATATCTCTATCGATTCGTCTGTGAAGAACCAAAATGACCCATATTCAATTTAAGCTAGAATCAAAATGAGCTATGTCATAAAAACAAAATGAGAAACATGCGTAAAATGTTAGCTAACAGTTTTAGAAAAGTGTAAAATGTTCTATTTACATGTTTTTGACAAGTGTAAAATGTTCTATTTACATGTTTTGAAAAGTGTATGTTCTATTTACATTTTTTAAAAGGTGAAAAATATTCTATTTACATGTTTTTCAAAAATGTGTAAAATTGTCCATATTTACTTGTTTTTGAGAAGTGCAAATTGTTTTATTTACATACTTTCAAAATCATATTTTAATATTTTTGTAGATGGTGTAATTTTTTTTAGCTAAAAATGGATGTAGGTCATTTTAGTTCTTCACAGACGATATACACATACTAATTCTTATTATGTATGTAGGGGAAATGAAAAATGGAAACGAATGGTGCATGCAACGCTTACTAATCTAATAATGTAGTGTAAACTGTAATAATTATTGTTAGTATACAAAGTTCTTATACTAATACTTAGGTAAATCACAAAATATTGCAAATAATAATCAAATATAGTAATAATCAAATGAGAAAAATGTTGTTTTTTTCCATTCGTTCAACTTTAACAGCAATATATTTAATTGTGAACGTACCTATTGATATACCTATATATCTACGTATAGAAGATTTTAATTTATTGCTAGTTTCGAATTTTCGAATAATATAATGTGTATAAATTGTACTGTTGTTCTTGTTGTTGTTACTTGAAAGTAAAAAGCACAATGATTTTGTATACATCCGAGGGGTGTGTTTTATTATATAGGAGTAGTACAAGATGCAAACTAAACAGAAGAAAAAATAATTGATTTTTATATCAGTCCATATTTATTCCATTCCGGGATTTTTAGCAAAGATTAATACTTAAAATTAAGTACTATAAGAATAACCGCTGATTTTTTCGTTATCGTTATTGTTGGGGATGCAAAAACAGTCTATCTGCAGTTGTGGCAGTTTACAACAACACTAAAATTCCATAAAACATTCTAGAATATAAATAACAAGTACTTTGTGTACAACGCTCTCTGTGTGTTTAGGTATCAGATTTGATCAGTATTATTGGTATATATTTAGGATATGGATAATTTATAGAGAATTTGAAGATCTTGACGGTACAATGTGAATGTATTATGAATGTACAGGGCCGGAAAAATGAATTACTTTTAGGCAGCAATTTGTACCATGAAAAAACTACTATTTTGATTTTATTGAAGGTTTTCTTTGGTTAACAAAAAAATTGTATTTACATGTTTTAGAAAAGTTTAAAAAGCTCTGTTTACTTGATTCTAAAAAGTGCAAAATGTTCCATTTACATGATTTTGAAAAGTTCAAAATATTCCATTTACATGATTTTGAAAAGTGCAAAATGTTCCATTTACACGGTTTTTTTAAAGGTGTTAAATGTTTTATTTGCATGTTTTTAAAATGCGTTCAAAAAAATTATTTGCATATTTTTGAAAAGGCAAAATATTCTAATTACATGCTTTTTGAAAATGCAGACAGAGGGGGCTGCCTACGCTGACTACATTATCCAGCCCTGTGAATGTAGATGCAATCTTTTGCATCTCCAATGATACAATAATAACCATATGTACATATAACAATGTACTATGTGGTTATGCAGTTTGTAGTTTTGTAGTAGAATGAATACGTATTAACAAATTCTATCACTGTAGTTAATGTACTTGTGAGTGATCGTGATTTAGTTCTATACAACTAAAATACCTGTGGGATTCTTTATAGCATTATTACAAATTCTACACAACTATATATAAGAAATAAGAGTATTACAAAAATGTTATAATTATTGCAACTAATTAAATAATTAATTATTATTACTTGTAATATGTAAATTGAGTATCATGAAAAATATGAACATGAACATAGACTTACATAATGTAATTATATGCCAAAATAAGTAAATAAATATAATTTATGAAATTACAAAAAATAATTTGCGATTTACAATTAATTCAAATATGCGTTCACTTCTCTATTATATTCTGTGTTTGATTTAAAAAACTAAACTGTAGCTTTTTAAAATTTTTAGACAGTTTTATATTCATAACAAGTACATTGGTACTATTGTTTATTTTACCAATTTTATATGGATCAAGGATAATTTTGAATTTGGAATGTCTTCATCGTTTTTTAAAAAAGTAATCCTTCTTTTCGACGTACTTAAATTCGCTATATGTAATTCGGTAAAAAATTTGAAAATTCGGACAAATCTTGAAGTTGAATATATAGGAACAGATTCGTTCGAAATTATAAGAAGGTGGGCGTCTTCAAAGGTTTCGGAGACAGTCATAAAAATAATTATTAGGTTATATAATATTACGCGTTAAAACTATCGTATTATTTAGTTTAGTCTGTAGCACTAGCAGTATCATTATAATTGATTTTGACAGTTTTCATTTTGATAATTCAAAAATGTTTCGCAAATATTTTTGTTGCGCTGCTCCTCTGTTTTTTGCATGCAACTCATGATTTCGGTGTCTTTAGTCTTTCTTGCTGATTGAAATATTGTTGAGTTGATTTTCGGGGTGTTTATAAAAAATATATATTCAAGTTATATGAGATATGAATAGTTGGCTGATTGGAACGGAATTAGAACTGTGGAACTGGGATATATTTTAAGGTCGAACTAAGATTTCGAAACGATCCATTCCAAGGGACTGTCTCTTATCCACGATCATGTTTTTGGTCACAACGTAGCATTCAATCGTCATCGGCACTCCCACTTTTAGAAGAAGAAAAAAACATACATATTATTTGATATCGTCTGTGAAGAACCAAAAGGACCCATATTCATTTGTAGCTAAAAACAATATCTACTATCTATTATCTACACAAATATTGAAACATGTCTTGAAAGCGTTTAAATAAAATATTTTGCACTTTTCAAAAACATGTAAATAGAGCATTTTACACTTTCCAAAAACTCTTAATTAACATTATGCGTATGTTTTTCATTCTGGTTTTATGACATAGCTCAGTTCGATTGTAGCTTAAGTTGGATATGGAACCAAAATGACCCATATCCAATTTTAGCTAAAAAAAAATATCTACAAAAATATTCAAATATGTCTTGAAAGCATTTAAATAGAACATTGAGCACTTTTCCAAACACGTGGAATTAGAACATTTTGCACCTTTTCAAAAACATGGAATTAAAACATTTTGTACCTTTTCAAAATCATGGAATTAGAACTTAGAACATTTTCCACCTTTTCAAAAACATGGAATTAGAACATTTTGCACTTTTCAAAAACATGTAAATAGAACATTTTACACTTTCCAAAAACTCTTAATTAACATTTTACGCATGTTTTTCATTCTGGTTTTATGACATAGCTCAGTTTGATTGTAGCTTAAGTTGGATATGGGTCATTTTGGTTCTTCACAGACGATATTAATTATTGTCACAATTAATATTAATTATTACGAATATGTACGTCAATACGTTATTACGTCCTGTAACACAGTTGAATAAAATTAGAATTTATAAACATTATATTTTTGGTAACTTAAATCATAAATGGACCAACTTACACGCCGGCTGGGTGAGTTGAATCATGACAAAAGGAGGTAAATACGGTCCTTTGTTTTTGTAAGGGTAGAATATATTCTCCAAATGTGTTGGGGTGCAGTAGGTGATGGGACCCATGAGTGCATCATCCCAGGCTGATTCCCCTTGACATAGGACCATCACCTTTAGCAAATAAAATAAATGAGGTGACACAAAAATATACCTCACTACTGAGCCGAGTATAACTTTGCACGTATTGTAAATAATATGAGAACATTAAAAGTAAATTAAAAGATTTTTTCGTACGTGTTCCTTGGATTGTTCTAAAACGAGAGGGGTCCACTGTGCGGCAAGTCTGGGATATTTCTCTTGTAAAACTTTGTTAAAATCCGCTTGATCCTTAAATGGTTTGGGTTTCCAGCCAATGATCTAAAAAAAATTAGTTCGATGCGACTTTATTATGCGTAGAAACTGTTTTGATGTTAACCGAAAATAATGTTTGACTTAATTTGTTTGTTTGAATTATTGGCTATTTGAATTCATAGCAAATTTTTGAACATGGTACGAGGATGTAGGTGTAGTACTAAAGTTAAAGTAAAACTGAACTTGATATAATATATTTGACTGCGACTTACTTTGGTAGGCCTGAAAATAAAAGTAGGCTTAGGAGGGGGCGGAGGGGCACCAGGAGTGGATGGGGATGGAATGTAACCATAGAAGTCTTTTAAACAGTCTGGAAAAATATCTGATCTTACATATGGGAAACACTGTGGTGAACGACAGTTTGGATTTTTATTTATATAGTTTTCATATCCTACATAAACAAAACAAAAATACATATTTACATGCCTAATGGTGATGATATAAACAAAACTACGAAAGAACATTTTTACAAAATATTTTAATATTTAACAACTATTCATAGAGAGAGAGAGAGAGACGTGTAAGAGTTTATGATTAAAAATTGTAGTTTTTGTGCACCTTTTAGAAAGTCTTCAACTTTTTGCCCCCACTCCTTCCCATACGCACTAGAAATGACCATGAGGGACGCGTCTTTATTCCTTGTCCGATCCGGTCCAGGAATAGCCACAAAGGATGGATGTTGCTGAATAAAGCTTCTTCCCATGAATGGCTTCCCTTCGACCCATTTCAGTCTTGGACTTTCCTTATTTGAAATTGCCAAAATGATACCGAATAGTCCGAGAAAAAAAGAGGCCAGAGCAAGATAAAAGAGGATGTAGAAAATGAGGAGCAACGCTGTTCAACAAAATTCTCATTAGTTATGTTGTGTTTGTAGTTTGTGCTTTTAGATTTTTAGTAAAAACAATTGAAAATTTTACACTATTAAAAAATAAAAGCTCCAATCTATGAGAGTCACTCAAATTGCCAGTGAAGAATATCAAAAAGGTTTATTTCCATTTTTCATTAAAATGAAATTGCACTGTAAATGCAATTAAAAAAACATTGTGGTCATGAAAGCATGTAAATGGATCATTTTGAAAATTGAAAAAACATGTAAATATATCATTTTTCAATTTTGCACTTTTCAAAAACATGTAAATTCAATATTTTGCACTTTTCAAAAACATGTAAATAAAAGATTTTGCACTTTTCAAAAACATGTAATAAATAGAACATTTTGCACTTTTCAAAAACATGTAAATGAAGCATTTTGCACTTTTCAAAAACATGTAAATGAAGCATTTTACACTTTTCAAAATTTGTAAATGAAGTATTTCGCACTTTTCAAAAAGATGTAATCGAAGCAATTTGTACTTTTGAAAAACATAATGTAAATTTAACATTTTTTACCCTTCAAAAACACGTTAATAGAACATTTTGCATTTTTTGAAAAATGTAAATAAATTGTTTTTTCACTGTTCAAAAACTCGTAATTAAAATATTTTGCGCATTTATTTCTTTTAGCGTTTTTTTTGCTGTAGTTCATTTTATTTGTAGCTTACATTGGATATGGACCATTTTGATTTTTCACTGACTTGCGATATGGCATTGCGGAAAAGCTTCTGCTATACTACAACTATCAAATTTTTAGCTGTCGGGTCTTTTTGCTAGGATCGTAACAGTTCGGTTTTGGTCAGTTGGTAAAAGTTCAGTTTAGTCAGTATATAGCGCGTAAAAAAATTAATTAGTGTAGTACATAATTTGAAAATAGTAAGTAAAAAAAACAAATTGAATACTTACTCCATTTCAAACACCCCCGTCCCATGACTGTGTGTTCCTTTTTATTGTACATGAATCTGCCGCAACTTTTGAGACATGGATTTTTCTCCTTCTCATGTGCCTCAGCGTGTCCTTCCGGTTCATCTTTGTCGTCACCATCTTCGCCACCGGCTTCCTCGGATCCTGAACCTTTTTTCTTTCCTCCTTCCGCTGCCCCTTTCCCTTCATCGGATGCTGATCCTTTTTTACTCCCAGCTGGGCTCCCTTCCGCCGCTACTGCTAATACGGCTTCTTCCTCTGGCGGAGGGACTGGGGCTGGGGGTGGGGGTGGGGGTGGCTCCGATGCAGGTTTGGCTGTTGGTGCTAATTTTGTTCTAGATCTAATTTTTTTGTTGGCTGGATCCGCCATTTTGTTGCTCTACAGTAATTATTAGTTGATTGATTAATTAATTAGGAGCAAAAAACAAACTTGGTAGCCAATAGAATGGTATGGTATGGTTAGATTAGAATTACCAGTTAAAATGGGAAATGAATGTGAAAAAATCTGAATTCCAAATCTGAATTAGTTGATCTTATTTAGCAGACAGCATATAGGAAACGTGTGTCATTGACTGACTGCCATGATTTCGGCTATGGCCAATTACGTCTGTCTGACTAGTGAGGACGTGGTGTATTTAGTTCCTATTATCCGCAATCCGCAACGTCAGCGTCAGCAATCTGCTATCAATGTGGAGTGTACAGTGTCAGTTATTAATTATGGCCTATTACTTTTGCTTGCTCAGAGTTTCAGATAATCCTGGAGATTGTTGGAACCTGACCCAAATTCTGCTTGAATTAAAATGGATCAAAATTAAACTTTTAGATTTTGTAGTAGAGTAGTTGTAACTTGTACTTGTAACTAATGTGAAGGATAAAACGAAAATTGATGGCTTATGATATTATGATGTAATGCAAAATGTAACTATGTAATTAATGTAATCTTTTTGATTGAGGATTGAATAAAGGAGAAGGGTACTATTACACTTACACTATTTACAGATTTGACTCTGCAAAACTGTTCTTAAAAATTGAAAGTGTCAAAATTTAACAGTGTTGTTGAATATTGTTTTAAATTTGGGTTCTCGGTTAGTTTTTTAAGGTAGCAAAAGTAATAATATTATTAGGAATTATTAGGATTATGAATAAATAAACTACTGTGTACAAGTTTTGTTGATTTTATTTTTATTGTTATTAACGAATAAATTATAATATTACACTAACAACAATAATTCAATTTATTCAATATTATTTGTTTAAGTTTTTAGAATTTTTGCCAACTCAAATTTAGAAATGTTTGCCTAGCAACGTT
Organism: Dicyrtomina minuta; assembly: GCA_949802685.1. Lineage (NCBI taxonomy): Eukaryota > Metazoa > Arthropoda > Collembola > Symphypleona > Dicyrtomidae > Dicyrtomina > Dicyrtomina minuta. The sequence goes on from OX461809.1 coordinate 90,179,532, forward strand.
AACAGTATTAAATCATTTACTTGCCGGTGTCGGTTTCCAGCGAGATAGACACTGGCGATATTAAAAAAAAACTAAATGAGGTAGATGTGTAAAATGTTAATAATTATGAGATTTTTTGAAAAGTGCAAAATTTTCTATTTACTTGTTTAAAAAAAAAGTTAAATGTTTTATTTACATGTTTTTAAAAAGTACAAAGTGTCATATTTATGTTTTTAAAAAGTAAAAAATGTCGTAATGTTTTTAAAAATTACAAAATGTCATATTTACATGTTTTTAAAAATTACAAAATGTCATATTTACATGTTTTTAAAAATTACAAAATGTCATATTTACATGTTTTTAAAAATTACAAAATGTCATATTTACATGTTTCTAAAAATTACAAAATGTCATATTTACATGTTTTTTAAAATTTCAAAATGTTGTATTTACATAAATCAAGAACATGATATTTTAATTCTTTTAGTAGATTTTAGCCACAAAATGTATATGGGTCATTTTAATTCTTCACAGACGATATTTAGAATCGACGTGAAAGATCTGTGAATGTGATAACTGCTGGGAAAATCTTATTGCTTAAAATCTGGAAAACTACACGAATAAAACATGTTAAATAACGTCAGTCTCCAGCGCTACGATTAGTTCTATTCTTGTTTAACACATAAAAGCAACTTTTAGTTGCTCCATTATGTATGCTTCTCGCATAAAATCTTTAAAGATCCGTAAAGTATTTAACAGGACAAATAGTCAAGATTATTAGTTTTTTTTAGCTATTATTTACGGGATTGGATTTGGCATTTGGTTGTGCACTGTAAATGCACAATACACACAGAAGCAAAACAAAAATAGGGGAAACTTCAAGGAGTAGGGGTCGCTCAAACAATACGTAATGCAAAAAGGCCGAGGTTTTACTCACCCACTACCCCAGTGCGTTACGTAACGTCATGTTAAAGGAAAGAAAACATGGATGACATTGACCTATACTGTATCGACCACGACCGCCCCTGAATGCGTTACGCATTACTTGCATCACCCCTAGTAGTAGTTTACTTGAAGAATATCCCGACACGAAATTTTCCAGATGTAATAATAATAATTACGATCTCATTTATTTCCTTAAAGAAATAACAACAATTGATTTTTTTTGTAATATTTTGAAAAAACTGCACAGTGTTAATGACCATGAAGAAGTATGTACAACATATTTCATTTAATTTTCATGTACTAGGCGGCGCCGGCGCGCATATTGGACTTGGATCATAGTACAAAAGTAGAAATGGAAGAACATTTCCTTATTTACTTACTTACTCACTGAACGAATCTCGCCAGGAAATACGATCGCGACATCATCAACAATCGACAATCGACAGTCAACAATCGACATGATCATCATCAACAGTAGTGGCAAGGAATGTTGAAGAGTTTTTGATTCTCTCACAATTTTGATGACAAGAATGGAAACAAGTTGCAAGTTGCAACCTAATAGGATTTAATGACTGCATCGTGTCGTGTGTACGAACGAATATACGATGCAGTAGTAGTCTCCATGCTATATATTTACGTAGTAATTTTTTCTTCAAGTACTTCCAACTCACTCATAATATTTATGTTTTCAACTTGAGTTGCTATCTATCAATAAGCTTTAGCTCTATAGCTGTATTTAGTAATTACTATATCGTCTGTGAAGAATCAAAATGATTCATTTCTAATTCAATGAGCTAGAATTTAAATGAGCTATATCAAAAAACAGTACATGAGAAAGATGCGTACAACAAAAAATTACGAGTTTTTGAAAGGGGCAAAAGATGCTCTGTTTACATGTTTTTGAAAAGTGCAAAATATTTCATTTACATGTTCTTGAAAATTACAAAATTTTCTATTTACATGCTTTTGAAATGTCAAATGTTCTATTTGCATGTTTTTAAAAGTTGCAAAACGTTCTGTTGGCATGCTTTTGAAAAGTGCAAAATTTTTTATTTACATGTTTTTAAAAGTGCAAAATATTCAATTTACATGTTTTTGAAAAGTGCGAAATATTCAATTTACATGTTTTGAGACAAGTGGAAAATGTTCTATTTACACGCTTTTTGGATCATGATATTTAACTATTTTTGTAGATATTGTATTTTGGTTTAGCTTCAATTTGGATCATTTTGATGTCAAATGTATTTACCAGGTTTTATAAAGCGGAAAATGTCCTATTAACAGGTGCTCGCAGGATCGAAGTATATTTGTGTGTAAATATAATGGATTTTGTTTTTAGCAAAAAACTGATCTGCGTCATTTTGATCCTTTACTCAAGATATCAGTATATGAAAACATGCTATTTCTTCCTTAAAACCAGTGTAGTCAGTAGTCGCAGTGATGCTCTACCATCACCAAATCTATAATCGTTAAGTTGTTCTGTAATTCACAATTGATGCTACAAAATTCACAGGAATGCGGAGGCATATAGTTATCATATCACCCTTTTGTTGTAACTTAGAAAATCCAAGTTAATTGGTTAGTGGAGTGAGAAAATACATATACCTACACAATGTACGTGCCCAGCAGCTGACAGGTGGTGTTGGTCTTGGTCTTGGATCTCGTGGTACTCTATTGTTGCGTGTTAATGCTATATCGATTTTACCAAAACCAACTACAGGTAGGTACATACTTTTAAATTCCCTTTTACTTAATCAAACAATGGTCATCTCACATGACACAAGTAAGTGACCTTGAGGCATACATAAGTAATTAGTGAATTGTGAATTTGATTTGAATTCTATCAAATATCAATAATACATTATTTCTACAATTTTTTTACCTGTAACTTACCCATTAATGAAGAAGACTAATTCATTAATTATTGTAGTGTTGCAGCAAAGGAAAACTTACGGATAATAAATTCCTCTCGTAGCATTGTTTTATGTTGGATTGCCTCTACCCCTACTACTACTACGAATGAATGATATGATCGATGCGATAATTACTCCGCGTAGGCCGCCGTAGGCACAGATTGAACAAATGATTCCTAATTAATTAAACGGTACAATTAGTATAGAATAATATGAATATATTATAATTCATTGTAAAGTTTAATTTAACACATAATACACGTATGTTCACAGAAATAAAAAAAATCGTAAAGGTAAAGTTGAAGGAAATTGAATAGGAACATAGGCTTAAATGCAATATATCAATCGAAAGAAAATTGAATTTTCTAAGAAAGAAAAGATGGTAACTGCATGAAATGTATTATTAAAATTGATAATTTCCAGTAAAATGCCACACAGTGCAAAAATCAAAATAATCATTAACCAAAAATTAAACACTCTAAAATATTTTAAAAATTGGACACTTTAATAAAGAAGCTACCTAATTAACCTCGTTTATTTTGAACCAAGTATGAAACACTGTCGGAAGTCGTGGCAGGCAGGGGTGGATAATGCGGCCAGCGCAGGCAGCCCCCGCTCCCTGAATGTTCATAAGACATGTAAAGAGAATATTTTGACTTTTCAAAAACAGGCAAATAAAATATTTTACACTTTTCAAAAACATGCAAATAAAATTTTATGTACATTTAAAAAGCATGGAAATAAAACATTTTCCGCTTTTCTCAAAACATGTGAATAGAACATTAAACACTTTTCTGAATCAAGTAAAAAGAACATTTTGCACTCTCCTAAAACATGTAAATACAACATTTTGCTTTACCAAATAAAACCATCAATACAATCAAAATGGAGGTTTTTGTATGGAAACAAATTGCTGCCTAAAAGCAATTCCTTCGTCAGTCAGGTCGCGGTCGGTCCTGGTGGCAGGACCAGTCCACAGTCCACGCGACGAAAGGAAAATTAATGAATTCGCCTATTTAATACTTTAGGTATTAAGTTAAGTTTATTAATATTTAAATTCTATATCCGTCACTTTTTTTTACCTTGTGTAGAAAATTTGAAATTCTTATTTTATTATTTTGTTGTAGGTCGTAGGTATAGAAGTATATTATACTTCAGAGCAGGGAGCAGAATGCCGGTTTTCGACTTGGACGATAATTTAATTTCCATAAGTTAAATTAAATAGTTCAAAATGTTGTGTGGGAAGGAAAGGAGCAAGGATTATCGTTAGAACAACCAAGGAGCAAAAGTTTGTTACGTCTATGAGGTCCGAGTTTTTTATAGACACTAAATGAATAAATATGCAATCGCTAGTAAGAAAGGAAGAAGAATATATTTCATCCCGAGGACCGTTTTACTCAATTGCCACTAAATGCCTGTGCATCATATATTTTGTGACAGGAGTCCCACATCAACATCAACATCACAATTTACCTAATTCCAACATAATAAACCGCAATAGCTTAGTAGAAAGGTATGCGCGCTATTATTATTGTAAGTAGTAGTGTCGTGGTTTGGTTTGGAGTTGGGAGATGGAAAAGGATTCCGAAGAATTATTGCATCAAATAAACATTCACTTACTGTTGTAATTTGTAATGATACCACATGCTAATTGAAACTATTCTTTATAATAATAATGTATCTTTTATGAGGCATTGGTATTGGTAAAAAGTAAAAAGAAAATTTTTGAGGCGCCTTCTTTACAAGAACGCGAACGTTGCGGAATGGGAATGTGAGGTGTACATATTGCACAGGTATTTACTCTTAAATTTTAATGCCCATAATACTATACACATATATTATAGTATTTCAGTACATTCCAATGTTGGATATGGATATGGATAATACGGTTTTGGTTTTTGAATTAAATACATAGACAATTATGGACAATACAGTCGCAGCCGCAGACGCCGATCTCGCAGTCTGAGCTAAGCTAAAATATGAGCAAAACGCTGTGTAAAGACGCTGCTCATAGTATGCTTACAGATTTCAATAAATTTTATGTCCCATAGCATTCGTCGTCCATCGTCGGTATCGGTCTCGGTCTCGCTCTCGGTAGTGCACTCATTGTCAGAGTACTTAACGAACTCCATGTGGGAGTTATCGACTACTCATTAATTAAGATGAAAAATTAATTCTGTAACGCATATATATCTGTAGCGTCCATCTGACGTTGAGTCCGATTTGCATCTCTCCAATGACACATCCAACCCCAACCAAAGCCAAAGCCAACTTATTGGAGTGTACACTTTATTATTATGTGAAGAAAGAAAGACAGTTAAATATTTAAATACTCCACAATATTCATTCACTAATAGATGAAGAGTTTTTTGGCAAAACGGGACAAGTCCAACAAAGCAAATTTTTACAAGATCAACGAATAATGAATGAAAGGTGACAGGATAATTTCCAACTCAATTGTTTTCTACAGGTACTGTAACTGACGAAGCGTTATAGTTTCATAAATCTGGACCGACTCTGGAATTTTTTATAAAATTTTCAAAAATTTTAATATGTGGACTTTTTTCGTTTTGCCTCAAAATCAATAACTTAACGTGGAGGAAACAGTCCGTGAGATGAAATTTTAATCGTTTTGAGTGAAAGAAAACTTTTTTAACTTTTAAGCTTTTTCTTGCTTAAAATAATTTACGGACGGGAATCGTCTTCTACAAACTAAGAAAACAGTGGAAAACCAAATTTAAATCAGGAATGCGTGTTTTAGGTGGACTTATCCGATTTTGTCAAAATACGAAATTTTGGCTTTCTTAAAAAAATTCTATATGGTTGAACTTTAACCTTTACCATGCAGCAGAGTAACGTATCTAGTTGAGTAGTACCCATAACGTAAATACCCTCATTTTTGAAAACAACATACTTCTCCCGTTTTAGTAAATAACTCTTCATATAGTAACGTTTTACGCTCACTCTGTATTCTGTATACTCCATAGTATGTATATATGAAACCTTCCATGGATTTAAAATGCCGCATAAATTACATATTAAAAGCTCAACTCCCACTCCAAGAGCTAAAAGATAATGAATTATAATACGTGAAAGTTGCGTAAGTTTATGCAAAGGACTGAACAAAACTCATAGGTACTTAATGACCGATTACGTTACATTATAGTTTCCGTTCAGAATACAGAAACAGAAATAGAAGGAGGTAAGTACAAGTACAAGTACATTGCATCGCATTATCGGGACGGCAAAACGGTATCGTCGGTTCAGATTTTTGCAGATTTGTCAGATACTTGTGAATGCAGTTATGCGGCAGGCAGAGCGAATAACTGTCCTTCCTACTTATAAATGAGACGCCTCAAGTTTTTACGACTCACACTCTGTCGGCATCTTATATATAGAGTCCCCATGAAAATAATTAGGTATAGGTTACAATAGGCGACAGGCATAATTATTACAGTGTGTTAATGAATATGTAACCAATATGACCTATTACATTTATACTACTACTTATGATATATATTAGTCATTGTCATCACTTTTCGATTTCGATTTCATTCACAGTTTGTTTTCCTATATACCCATTAGGATGGTACAAGAAGAAAAGTGACATACCTAATTAATATTTCATGGTTTCAATAATGCAGAGCGCAAATCCAAAATTGTATGATTATTCCTAATTACTATACTCATAGCAGATACACTGTATTAACTAGGTAATTAGTTGTGACCGCCATCAGTCAATGCATAGTGGTGAATTTTTGAATTTTGACACAAAATTAATCCATCTTGAATCAAGAAAGATCCTTAATCCTTGCTTCGATTAGAATTCGCATGTTAAATAATGCCATAAGAAAATTTAATTTTGTAATTTCGAATACTTTTGCTTTAATTTTTTGTTAACTATATAGGAAACGGGTGGATTTTATGTTTAAAGTCAAAATTTAGGTGGAACTAAAAATAAACTAATGATTAGTTAATTATATGCTTAATCATTCACCTATCTATATTACATATACCGGCAATAGATGTTATGTATCCTGCTTGAAAACTGCATCATTGGTGCATGTCGACCGACAGTAGATTAATAAATTACAAAAGGCGTTTTGCAAAATTTCTTAATTGATCTTATCAATAACTTAATTGTGTACATTGTACATGTCTTAGTGAGTGGCTTAGTGGTAATGATGTTCCCCGTCTGAATTTATCTAATTGGGCTGATTCTTGATTCAGTATATAGCTTCTGACTTTATATCAATCATTGGACTGATGTGATACCAGGAGGTGATTTCCGTTCGCCCATTTCATCTGTATACTTACATCCTGTTTCTGAGACACCTCCTCGCCTTGTCATCAGATATAACTAACTAGATAGTCCTTTGTAATGTAGAGGCTATTACTTTTGCATAGAGTAATTATTTTAATCTATACTAATTTAACCCATGCACTGTACTATTGATTATTGATGTGTGTACAGGACTTTATAGGTAGTATCGATGTCGATATCTCGTCGGTGTGGACGTCGGTAGAGATCTTGAGATAGAAATAGGAATATTATGTATATAAATAAATGGTTTGATTTAGAATATTCTGGGTCTCCTTTTAGCATAAGGAACAATGGGTAATCACTTCACGATCTGCTCATATTAGTCTCTGGGACAGTCATACTTACACATGTAGTAAGATGTAGGCAGGTTGTCCAAGAAGTCAAAAGAAGGAGATGATGATGAAGAAAGGAGTAGATCAGATTATGATTACATAGTATACAGCCTATTAATACGGCATAGCATCATCTCATATATATATAACATAGGCTCAAAGTTCACATTCATGTTTCATATTTATTTTCATGGTCAGCTACACGATGATAATGTGATAATGGCTGAATAAAAATGATGCTCAAAGAAGTGGAAAGATTTGACTTGGTGATTAGTTAAAAAATGGCAAATGGTAAAATGGCCAAATGGACATAGTAATAGAAAGAGGATAGATATAATACAGTGAATGACGGAAAGTTTAAAAATCACCTTCAAGTGTTTGTCTTAAAATTAATGCTGTTGTATAGTGCTGTATAGTGCTGAAGCTGTTGGAGCAGGTGCACTATACTACTACTACTACTACTACTACTACACGGACTACGACTACGAATACGACTACGACGAACGCTCGGCTCTACGGGTTTATTTTATGAGCAATACATGCGAGAAGTCGGCTCATACGTTACGATTAGACTCTCAGCTAATGATGACCTATTGACTTCTCATTATGTTTATAGTCAGGGAGAGAGAGAGTGAGTGAATGTATATTTATGATGACTCGATCGTTGATTTTTGATGGACAACTGTCTCATCTCACCCTCTCCACTGACTCTCACTCTGACACTCAAGATTCTAAAGATATGTGAAGGGAAGTCAGTGGAAGTGGAGGAGATGCGAGAAGTCCATGGAATTCTGTGTGGCCTGTGCCTGTCCTGTAGGCCTGTAGAAGGTGTAGGTGGAGTATGTACTTATGTGCTTGTACCAGTAGTAGGTACAAATCGAATATTCAAAAACGTTTGTATTTTTTTTCGGCAGTCACATATCACAACAACATGGCAGGAGTCAAATCAAAATGTTATGTAAAACAATAGGGATGCTATATACGTATGAAGAGTTGTTTGACAAAACGGGATAACTCCATTTTTTTAAATATGAGATTATTTGCCGTGTGCTATTCAACTAAATATGCTACTGTAAATATGGTAAAGATTAAAGTTCAACCAAAGATATTTTTTCGTTATTTGACAATACGGGTCCATTAAATGATTTTTGGCAAGATGGGATAAGTCCACCTAAAACAAGCATTTCTGATTTAAATTTGGTTTTCCACTATTTTCGTAGTTTGTAGAAGACAATTGCCGTACGTAAATTGTTTTATGCAAGAAAAAGTTCACAAGTTAAAAAAACTTGGTTGCACTCAAAACCATTAAAATTTCATCTCTGGACTTTTGACTCCATGTTGAGTCATTGATTTTGAGGCAAAACGGAAAAAGTCCACAAATTAAAATTTTTGAAAATTTTCTAATAAATTTCAGAGCCAGTCCAGATTTATGAAACTGCTTGTAATAACGCTTCGTAGGTTGCAGTACCTGTAGAAAAGAATTGAGTTCAAAAAAATAATCCTGTCACCTTCTATTCATTATTCATTGCTTCTGTAAAACTTCCTGTGATGGACTTGACCCGCTTTGCCAAGAAACTCTTCATAATACAATGTAAGTATGAAAGGGCCCTAAATTGTTTTTGTAATAATCAAATCAAGAAAATTGGAGTAATTTAAATTTCCAGCCAAAAATGTGCCTCACGATCCGTGGACACTTATCATTACCCATCAAAAGGCCAAAAAAGCGACTGAGCTAAAAAAAAAAGCAATTTTCTATCCGTTTCTACATTCTTACAAGTGCATCCTTTAAAACACTGCACTAGTTAGTTTTATTAGTTTATTATAGTGATACAAAGTACTATTCTAGCATAGCCGCAAGTTTCCCATATTACATAATTGTAAAAAAATATTTTTTAATGCTTTTCTGGAAAATTGAAAGTTTTCTGATGGAATTTTTTATTACGATACGACACGATACGATGCTATTTTATTTTGAGTGATACAAGAGACAGAAGGAGTCGCATGCTTTATTACAGTTTTTATAAAAAAATTCGAAGCTCATGACTCTTACGAAACTGAAGGAAGGGGGGACCAGCTCCCTTCTTGAAAATTGAATGTTAAATCACATAAGAAAATTTCAAAATTTTCATTCGACAACATAAAAAAATAATAAATCAAAAATATTTGTTTTACGAGAGTATGCTGTACTTACTTGCGCTGGCTCCTGCTCCGGCTCCGCGGCTCAAAACGTTGCGTCACTAACCTAAGCACCACATTGTTGTTGTTGTGAAGGATGGATAAATCAATTAAAGATTTTGTTTCAATTGATATGTATAGCTTATTAATGAGGATGGGGCAGCCGCGGCAAGTATCCGGCTCCGACGTGAGGCTAAAACTGAAATACCTACAGGTGCATTCTATTCATGCAAATGCAGTTAAGTACCTAATAGGTATTTCTAAAATCACGCTTTGAATTTCTCAGAAAAATTCAAATTCAGATTCAGGTTATTTAACTAAGTGCCTTAAGTATGTAAAGTACACATTGCAACATTTCTGTTGTAATAATTATTGTTTTCATTACCAAATCCATGCACCGCATTCTGTATCACTGATGTAAATGAATTTCAACTTCAAGATCGTTTGTTTTATTAAAAAATATAGCACACAAAAAAAACTAATTAATTATACAGTATTATTTTAATACTAAAATGTTATGTGCCTCTATATGCTTCTTAAACTGATTATAATTTAACGATTAATAAGTAACACAAAAACAGTAAGAGTTCCGAAAATACTTGAAGAAAATACATACCATTTTTAACTTTCTTCGCATTTAGTGTAAAAACTAATATTTATTATGAGTATAGGACAATAATAACGCAGTGACGGTAACGACAACGTCCAGTCTGTCGCCTGTTTCCTTGGCTTTTGAAGCCTATGAATGATGTGGAAAGATCCCATGAGCAGCCGCTGTCAGGTTTGCAGAATTTGACGATTTCTTTGAAAGAAAACGACTATTGCCACAATTCCAATTCAAAAAGATTTGACGCACGACTAACTGTACTATTTTTAATTAAAACAAAAATACGTCGAGGGCTTTGCAGATTGTAGAGTAAACCTTCTGTTTTTCTTACATATAAATTAAGTATGTGCATTACATTTCTATCCTCGCTCCTCAACTGCATGCAATACCCATTTTTGAATTAAACCCAAAAGTTTTAGATTAAGGAGCTTTTCTTTTATATAATATCTAATACCTCATTATATACACCTATGTAATTACAGATATATACTAAAAGTAAAATAATATGACATCTTGTATATGCAAAAAATTTCGTTGTCGTTTTCGCAGTATTTCTAGTGATGTTCTCAGTTTACAGCAATATTTATTTTAGACAAAAAAAACCATGCTCGGTCTCACGTACTTACTTATTACTTATACATATGTATGAAGGTAGGCAGGCTTTTTGAATAGCCAGTTATACCGGACTGTGTCTTGTTGTATATTATGTATATATCCTTCCAAGTTTGATTGCACCACAAACACAAATTGGATACACATAATTACATTGACAGACAGAAACTGTTTAGTATGAGGATGAGACCTAGGTACCTAAATTAAATGAAACGAATTTTAAGTACAACACAACGGCATACATCAATTAAGAGACTTGTTCCGCACAGTCTCTTGACAGAGTCACTCCAAATGTACCTATACAGTCATGTACATATTATGTCCTGCACTATACGGAGATGCTTAAAGTAAGTATCAAATATCATCAGAGGTAGTAGTAAGGTAATAGGTATGTGTAAAGTTTTGTAAAGGGCAAGCTTTTTAGTGAACAACAACAGGACTGTATAGTAGTAGTAGTAGTAGTCAGTCACTCAGAAGCCCCAATATAGTAATATACAAAACAATAGTCAAAACTAAGTATAGCCATGCATATGATAGGTTCTGGTCTGCGGTGGGTTATGCAGGCATAATAATCCATTAATTTCCATATGTGATTCATTGGGATTTATGGGAGGATGGAGGAGAATGAAAGTGTAAGTGCCTCTCTGCCGTATGTATGTACATGTCTCTGTAGGAATTGGAATTGGAATTCTCTTTTTTTATCGTTGTGCAAATTGTATATATGCATCTAGGTTACGTCTTCTTGGAGGATTTTGTTTGTTGATTGTGGATGGACTGTAGTGATACTGTGTATGTATGTATGTGTGTGTGTGTGAGTGTGTCCCATTGCCGTGTGACCACCATACTATTTACAAGGGCCGCTTTATTCCTCTAACTGCTACGCTCTTCCACTGCTGAGAGAGTAGTTCATATAGAGGGCTGTGCATATTGGGGGGAATTGGATGGAAGATCAAGAATAAAAGATGATATTGTAATAAGTTGGTTACGGGACACCTTCACCTGATTTTTGCATGTCTTCTTTTCGCTTTTGTGCGGAGTCAAATTGGTGGAGAGAGATGATGAGATGGGCGAACTCTGAATTCGTCTCGATGGTTCCTCTTTACTACTTAAAAGAAGATGGACTCGGAGGTAGCTATGTTTTTGATCTGTGGACACTCGTCCTGATCAGTTCTCTCAGTTTGTAGCTCCTCTGCTAACTACAACAACACACAGGACCTCATAGGCCAACATTGAGGTGTCCCTCTCCCATCCCCAAAAAACCTACAATAACAACAAATAAAATACATAATAATAACCAACAACAACAACAAAAATATAAAAATTCTTCAGCCCTTCTATCCTATTAGATGGGTTTAAAATAAAATTATTATTTTTTGAAAAAAAATCTTTTATTTTTTTACCTACACTAATCTAATCATTGTGCTGCTCACTATCCATTCAATTTTTGAGTCAAAAATTGAAGATTTTACCTGCAAGTTTTCAAAAGTCCCGGATTTTTATTTTTACAATACAACTGTGTGCGCATAATTTTTTGAGTGTTTTATTTTTTTATTTAAAAAAATTTTGTATTTTATTTTGGTATTTTGTCTCTACTCGCTCAACAAGTGGAATAAGTGTGTGTCCAGTGTCCATGCGATTGGTGTCAAGTTAGGGAGATATAGTCGGTCAAGCAAGTTTGAAGGTGAGTTGTTTACGATATAATTATATATCGGTTTTTGATATAGATGGTTTGGATTTTGACAGAAATTGAAAGTTTGAAATTTCGGGATTTTCTACTTTTTGCCGGGAAAGCTTTCTTTGATTCTGCCTGGGGGGACTCGTACGCAAAGAAACATATAGACCTATACACCTTTTATATATCCTATAGTAAATATACCAGCTTCCTCAATATACGACTACCACCCGCCCATTAAGAAACCGGCTATTTGTCTAGCATTATCACTCCTGGACACTCCCGGTAGCCTATAGGCTGGATGCTGAGTATTAAATCATAATTTACGAAAGTAGGATCATAATTTGTACACAAAGGGGATGGGATAGCTAAAGCTGAAGGTATCAAGTATCGAAATTAATTTTTAAAAAAAGATTTTTTTTACCCTTGTAGCTACTACAATTTTTTTCTAAGTTTCACAACACCATTTATCTTTTCTTGTAGTCTTTATATATATGTATTTCCAAAAAGTTATTTTTTGACTATTATTTATTATTATTATTTTTTGTTACTATTTTCCAAAATTTAATTTAGAAACAAGGCCTCAAAACACGACTTTGTATCATAATTAAAACTTGAGTATCAGTATCCCTCAGGATCGAGCAAGTAAAGTATCGCTATCGAAATTCAATACTACAAAAATAACAACACGATACCACATCCCTAGTAATTACCAACTAATTAGAATGCTAAATCGAGTGAGAAAGCATTGTATGAAAAATGAGACAAAGTGTGTCGTTCCGTGGACACCCATGAATAATCAGAAACAATAAGAAAACTTTTTCAATCGTATATAATCTGCGTGTGCTACTCCCGGGGTGAGGCATGGGTGAAGCGATTACATATATATGAAGATGTAATTATTAAGTTGACAGGTATATACAGACAGAGTACAGGTGCTGGATTTCCAATACGAAATATCCCAAAAAAATTCAAACCTGTAAGAAATGTATAAAATTAGGCAAGTTTATTTCCACTGAGAATTTTGCACTACTTTTACATAGATCAAATTACATTGTTGTTGTTGTTGCTGTGTAGGAATATTAAGCGTAAAATATTTAGCAGCACTTTTACGTAATCAAGAGACGCAAGTACTATATGTACATTAGTATAGGTAAACATAAAGGAAGGAAGCAATTTCAATCACATGCAATTAACTCGGACGTAAGAAAAAACGTAAAGATTGCATTGGGTAAACATGAGGCTGTTTTCCCTTTGTTAATAGATAGGGAATGCTGAATAGTATTAGAGCACGTGCTAGTCATTTTACCGCTACAAACGAAACCAAACGCTCTCTCGTCACGTCACGTTTACTCTCACTTATCATATATTAGCATGGCGATGATGGCATGGCAGTACATACCACACAGTATACCTGCCTAACCAAGTACCATTTTTCCTTACTGAATAATATGAGCGTTCACTTTATTTTGTAAGACACTATGGATGCAAATTACATTACATTCCTTTTACTGATATAACTGTAACTTGTAATACTCCTCCTAAACCAGTACTTACCAGTGAGTTAATACTCAGGTTATGAATTATGCTGATTAGTGAATATTTGTGGGCCGTGAAAATTTATTTATTGACTTATTAGCCATCCACACTCAGAATCTGAGCTGGGGTGATTTATGAGCATTTGCATATAAATTCATAAGGTAATGTAATGTAATGTAACGATGTGACAGACCTATTATGAGTGGACAGTGGACGGCACGGTAGTAGTATATACTGCGTGATTTAATTTATGAGCTTAAGCTAAATAGACCCCAGTGACCAGTACCATCACCAGCACCAGCAGTGGTATTGGTATTTTGTGGTATTGCGGCTTAGGTTACAACTAAGTGGGCATTATGGTCAGACAAAAGATGCAAATTACTTAGAGTACAGGACAGTTTTAAAAACGTCTCATCTTTTCATTTGTTATGGTCACACTCAAATTTCCTATTTCAAAAATTAGCCTCTCACTCACCTAACGTGTTAAGTACGTAGGTAGATTGCTTATAACAGGTACACTCAAAAATTATTTTTAGTGGTTTCTTTCTCAAAGTTAAAAATTCTTTTTCTTATACATATATTTAAATTAGACGGTTCAAACTTTGTATTAAACGAAAAAATTCTTGTTTGTACATAACCTTTTGTATATGTATATTAGGCGTATAATTTATTCGTTCTCGTTGTAAGTACAGGCTCATTTTTTTTTGTAGCAATTCTTTCTACATAAACTAGCACAGTATTGCGTGGTAATGAAGTAGAAAGGGCCTACTTACTTAAGGTCCTATAGTTGTAGGATAGCTCAGCAATAAGTTTTTCGCTGAATGTCAAGATGGTTGGTTGTTGGTTTGATTTGATAGTCGAGCCTAAGCCTATAATAACCACAATATATTTTACATCGGTCAAGTTTTAATTTCAACTCCCAAAAGTCCCAAGTCATAATAACGATAATTTGCAACTATTTTAACGCGTTTAAAAATCAATTTGTTGATATGACAGAGTTTTGTGAAATGGCTGAGCATAGTAATATAGTATATAATTAAATTAAGGATTTCTTTGTCTTGCAACAGTCAACAGTGTAAATCCAGCGTTAGGTTTTGAGAGACAAAGGATGAGATTTGATGAAAAAATGGTTTGATGATCGGCTAAATTAGATAATTTGAAGAGGTACATGAAGCCGCAGCTGAAGCTAAGAGTTAATGATGATTCTTCCTATAGTAAAAAAATAGTAGTGAATTAAGTAGTATATTATACTGATAGTACTGATACTTTGTTCTTCCAAGAATAAAGACTTCAGCAAAGTAGGTACGTAAGTAGATTTCTGCATATATTCACATAGCATTTGAAGAAACTTGAAGAAATACAAACCACAAAAACGCAAACGTTTTTAGCGAGATAGAGAGAAAAAAAGTATATAATTATACATTGCACGTGTGGAAGCGCATTAAATAGATAGACCATAGGTACGAAAACGAAAACGAGACACGAGACTCTGACTATATAGTGAGACCAGACCACCCTTCATAGATGTGTAGGTATTGCTTGGAAATTGGCACTGTGTTATCTTATCTATCATATATATACACAATATACAAAGATACTTATTTAATTATGAGTGTTAAATAGCTAACTATCCTATCAGCAACCAATTTATATTACAGAAACTGAGGGTTTGCTTTCTACATGCAATTTTATACATATTATACAATGGTCAAAAGAATTTCTTTCTATGAAATTTAACATTCACCACAATCCACAATTGATATGCAATCTTTTCCTTTTCCTTTCAATGTCTTCAAACCCTATCATGACTATTCTATTATTCCGGATTTGCTGAATTGATTTGGTTCTTTGGAGAATCACATAATTGGGATAGCCTCAAAAAACTCTATAAAAGATTTTGATTGAAATTATGACATTCTGCAACACGTATACTTACTAACAAGGGAATGACGCGACATGACCGACCCAGAATTTGGAAAGACCTATTTAAAAAAATCATGCTACTTTTAAATAGTATAAATCCACAGTAACTCGAGTGCATTTTGCGTCGTTCGCCCAGAACAGCGCGGCAAAGTTTAAAAAAATTCAAATTTTAAAACTTTGCCGCCCTGCAGTTTCTACAGTTATTAACCGATTTTGATGAAATTTGGTTTTTTCTTATTCTAACGCCGTTATCTAAAAAGTAATTTCAGGATTTTCGAAAATTCGAAAATTTTAATTTTTTTTGAAAAGTTGGTTAAAAAACCGGGCCTCAAAAATATAGATTTCCTAGATTTTTTTCAAAGAAAAATAAAATTTTCGAATTTTCGAAAATCCTGAAATTACTTTTTAGATAACGGCGTTAGAATAAGAAAAAACCAAATTTCATCAAAATCGGTTAATAACTGTAGAAACTGCAGGGCGTCAAAGTTTTAAAATTTGAATTTTTTTAAACTTTACCGCGCTGTTCTGGGCGAACGACGCAAAATGCACTCGAGTTACTTTGGATCTATACTATTTAAAAGTAGCCTAATTTTTTTAAATAGGTCTTTCCAAATTCTGGGTCGGTCATGTCGCGTCATTCCCTTGTAAGTAAAAGATACAAAAGTAACAGTGCAATTTGGTCCGACAAATGTTAAAAACTAAATCGAATTTTTCATACTTGATTGCACAGGAATAATCTACCTCAAGATTATTATTAATATGTAAAATTAAAATATTAAAATATAATGAAAATTGTTAAAGTAATTAAAACTTGTACACGTCACTAATAAGCAAAAGTATCTAAAAATTCAATCTTTTACAAAGGCGGGCCACTCTACTTTTAGTTACTTTTAGTGTATGCTATGAATGCCTCGAAGGAAACGAAAGTCAAAGTCGAAAATCATAAATGTGTCCAACAACAATAAAATATGTACAAAAGTTAAATTACATAATCATATAACTAAAGGCTGACACTGATTACTTGCTGAGTATAATTTCAAATATAAACATGTCAAATCGTCAAATGTAATAACTAATCTAAAATAATGAATAATCATATAATATACTTGTGTATAATCTTTAGGCGCAGAGGAGGACCTAAAAATTGACGTGGAGCATCATGAGCGGTGTTCAACGTGTCTTGTTTGTCTGCATTAATTTGGTAAGATTTAGTCTGCCTTGTTTTGTTTTGTGCATATACAAAACAACATTCTCACAATTTTTCCCTGTGTATCGTCTTCTTCATCATCAATTCAATGATATCAAACAAAATCAACGTCGTCCCGTTTGAAAATTTAAATCCAAAAAATATGTACAAATTGAAATGTATATTATGACAATTAGATAATTAGAATCCTACATCACGAACAAATTATTACACAGAGATATTTCAACGTATATTCAACAAATTATCTAAAACAAAATCATCGTCAATGTCGGTCGTCGTCGTCGTCATCGTCGTCGGTGGAATGTGGATCGATTCTCACAATCACAAAGTTGAACATTTTTGATTTGATTCCTATATACATCCACTTAAACTTACCTATAAACAAAGCAACTTGTGCTCTATATTTTTTTCCATTTAATTTCAATTCTAATAATTATTTTTTACCCAATTTCATTTTTTTGCCCTCGATAAAATTTAGTGGAAAACTTGAAAAAAAGCAAAATATAATATAATATATAGGAATATTACAATAAATGACTACGATTACGAAATAAGATCAAAATGACTCGCAATTTGAAACAAATCAATGATCGATGATTTCCCCTTTCGATTTAATCTTGACTCGTTCAAAGAAAAAAAGAAACGTCAATTAGGCTATCAAACTGTAATCCATCACAATATTCAAGGTATCGATATCGATATCGATGCGATGATTCAAAAGTAATATTATGTAAATGTGTTCTGCAAAAGGACCGTACTTAAATTCTTAAATGCAGAGAGAGTGCATCTTTATAATAAGCAGGTAGCAATATACATTTTTTTAGATACTCCAAAACGTTATTATTACTGCAACAACAAAAAATGTATTCATCTAGAGATGTATGTAGGTAGATACTTTTATTGAGTACTATTTAGGTATTACTGTAAGCTGTAAGCTGTAGGCTTGTAATCCATCGAGAAATCCAGACAGACAGACAGAACTGTACCCACCTACTTGCGTACATTATACTCCGTCCATCACATACTACTACTATCATCGCATCGCGGTAGCTAGTGATTACGTTGCAATTAAAGAGTAAGCGTGCTCAATTTAATTCAATGTTCGTGCAAGTCCAGCCCGCCTAAGATGTACTACTTGTACACTTTCCACCCACCAACACAACACACATACAAAAAAAATATTATAATCCCTCACAATTTATGATTTAAGACAAAAAGACAATAGAAAAATCTGATATATGCAAAAATAATGCATAACTTAGCATAACATGACATATAAAGTATGTAGTACAGAGTATTTACTAGGATTAGGATGGCAAAAGATATTATTATTATTATTAATATGGCAACTATATTGTACTGGTTAGCTCATAAAGGTGGACGGTTACGGTTACGGTAGCCCTATTGATTACATAGCTGAACACACTACTGCAGAGTGCGAACCCATATTCAGCTAACACTTCTTTTTTATTTTTTGAATGATTATTTATTTGGCTAATAATTACCTCATTCTCTATGTTCTTCTCACTAGTGAGTTCTGAGACTCTTCTTCTGCAATGAAATTATTCTAGATATACAGAGTACAGAGTACAGTTCATATAGAATTTATATCTATGGAAGGATTCAATTAAATAGCAATAGTCATAATATATAATTAATATTTTAAACGTACATAATATATTTTTTTAAACGGACACTAAAAGCTCACTAAAATACATTGAGCCGTCTATTCGAGTTTGTTATTATATGGAGAGAGAGAGCAGTGGAGATAGATAGGTAATTTGAAGAGGTTTTTTGGGTAGTTATAAAGGATTCTCTAAATATGATGAGATGAATAATTATTATTGTACAAGTGTTTTTTCTCTCATCTCTCATCGGCCTCGGATCTCTTGCGAACATCAACATCAACATCCACATCAACACAATCTCTTTGGTTCTCCTCTCCCCATGCACAATGTGCTGCACATAGGTAGTTTTAGACGTTTTAGTTGAGAGTTGAATGAGACATATGTAATGGATGCAACCTGTGGAGGCGTTAGAGGTTAGGATCATCATCTACTACTGATACACTCTGACTAATAGCATACCATGTGAAGTGCTTATTGTGGATTATATGGGCCCTGCGTATACTGTACAACATGTATCTTATTGTCTCGATATATATATCGTCTGTTGTACAAATGATACGTCAGATAGGATCTATCTATATCTATATATACACTGATATTTTAAATATTATTATAAGAATTATACGATATAAATTTCCATTTTCCATAAGACTCCCGTCACTATTGACTCCTAATCATTTAATTGCGCAGCGTCAGTCTTTTTTATTAAGTATTTTGGATGCCCATACATATAGTGTGTGATCAGAGGCTTTCTGTCCTGTCGGCGAGTGGAGGTACACATGTAGTAATGTAGCAACAATTTTTTTCTTTTATTTATTTATTTACTGACTAACTGACTGTATATATTATGATGCTTAATTATCAACACATTTTTCTCCAAGCACGTCCTCCTTGTAAATATATGCAAGTGCCAAAATATATTATTAAGACGTGTAATAGTACACACTGACGAAGATGAAAACAAAAACCAAGAGACGACTCCTGACACTGACTGAGACGGCTTCAACCGCGAGTCATAGTCACCATATAAAAAACTCCGTAGGACACGAGACACGAGTCGAATCATGTTTCATCTCATCATCCAGCCAGCGCTCAGAAAAAATAAAAAAAGAAGAAGACTTTGCCATGCTATGCCATGCCATCGCTATCATAATATCATATAGCACGACAAAACAGCAACGGCAGATGAGTACAGTACAGTACAGTACAGTACAGTAGAAGTTAGAAGGCAGCCTCTGCCTGTACGATTTTGACGATTAGCCTCACCCTCCAACTTATGTTTACTTAATTGTGTACAAACAGAGACAAAATATAATTTCCTAATTATTATTATGACCCTCTTCATCCCTCCTCTCCTCTGAGCAGAGCTACACACAAAGTATATAAGAACATGCACAAGACCTAGGAGGCAATTAAGTAAGGGACGACAGGTTAGCAGCGTCTAATTATATTTTTTATAGTCTGTTTATTCTTGTAAGCGCATGGCTATACGACATATATACGACGATGACGAAGAAGACAAGTAGAAAAAAAAGGTATTTTGAAGATTAATGTTCCCAGTTTTTTTAACTGTACTTATACTTACATATACTTCATTCATTCATAATTTGAATTTCCTTTTTCATGGACTCACAGGGACAAAGAGAATATCAGAAGAAGGAAAAAAAATGACAAAAAAGTAATAAATTAAAAGTGTTAAAAAGATTTAATGAAGGGAAAATGGACTAGTGTATACTCACTACTCTCTTCTTATATACGAACTTACACAATAACAAAACAAGAGAGAAAAATATATACTATGTATATATATGGTGTGAGCTTGCTTAACCTTTATCTTCGTTTGTTGTAGCATTGCAACAAAGCGACAGACAAAAAAAGCACAAAGGAAAAATATAACTCACGAAATAAAAAATGATGAACGAACATTCGTGAGTCTAGTGGAAGGAAGCAAAGTTCCCGGGTGCATGACTGCGCGGACCCGTTTACACATTTAACTGTAGCCGAATGGTACTTTTAAAATGACCAGGTCTCACATCCGGAATCTGAATTCCGAGACCGGGTCCGGAGCTACTGAGTAGACAAGCTATTGAGTATGTTATCGGTACCGGGCCAGGTCCAAGAAGTGGGCCCCTATTCCAAGCACTATTGCAGTACATACTTGCTATAAGACCTCATTTATTATTCCCAATTATCGACCAATTTTCATCCTCATCATCCTCGATGTCGATACAAAGTTGACTTGGGAGAGGTGAAAAAAAAAGAATGAGAAGATGTTGAGTTGACTGTAAGTAAGGAGGTATTAGAGCCAAACATGAAAGGCACATTAATTATACTGCATGAAGATGCTCACGGTAGTTTGTAACTTACTTAACTTGCAGTTTGTCTTACTCCACTCAAGACGACTGCATACATAAAGATGATGATGGCTTGGAAAAACTAATTGTTCTCCAAAGGAATGCATACATGGGTATATTGAATGCAATTATTCCGAGTGAACATAGTCACCCTGAGCCATATATATTGTATCATTGTGTGTTGTTCGGTCGGGACGTATCTTCTTCTTCTTGAGGATGATGGTGATGATGATGCAATGACAGCATATATAATTTCCATTTTCCATACACTGTTCATTGGCTACACATCTATACACACACACACATCCAAATAGCACACACTGACTCAAGATATGACTCGGAAAGTAGCTAATTATGAGAGAGGACTCCTCTCGACAGAGAGACTCCGTTTTGAAAAGAGTAAAGAACAACAGGAGTGCAGGACAAATTGACTGCCGTGCCATAAGTAAGGTATCCGAGACGACGACGACGACGACGACCAAGTAAGTACACAGAGACACACACAAGAGTTAAGCAGTTGAGTAATAATAAAAAGGCAAATCCCATAATAGACGGATGAGAGGAGAAGACATCTTCATTTTAATCCCTCTATGAATATTATCTTCACAGTTTTAAGCAACGTACGGCAAATGGCGAGTCCATGAGAGCACTCACTCTGTAATCAAAGACAAAGTAATTTAATTTGCATCAGTTAGCGATTAGTGGACGAAGATAATAGAGTATTACTTAACACGTTCATGCTATGGTCTCGTCTCGTATGGTGTGAAGCATTATGAGACTTACAAAAAAATCATGATGCTCGCCATACGGACAGAGTGAGTCTCCCTCCCTGCCTGACGTCTCTTAACGGTAACTGTTGTAAAAATCTCTGACTTAGCCAATATAATATATTAAAGGTTTAGCATAAAGGTTTATGTTTGGAGGCATCATCATCATATTATATGATAATTGAAGCTGACTAGTAAGTGAGTATGTTCACTCTCACTCCGTCTCCGTCTGTCTCACTTTTTCCCTGTGTAGTGCCTCAGACTACGTAATTTCTTGCCTTCTAATAATTTCCATTGATTCTTGTTTACCCGAGTGAAAAAAAAACTGCCACTCAGCTTCTTGGCAAACATTAATCATCATCCAAGTAAATCCCAACACACGTCTCTACGGACGAGTCTTCTTCATAGATAGATAGACACGGCCACGGCTACAGTCAACAGTCGTAATAAGTCTCCACGGAGCAGTAATGTACATGTTCTCCTCTCTAACTGTCAACCGTGTGACAAGGAGTTACTTCATCAATCCTCCTTATTTTCCACCTGTTATGCAAAAATACTGAAATAATTAACTATAATATCTGACATCCGTGGGAGTGTAAATGTGATGGGATATGAGATATGTGTGTGCGTAAAATTATTATTGTTTTTTCTCCTTGCTACTACTACTACTGGTCTCGTATCGTAGGGCGGTAAAGATTATATAATTTTTTTTCGTACAAGTATGTGCATAGAATTACAGCAATTAGAGAGACTTTACTTAGTTACTCACTTACCTACTTAAATTCCCTCAAAACAACTTTAAAAAAAAATCCTTTCAAATTTAATGGGCACGAGTCTCTCCTATCCTAGTAGGTAGTATATAAATGAAGCGAAAAAAAAATCAAAAATATACTTTTAACTTTAAAAACGAATAGGAGAAGAAGACTTGTTTCTGTGTAATTTTAATTTTAATCACTTATACATGTTTGCTTGTAATTATTATATCTTGAGAGAAAATGAATGCTATCCCTTTATAATAATTTGAAGGAGTAAAAATCAAACAAAAGTTGGAAGCATATAATGTAATATGATGCACGCGGACTGAATACTAATTTAAAGCTATCTATAGTCAAATGATGATCATTTATTGTTAAAATATACGAAAATGAAATTTTAGTACTAACTTTAGCTGACAAGGTTAGTGAGAATTTGAAATTATTAAAATAGAAAGGAACCGCATTTTCATTACATATTTTTTTTTAAAAGGAGAAATATCAGGCATCATAGACAATGGCAATAAGTACCTTATTACACTTAGTGTACTTATTACTTTTAGGTTTTAGGTACGTAGGCGGAGATTGGTTAGTATGTTCGCATGCTTCTAATAAGTTCTATTGTAGTAGGGAATCGACCACGTTGCTTGCTGTGAATTCCAAAATCTTTTTAAAAGTGATCAAAGTACTTACAATACTTAGGTACATCGGCACATGCACTTGATAAAGATCATGTCAACGCTATGGAGCTCGTGTTTCTATTTCTACGATAAACTGAGCATTATTTACATAATTATGAGTAATGACATAGCCTATCATAGAATCCTAATTAACAGAATAATTTAAGGAATAATTGCAATCATGTAAATAATGATAATTTATTTAATTTTGTCTTACATTTGGCATGAATCGTCAGCTCATGCAAATTAGTCCCATTATTACCATAGCATGCCACGATGGAATTATATAATCCAAACCGGTATCTGATCTTCACTAATCTTCAGTCACATCCTTGTCTGATGATAATATGATGATGATTATTAAGATGAGGATGATCCGTCTCCTGATTTCCGTAAAAACTAAAATATATGATTCAAATATATAAAATATTTCGAGCTAAAAATATCGTTGACAACCCATGGATTTAATTTGTAATTCAAAAATGAGCCTGGAACATATTAAATTAAAAAAGGAGTCTTATTACATTAAAAAAAAACGAAGAAGAAGGGAACACAGTGTGGGTCATCCTTTAGGTTGATAGTTGGTTGGCTGGTTTGCTGGTGCGGGTGGTCGATGCGACGTGAAGACGACTCGAAGAATTGATTAAGATACCGCTGTTTGGTAGAGCACATAATGTATCCATTTCAACTCTCAACCATCACGACTGTGATTACAAAACCTTGAAAATAATACACACAAAAAAATAGCAAGACAGCAGTGATAGGAATATAATATGCGGAAAATATCTTTAGATTTATCACATTCTAAGTCAATTGATTTTTGCATATTAGATAGATAGAACCTACTGACTGACTGACTGGGGGAGAGGATGTAAAAATAAATTAGATAGATTTTCACAGGTTAAATTGTATTATACATACTACTAAACATATTCCTCATATTTACATAGGTACTTGGCATAAACACGCGATTCCTCATGTGTCTACAAGTTATAAAAATGCATTTAGAGTCAAAATGTACTTATATTATATAAATATAAATTTATTTGTACCTTACTAGTACTACGTGTATGAGTAATTACTTATACTTGACAAGGACAGAATACTGCTGTAGACTGTAGATAGGATATTCCTTCACATAGCGAAGAGAGTACAAAGATAAGATGATGTTAAACTTATACATCTGCATCAAAACAAGACAATAATAATATAAGACCTTGTGTACCTTTAAGTAAGTACGTTTCTTTCTGATTTAAAAGAGAGACTGTCTGCTTGCTGTATTTTACCTGTTTGTCTAATGCAAGCAACATATACAATATTTTTTATCAAAGGTGTGCATCTCCTTTTCGACCTTTTTGTACTTTACGCAAATCCACTTCGACTTTATAGTATTATTATGCTACAAAAGGCTTTTTTTATTCCTCTTCATCTTCACATGACAGTAAATTTGGAGAGTTTTTTGTCATTCAATGGACAATTAATGTCAAATTTACAAACTTCAAAATGTTACAACTCATATTAAAGCAGAAAAGGCTTGGTTAATTATTCTTTTGTCTTGTGGACACTATACCGAACATGAACCATCAACAGGAACGTTTCGTTTTTCTTATAATTTTTTGATTTGCATTTCATTAACAGAAAAAAATAGCGTTTTTATCCAATTCACTTACATTACATGCCCATCTGAAGAGTCTAGATTTAAATACTTTGCATAGCACCGTCGTATGTGTTATAGGACTGAGGGCTACAGATGAGATAAATACATCCGTTATGTATATTTAATAATCTCAAGCTTTCAGAGAGAACTAATTATTTGAGGATTTGAATTGTGGCAAAGTGTGGCTGTGGATACAAAAAAAAAAGTTGAAAATGTAATTATTCCATTAAAATTTAATGTTAAACAAATTCCCAGTGATTTAACTTCATGTTTTCTTTTATTCTTCGATAGCTGATATCGCTAATGATATACGCCAGGCCAATATATTATGACATAGGAAGCTATTGTCATTATTATGTCATTTGTAGTTGTACCGTGTGAATTGTGACTTATTGTATAAGGTAATTTAGAAGACAGATATTTTAACGCTTACTTAGATTTGTGAGCATATATAGTGAAGAGTGATATTGGCATTGAAACTAACGAAAGTCAAGCATGTTGACAGCACACAAGCATGTGTGTACGTATTAAATAATTAAATACAAATTAGTTTGCAAAATAAGCGATGCACTCATGTCGAAATAAGGAACAAAATAACAAATTAGGTAAACTGAAAGGATTCAGAGATGGTGACTTGTCGTTTTCGAGTACATAGCTTGGATTTAACGCATTGAAGCAACGTTAGAAAGGAAAAAAACTGTCGCTTAAAGTAGGTACTTTAATAAGTGACTTGAGAACCCACATAAGACATGCTGATGGAGCATATTATCATCAACATCATATAATTACATGTATATACTTTTTATCAAATAACAGATTGTAAGTTTAAATAGTCATCGGAGGCTCACAAAACAAGCCGTACACCTTGACCACACAATCCCACCAAACAACTTCACACAATATTACTGTTTGTCATCAAACGAATCACCGTTTTAATTCTGTGTAGAGGTCATAATGATACGTGTACGTCCTCCGTAGAAACAACAGGGAAAATAAATAAATTGATTTGATGTCTTTATGGCACTGATTAAATACACAAATGGCTAGTGAGTCACGATCTGTCATTCACTATATATCGCATAGAACGATGAACAGAAAATTTGCAAAACAGACAAAAAAAAAGGATAAAAATTAAATTTATATCATAGGCTATATAGGCATGTAGGTAATTAATTATTTTTTCTTTTAAATCATCAAATTAATATACATAATACACGAGTACTTATGTTCGATTTGTAACCATTTTTTGAATCGATGGTAGGTACTGAATGGCGGGCTTTTTTTGCTGTTTTCTGTGAAGCACATTTTTTGTAGTCTCGTAGTCAGTGATGACTGATGACTGATGAGTGACCAGTATAAAGTATAAAGTATTTCGTGAAAACTTTTTTCTGTAGCTTTTACTGCACGAAAATGAAGTACCTACTAATTTGCAGTTTAAGCTTTAACGTTACAATGAATAAATTAGCAGTCTGGATTCAAAACTGTCAAAAGTAAAACTATTCATATCCCGCTAAGTCATAAGTAACCAAGTCTTATGCATCGAGTGTGTACCGGTCGAAATAGAAATAGAAAGACAAGTTTAGAAAACTCATTTTTTTTTTACGACTGAGACACTAAAAATTTGTGATAATCATTGCTTTAGATATGCTTCGCTTTGGGGAATGTGAATCCTGGAGCGTTTAATCTTCAAGGACAACAAGATATTCAATCAAACGGAGTCGATCACGCCGACGGTGGTGCTCACCATCATCATCATGCAAGTATTCAGCGATTAGACGCTCAATGCTCGGGCGCTGGTCTTCGTATCACGGTTAACTTTGATGCTCCTTTCAATGGTCTGATTTACAGCAAAGGTTACTTCAATAACCCTAGATGCAGGTATGTTTATTTTCATATATTACTGGAATATTTGAAAAATTATTTATGCCAGTCTAGTGTGTAGAATTAAAGTTTCTTTTATCAATTTATTCTTTTTACAATTCTACATTTCTTTTGCCATTCTATAATTGTAGGTTTGTTGAAGTAAATTCGGGGCTGCAATCATTTTCATTTGGCATTCCAAACGATGATTGTGGAACTGACTACAACAATGCCGCTAGAACCATTGAGAACGTTCTTATTTTTCAGATGGACGAGACCGTCCAGGTATGTATGCGTAGAGCATAGAAGATATAAATATTTATAGATTCGGTAATGGCTCTATGACCAAATGCACCACTTTCCAGTTGAGTTCTGTCCTAAGTAAACGAATGTTTATTGCAGGAAATTTGGGATGTTGCAAAACGTATTAGCTGCGAATACTCGGAAGAACAACGAAAACAAGGGAAAATGGTTGTTTTTAAGCCTCTGTCCGTAGGAATGTTAGACGTCATGCACCAACCATTCAAAAGTGATGGACTCAATTGCTGGATGGATATCCAAAAAGGAAATTTCCCTGATGTAAGTGTAGTGAAAAGCTCTAAAGCAGTATATTTTAATTTGAAATCATTAGAGCATTACAACTTAACAAATTGATACATTTTATAGACGGTTCCGATCGGAGGTCAAGTTGAAATCGGAGAAGAACTAAGCATCTTAATTTATCTGAGGGACGACGACAAAAAATATGACGTTAGCGTAAAGGACTGCTGGGCATTTGATTCTGAAAATTTTGATGATCCTAATTCAAAGAAAGTTCAACTAACAGGGAATGATGGCTGTGTTATGTAAGTGTTTTAAAACTGGAACTATGGAAAAGATAATAATTGGTCCATGTTACCATCAACTTTAGGCTTGTGAGTGAGTCACTTTTAATCGTTCATAATTTGCTATGCCTGTGTTTTAATTAAACTATTTCTCATTCTATACATTCTAGAAAATCAAAGCTTCTCGGTAAATGGAGAAAAACATTCGAAACTGGCAATACTGGCGCTACCACCATCGCATTTACAAACATGACAGCATTTAAATTTCCAGACGCTGATAATGTTCACCTAACATGTAATCTCGAGGTAATTTTTTTTACTGCTAATTTAAAATTCCAAGAAAGGTAATAACGTTAGTTAAAGTAATTTAAAACACTGAGTTTTAATGAGTAAACAAACCATTATTTGTACGATTGTTTCTCACAGTTATGCAAGGATGCATGCGAGGAAGAAGTGTGCAAATCTAATACAGGACACATCGAGCCGGCACCAATTCCAACGGGTCAACCTGTTTGCTACCCAGGGTCAACTGATCCATCATGTCGACAAATTGTGCAACCCACAACACCTTCAAGATGCTACCCAGGAAGTCAAGATCCATCGTGCAGACAATCAACAAGACCAACTGCACCACCAACACAAACCCAAGGGCCCACATGCTATCCAGGATCAACCAATCCCGCATGCGTGGAACGATACACATCACAAGCACCTCCTACTCAATCACAGTGCTATCCCGGATCCCAGGACCCACGATGCTCTCAACAATATACTCAAGGACCAACAAGGCAACCTACAACACAAGCAAGGTGCTACCCAGGATCAACCGATCCCCAGTGTGTACAACAAACGACTCAACGATACACACAGCAACCAACAACCCAAGCCAGATGCTTTCCCGGATCAAATGACCCACGCTGTCAACAACAAACAACTCAAGGGCAATTACCAACAACACCAAGAGCACCAGTCTGTTACCCCGGAAGCACGGATTCAAGGTGTCCTCAACAAACAACACAAGGATATTCTCAACCACCGACAACTCAGTTTCAGTGCTACCCAGGATCTATTGACCCCAGGTGTCCCCCAGTTTGTACTCCAGGATCCACAGATAGACGTTGCGCACAGCCAACTACTCAAAGGGTAACACAACAACCAACCACGCAAGCCACATGCTACCCCGGCTCTACTGACCCCCGTTGCCCACAACCAACGACTCAAGCTAGATGCTACCCAGGATCCACTGACCCAAGATGCCCACAACCAACAACAAGAGCACCAACAACTCAATTTCAATGCTATCCAGGATCCACAGACCCAAGATGTCCTCAACAAACCACTCAAAGACCAACACAGGCACCAACCACTCAAGCTAGATGCTATCCCGGTTCCACTGACCCAAGATGCCCACAACCAACAACGAGAGCTCCTACGACTCAATTCCAATGCTATCCGGGATCCACTGACCCAAGATGCCCTCAACCAACAACAAGAGCTCCTACGACTCAATTCCAATGCTATCCCGGCTCTATAGACCCCAGATGCCCACCCGTCTGTACTCCAGGCTCAACTGACAGACGGTGCGCACAACAGACGACTCAGCGACCAACACAGGCTCCTACAACACAAGCTAGATGTTACCCAGGATCCACAGACCCAAGATGTCCTCAACAAACCACTCAAAGGCCAACACAAGCACCTACCACTCAAGCTAGATGCTATCCAGGATCCACTGACCCAAGATGCCCCCAACCAACAACAAGAGCACCAACAACTCAATTCCAGTGCTATCCAGGATCCACAGACCCAAGATGTCCTCAAGAAACTACTCAACGTCCTACACAGGCACCAACCACACAATTTAGATGCTACCCAGGATCGACTGATCCTCGTTGCCCACAACAAACAACCCAGAGAACAACACAAGCACCTACAACTCAAGCTCGGTGCTATCCGGGATCCACTGACCCTCGCTGCCCACAACAAACAACCCCGAGGCCAACACAACCACCAACCACCCAAGCTCGGTGCTATCCAGGATCCACAGACCCACGATGCCCGCAAACAACTACAACGAGAGCACCAACAACTCAATTCCAATGTTATCCAGGATCAATTGATCCAAGGTGCCCACCAGTCTGTACTCCGGGATCAACTGATAGACGCTGCCCACAACAAACAACCCAAAGGCCAACACAACCACCAACCACCCAAGCACGGTGCTACCCAGGATCGACTGACCCACGGTGCCCTCAACCAACAACTCAACGTCCTACACAACCACCAACAACCCAAGCTAGATGTTATCCAGGATCAACTGACCCACGGTGTCCCCAACAAACTACGCAAAGGCCAACACAGGCACCTACAACACAATTTAGATGCTATCCAGGATCTACTGATCCTCGTTGCCCTCAACCAACAACCCAACGACCAACACAAGCACCTACCACTCAAGCTAGATGTTATCCAGGATCCACTGACCCAAGATGCCCACAACCAACAACAAGAGCACCAACAACTCAATTCCAATGTTATCCAGGATCCACAGACCCACGATGCCCTCAACAAACCACGCAAAGACCAACACAAGCTCCTACCACTCAAGCTAGATGTTATCCAGGATCCACTGACCCAAGATGCCCACAACCAACAACAAGAGCACCAACAACTCAATTCCAGTGCTATCCAGGATCCACAGACCCAAGATGTCCTCAACAAACAACTCAAAGACCAACACAAGCACCTACCACTCAAGCCAGGTGCTACCCCGGATCAACTGATCCACGATGCCCTCAGCAAACAACTTACAGACCAGCTATCACAACTAATGCTCCAGTCACACAGGGTGTCAAATGTTACCCAGGAGCAATCGATCCAAGGTGTCCACCCGTGTGTGCCCCCGGATCAACTGACAGGAGATGCGGCCAAACTTCAGGAACTCAGCCCACATCTGCACCTAACACATGTTACCCAGGAAGCACAGATCCAAGATGTCCACAACAAACCACTCAGCGACCAGTACCAACAACTGCAAGCGCTCAAACATGTTACCCCGGAAGCAGAGATCCAAGATGCCCCCAACCAACAACACAAAGACCAGTACCAACAACAGCAAGCGCTCCAGTATGTTACCCAGGAAGCAGAGATCCCAGATGTCCTCAGCAGACTACTGAAAGACAAGTATCAACTACAACCAGAGCACCTGTGTGTTATCCAGGCAGCACAGATTCAAGATGCCCTCAACAAACAACCCAAAGACCAACACAAGCACCTACCACCCAAGCTCGGTGCTATCCAGGATCTACTGACCCTAGATGTCCACAACAAACAACACAAAGACCTACTCAACAGCCCACAACACCGTCTCAATGCTACCCAGGATCGATTGATCCAAGGTGTCCGCCAGTCTGCACTCCAGGATCTACTGACAGACGTTGCGCACAGCCAACAACTCAAAGGGTAACACAACGACCAACAACACAAGCCACATGCTACCCGGGATCCACTGACCCCCGTTGTCCACAACCAACTACTCAACGGTATACACAGGCACCAACAACTCAAGCTAGATGCTACCCAGGATCAACTGATCCACGTTGCCCTCAACCAACAACACAACGTCCTACACAGGCGCCAACCACACAATTTAGGTGCTACCCGGGATCAACTGATCCCAGGTGTCCTCAACCAACTACCCAAAGACCAACACAAGCACCTACCACTCAAGCTCGCTGCTATCCTGGATCCACTGACCCAAGATGCCCACAGCCAACTACAAGAGCACCAACAACACAATTCCAATGCTATCCAGGATCAACAGACCCAAGATGTCCACAACAAACAACCCAAAGACCAACCCAAGCACCTACTACGCAAGCTCGCTGCTATCCTGGGTCACCCGATCCCAGATGCCCGCAACAAACAACAACAAGAGCACCCACGACTCCATTTCAATGCTATCCTGGATCTATTGACCCCAGATGCCCACCCGTCTGTACTCCGGGTTCAACTGACAGACGCTGCCCACAACAAACAACGCAAAGGCCAACACAACCACCAACCACTCAAGCACGGTGCTACCCAGGATCGACTGACCCACGGTGCCCTCAACCAACAACTCAACGTCCTACACAGGCACCCACAACACAATTTAGATGCTACCCAGGATCTACTGACCCTCGCTGCCCACAACAAACCACACCAAGACCAACCCAACCACCCACTACCCAAGCTCGTTGCTATCCAGGATCCACAGACCCACGATGCCCTCAACAAACCACGCAAAGACCAACACAAGCTCCTACCACTCAAGCTAGATGTTATCCAGGATCCACTGACCCAAGATGCCCACAACCAACAACAAGAGCACCAACAACTCAATTCCAGTGCTATCCAGGATCCACAGACCCAAGATGTCCTCAACAAACAACTCAAAGACCAACACAAGCACCTACCACTCAAGCCAGGTGCTACCCCGGATCAACTGATCCACGATGCCCTCAGCAAACAACTTACAGACCAGCTATCACAACTAATGCTCCAGTCACACAGGGTGTCAAATGTTACCCAGGAGCAATCGATCCAAGGTGTCCACCCGTGTGTGCCCCCGGATCAACTGACAGGAGATGCGGCCAAACTTCAGGAACTCAGCCCACATCTGCACCTAACACATGTTACCCAGGAAGCACAGATCCAAGATGTCCACAACAAACCACTCAGCGACCAGTACCAACAACTGCAAGCGCTCAAACATGTTACCCCGGAAGCAGAGATCCAAGATGCCCCCAACCAACAACACAAAGACCAGTACCAACAACAGCAAGCGCTCCAGTATGTTACCCAGGAAGCAGAGATCCCAGATGTCCTCAGCAGACTACTGAAAGACAAGTATCAACTACAACCAGAGCACCTGTGTGTTATCCAGGCAGCACAGATTCAAGATGCCCTCAACAAACAACCCAAAGACCAACACAAGCACCTACCACCCAAGCTCGGTGCTATCCAGGATCTACTGACCCTAGATGTCCACAACAAACAACACAAAGACCTACTCAACAGCCCACAACACCGTCTCAATGCTACCCAGGATCGATTGATCCAAGGTGTCCGCCAGTCTGCACTCCAGGATCTACTGACAGACGTTGCGCACAGCCAACAACTCAAAGGGTAACACAACGACCAACAACACAAGCCACATGCTACCCGGGATCCACTGACCCCCGTTGTCCACAACCAACTACTCAACGGTATACACAGGCACCAACAACTCAAGCTAGATGCTACCCAGGATCAACTGATCCACGTTGCCCTCAACCAACAACACAACGTCCTACACAGGCGCCAACCACGCAATTTAGGTGCTACCCGGGATCAACTGATCCCAGGTGTCCTCAACCAACTACCCAAAGACCAACACAAGCACCTACCACGCAATTCAGGTGCTACCCGGGATCAACTGACCCACGGTGTCCTCAACCAACAACTCAAAGACCGACACAAGCACCCACAACTCAAGCTAGATGCTATCCGGGATCAACTGACCCAAGGTGTCCGCAACCAACAACTACACGTGCACCTACGACTCAATTCCAATGCTATCCTGGATCAATAGATCCCAGATGTCCACCTGTCTGCACCCCAGGCTCAACTGACAGAAGGTGCGCACAGCAGACAACACAGAGACCAACACAGGCACCAACTACACAAGCTAGATGCTATCCAGGATCCACTGACCCAAGATGCCCACAACCAACAACAAGAGCACCAACAACTCAATTCCAATGCTATCCAGGATCCACAGACCCAAGATGTCCTCAACAAACTACTCAACGTCCTACACAGGCACCAACCACGCAATTCAGGTGTTACCCCGGATCCACAGACCCTCGGTGTCCTCAACCGACAACTCAAAGGCCAACACAAGCACCCACCACCCAAGCCCGTTGTTATCCAGGATCCACTGACCCAAGATGCCCGCAGCCAACTACCAGAGCTCCTACAACTCAATTCCAATGCTATCCTGGATCTATTGATCCCAGGTGCCCACCTGTCTGCACTCCAGGCTCAACTGACAGACGGTGCGCTCAACAGACAACACAAAGGCCAACACAAGCACCTACCACTCAAGCCAGGTGCTACCCCGGATCGACCGACCCACGGTGCCCTCAACCTACAACTCAACGTCCTACACAAGCACCAACCACCCAAGCACGTTGCTACCCAGGATCTACGGATCCTCGCTGTCCACAACAAACAACTCAGAGACCTACCCAACCACCCACTACCCAAGCTCGGTGCTATCCTGGGTCAACTGATCCACGTTGTCCTCAACAAACGACTCCAAGACCAACACAGCCACCAACAACTCAAGCTAGGTGCTATCCAGGGTCCACAGACCCAAGATGTCCTCAACCAACAACCCAAAGACCAACACAAGCACCTACCACCCAAGCTAGATGCTATCCAGGATCCACTGACCCAAGATGCCCCCAACCAACAACAAGAGCACCTACAACTCAATTCCAATGCTATCCCGGATCTATTGATCCCAGGTGCCCACCTGTCTGCACTCCAGGCTCAACTGACAGACGGTGCGCTCAACAGACAACACAGAGGCCAACACAAGCGCCTACGACACAAGCTAGATGTTATCCAGGATCAACTGACCCTCGGTGCCCTCAGCCAACAACTCAACGTCCTACACAGGCACCAACTACGCAATTCAGGTGCTACCCAGGATCGACTGATCCACGTTGCCCCCAACAAACCACCCAGAGACCTACCCAAGCTCCTACTACACAAGCTCGGTGCTATCCGGGATCCACTGACCCTCGGTGCCCGCAACCAACAACTCAGCGTCCTACTCAGGCACCAACCACGCAATTCAGATGTTATCCTGGATCTACTGACCCACGGTGCCCTCAACCAACAACTCAAAGACCAACACAGGCACCCACAACTCAATTTAGATGCTACCCTGGATCAACTGATCCACGTTGCCCACAGCAAACAACCCAGAGACCAACGCAAGCTCCTACCACCCAAGCTCGGTGCTATCCCGGATCCACTGACCCAAGATGCCCACAACCAACTACAAGAGCACCAACAACTCAATTCCAATGTTATCCTGGATCCACAGACCCAAGGTGTCCACAACAAACCACCCAACGGCCAACACAGGCACCCACAACTCAAGCTAGATGCTACCCTGGATCAAATGACCCGAGATGCCCAACAACAACTGTAAGACCCACACAGCCACCAACAACTAGAGGTCCAGTATGCTATCCAGGAAGCACAGACTCCCGATGTGCTGCACAAACTTCGGCTGGAACTACTGAGCAACCCAGATGCTATCCGGGAAGTACTGACCCTCGATGCCCTCAAGAATCAAATACTACTAAGAAACCTAAGTGCTACCCAGGCACAATAGACCCAAGGTGTCCTGCAGTTTGTACACCTGGTTCGACTGACAGACGTTGCAATGGAGCTACAGAGTTAACTCCGTTTTACTTGCCTGGAGAAAAGCCCTTTAAGTCTAGGTAGGTTTTTTATTTGAGCATTTTTTTATGAAAAGGAATAAGCATCTATTATTCTTTCTTTGCTTCTCACTTGCGTGGAATCGATGATACATTTAACTATCAAATATATGTTTATAATTGTAGTATGTAAATTATGTGCCGTGTGTGATGAGCAATTTTAAAAAACCTTTTTGTAATTTCACAGGTCGTGAGTCCGGCTTACAAGATATTAGGTACGATTGCGACGGAAGGATGCCAGTTGCCATCAATGATGCCATTGATATAATGATTTATATGAAATGTTGATTGTATTAAGCATATCAATCCAGATTTTATTTTTTGAAAAATATGTAACTTCTATATGATTTTATCTGTCAAGTTAGAGCTCATATATGTATGCATTCAGTAAGGTAAAAATTCATAATTTTATTCGAAAATATTGTATTTCATTTTCTATTGTCTCTTCCAATAAAGCCGACTTTGGAATGAATATATTATACTTGATTATGGTGTCAACTCAAATTTTTTCACGAGCGACAAGTTCTCCATACTATACACATACACTTCAAACTAGATTGTTTAAAATAGCTAGTTCTAGCTGCTAGTATTTCATCAATAATCATGGTCATATGAATATGCAAGTCAACTATCAACAGTTGTTAAATAAGAATAATGTCACCAGACTATTCGATTATTAGTAAGTATTTCCATAGGCCAAGTAGCAACTGTTTCCTCCAGTGACAGGGGTGTTCGATAAAGAAATTACTAAATGTAGATTGGGGTTTAATAAAATGACTCCTGACTAGTCCTGCCTTGTTTTTAGTATCCGTAGTGTAGTGCCGTAATATTGTAAAACTATTGTAAGAAAAATATTGTATTGTATTGTAAATTAATATTGTATTGTAGTTGTAATTGTAAATTACAATACAATTACAATATACAATTACAATTCACACTTTTGGAACCCTTATTAGAGCCCTAATCAGGATAAAATTACTGACTTGATATTTACCATGATAACTATTATGTAGATACACGATTTTAGCGTACAAAGGCTCAGAACACAACGCAGAAAATGAATTTGATATTGTATTGTAATTGTATTTACAATTACAATTGTAAATGTAATTTTTATAAAAATACAATTACAATTACAATTTACAATATTACGGCACTACCGTAGTGGAGTTGAATAGCAGTGGTATTGCAATAGGCAAGTAGAAATAGGATAAGGCCGCGGCTGTGTGACACATTACCTGGCTCATACTTTCAAAACATTGTTGTCTAATAATATTATGCTTATGACTCTCGCTTTCATTTCATTTCAGGAATTCAAAAAATCAAAACATTGTAATTCCTCGTAAGTTAAAGTTTCCGATTTCAACATTTTATAATGGATTTCTATTGATTATAATCTTTGCACAGACGCCACAGACCAATATTAACTCTGATGGCCTAATACATAATAGCCTCAGCTTACAACGGGTCAGAGGCTCAAGGCCTAATAATGCATGTCGTAACACGAGTAAAACAATATGAATATGACTACCTACTTTATTAAGATTAAAGAAATTTTAGATATAGGCTTATAGATACCATAGGGATTTTAAAAAAATCAAAATACTGTGGTTTGAAATTGGAATAAATATAAAATAAAAGGCTGATCTACGCTTCCGGCACCAACCGAACCCCCCACTTCTAAAAAGGTCAGGCCATTAACCGTATATCTTCTAATACAACGACCCGCTTTGTATTAAAACCCGGAGGTTTACCACTCGCTTTGTAACAGGTAACAGAGACCCGCGTTGTAGCGCGTAGTACGTAATGTTAAAGCAAAGGAAACCTCCCGCGTAGTATTAAATATTAGACGCTTACTCCCCGCGTTCTAATACAGATCCGCGTAGTATTAATTACAAAATATTCGGCATTTACTATAACAAGTGATGATCTATAATTCTCAGCTTATATCCTGGAATGACAGAATACTAAAGTCAGTCATTACATCCACATCAACAACAACTGTCATGACTGTTGACATTTACTTATCCCTATACACACGCATGATAATTAAGACAAGACTAATAGTAACTGTGCAATGCTTCTGCTTACTGTAGTTTGTAATTACTTACAGATTAACAGACTTGAATGGGTACAGCAGCTCTGTTGGATCCTTCGCCTTCGATAAACTTCGATTGCCATCAAAATAACTTCATTCACTTTCGAAAGTCAAATGTGGTAACACATACCACTGTGTTACCGAAACCGATGGAAGTATGGAAAAATGGCTTTGTGCCTTGTGCCAAATTGGTTTCAACAACACGTAAATAATGTTCAATCAATCAATCAATCAACAACGGATTTCAATCTGGACATATTATTCTTAACTTTATAATTCTTCCGTCTCCTATACACACTACAACTACATTCGCACCGACACAAAACACAACGTCCACTTCATATTACTTAAAGGTCAAAGGTGTTAGAAACCTTTCTTCCATTCCGCACAGCTTTTGTCATTTGTGATTAGATGAAATACAGAATGAACAGACTGTGTTTAGCTTAGCTACTATATTTAGTACTAGTAGCACTAAATATACCACGGTCTGCCACGCTCTACACGCTCTAAAGTAGTACTAAATATACCACGCGTTATTGAAACTAGTTAATAGATAGGTTCCGTTTACTTTGAATCACTTAACTTGTGATTCCAGGACTCACTGCCTCATGAGTTAGTAAATGTTAGTAAATGCATAGTAAATGAGTTAGTAAATGTATTAGTAAAACATGAGTTTCCGTTGCCAATTTGCTAAACTAAAAGCCTCTGACTCCCAAAGGGCGGCAAGTACTTGACAAGCATTTAAGTAGAGCTCAATAGTTGCGTCAGAAGCCAGAGCGTGACTTAACTTTTGAGTTTTTAAGTAACTCTGACTCACTTAAAATCACTCCTTTCTTTGGAACGAACTCATGCAACTCCTCCTTTTATTTCAATATATCAGTAAAAAACAAGGGGCGAAGCCCCTTGTTTCTATGGAACAGAATCTGAAAACAAATTAGAAAAACAATCATCAAACAATTTTTTTGAATTTCCCGCCAAATATTTAAATCCAAATTTGAACATGTTACTAAATTGAATTGCACATAAACGATACACCCTTCACACCGAAATGAATGAGCGAATCTAATTAACAAAGTGTGACAGCTCAGATCATGATTAGTTTTTAATTGTAATTAAAAAACTTAACTATTTTTTTGTCAAAATTAACCGATGTTAATGCATGAAATATCATTTTAAAGCTCTTAAAAAATTAAGAAAACGGGTATTTTGTTTTAGTCTTCCGACGCATATAAACAATTTTAGGCGGAATTTTCAAAAAAAGTTACGGTTTTAAAAAAAAATATTGCAAACGTATGTCGATAAACTCTTAACTTTTGCGTTATTTGAAATCTACTCGTTATTACCTTTCAAATGGTATATCGCACTTTGAAATTGGACAAGTATTTCAAAAGTGTGAAAATTCCGGTAAATTATGTAGATAGGCAGGAAGAAAATTCCGGTAAATTATGTAGATAGGTAGGAAAAAAAATATGACGATATAAAGGGTCGGACATAAATAGCGCCATCCAAATTTACGAACATTTTGAACCCATCCTCCTTGGTAATCAAAGCGTAAATGGCTATATTTTTCGTGGGGTGTCTTGTTTTTTTGAAGTGACCCACCCTCAACTTGGATGGCTTCATTTGTTAGTTAGGATGGCACCTAACTATTTGTAAATCGGACTAGTGAGATCACAAAACAATCCACAATGTAGTTTAGGAGCCTAATAGCCATTGCGCACTGAGAACCTAATAAGGAAGTAACTTTCGTAGGTTACATAGTTAGGTAAACCTCTCCGCACTAATAACGCCTTTAGGTAGCTTCCGTAGAAATTACAACCCGGGCCGGGCCGGGCTAGCTCACCTAGTCTAAAAAGCTCTGTCTTGATTGGTCAAACCAATTCGCGGTTTAAGTTTTGTTCCGAGTCAATGAGCAACGCAACCCAAGGATAAAAAACATCCTTGTTTAAGGGAGGAAAAAAATGAAATGTGGTGACGGCAAGGCCTTGAGGTAGGTATAGCACCCCACTGCACAAACCACCTATATACTACCTACGCAGGTAGCATTAGGTCTCGCCAAACGCGTTTTACTAAGGTAAAACGTTAGGGTGAACTACGCCTACTTAGGCTTAGGTTGCACTGACCACACTGCACTTAGTTAGGTATTAATTATTATTAATTAATTAATTAATTATTTTTATTATTAATATGTTTAAGTGAAATTCCCAACTTTGTTATTGTTGGTGTAAACACCGCCATTTACGTATTATAAGCAAAAGGTGTTATATCTGATTTTACTATACTAAAGAAAACTCGGTTCTGTGCGATAAACTGTTGAGCTATTTTCCATAAATGTCCGAAATTGAAGTTTGGCTATTTGTGCGAAATATAATAATAAAATTTTCAGAAAAAATTCTCCTAATATAATTTGTCTCTTTTTACATTATTCCCATTCTTTACGTATTGAGATTAATTATGTTGAAGTGCGGCGATTTCTAAAATGTAGGATACCATTTGTAGGATAAGGTTAAGGAAACTAGGGTAGGATAAAAAATAGAATGAGCTTAGAATTGAAAGTAGGGTAGGATAAAAAAATAGGTTGATCTGGGAGTTGAAAGAAGGGTAGGGAAAAAATAGGGTGCGCTAAAAATCAAAAATAGGAAATACGAATTGTGTAGGAAATGCTTTAAAAGTCCAAACTTTTGCAGTAGCTAGTGTAGCCAGGAACAATACAGGGTAGGCCAAAATTAATATTTCAAAGGTCGATTGACTTTATTTTAGACGTCCCTTACGGTTCGGTTCGGAAAGTTATAAAATTCAAATAGTACATGTATATAAGGTACTGCGTGTGCGTGTGTATGGACTAACTGGTAAGACATATTAAGAAGTGAATGAGAAACAGAAATGTAGTGATAAATACATAGAACTAGAGAAGGGCTTAAGGAAAATTATTTCATCAAAATGTGTTTGATTTCTGAGCCGTTTAAGAGCAATGCATATGCATACAGGTGATTGCTATTACACAGATATTTATAACTTATATTGCATTTGCGTTTTACCCAACCGCGGATCCAGAGGGGGGGGGGCTAGGGGGCTTTAGCCCCCCCCAGAAGGAGATTTTTTAACATTGCAGGGATACGGAGCTGCCATTTTCAATATGGCGGCTTAACATTGTTACCCCCCTCCAGGCGGTCATTAGCCCCCCCCCAGAAAAAAATCCTGGATCCGCCGCTGGTTACCCCTAGTTATACTGATATTGCTGTATCTGCTGTGATCTGCTTTTTGTGCTTAGGTAATTTTAAGTCACCAATGAGGGTGCAAAAAGTTTGATTTGAATGCAAACACGTTTTACAAAATAATTCCATGGAAATTCTGGATTTTCTTACCCGGAACGCTATTTCAGACTCGTTAACTATTCCTATTTCTCCTGGCTTGCTAATTAATTAATTAAGCAGGCGTGCTTGGGTGAGCGGTTAGAACTGCAGACTGTAACGAAATTTACAGTCTCAGACCTGGCTTCGATCCAAGGCCACTGCTAATCGTTTACGGCTCGGTGTTGTACGGTAAACGTCACTGGATGGTTGATTGAAACCCAATCTCCTTCGGTGCTCCTTAGTGACCACTACTTACTGTAGGGGCCTAGGGAATGAGACTCCTTTACTGTGGAGGAGGGGACGGGGATAGGTGAAAGGGTACAAAGACCGAGACGATCTAACGCGGTAGCCTCCTATTTCCTCACCCACAGTGAGTCGTTGAGTCTGGTTGTAAGAACTTCGGTTATATCGACTTAATGAATATTTATTATTATATATTAATTAATTAATTAATCTGATGAAGACATGAATACAGTAACATAGTCAAGTTCTCGATATAAATAAGTATAGCTCAAATTTTGGTAGATTCACTACAGCTACATCTACAACAAAACAAAATGCCTTAAACTGCTAATTTTATTTTTATTAATCACTAATCGTAAGGAAGCGCAGCGACACTATTTTGACAAGTAGCATAGACGTACGTGTAACTTAGTGAAGTAATGTCATTTCCTTATAGACCTCCTTAGGGTCACAAAAACTTCAAAGAAACTACAAGAACATGATGAATGATGAATCCGTATGCTACAGAATTATGCTACAAGTTAAAAGTAATGGGCATTATTTCATCTTACAAGTGACAAAGTAAAAAGCAAATACAGAATTACAAAACAAGAAAGGAGAAAAGTTGGAACTTGAAGGCTCAAAATGCTTCCAAGCCGTTTCAGAGCGATGCATATTGGCATGCATTTGTTCATTAGCTATTGCTATGCCAAGTTTTGTTAAGAAACATAATTTGACGTTTATTACTTAAAATCTTGATGAACTTCTATAGCTTTTTACTTTGTTAATATAAAAATATCAGTATTTAATAAAATAATAATAATTGAGACCCGCGTATTAATAGAGGTCCGCGTACTATTCAAAATTAAATAAATCAGCCCTACTTGCAGTTAGTATATTTTAAAGAAAACAGCTAAAATTGATTGATCGCAGAAAACAGGATTTGCAGGTAAATGCATATGTATGTACATAACAGCAATAGGTCTAATTTTGTTCAATTGTTGAATCAGTAATCATAGTTGTAGGCCTCAAAGCAGGCGTGCTTGGGTGAGCGGTAAGGACTGCAGACTGTAACGAAATTTACAGCCTCAGACCTGGCTTCGATCCTCGGCCACTGCTAATCGTTTACGGCTCGGTGTTGTACGGTAAGCATCACTGGATGGTTGATTGAAACCCAATCTCCTTGGGTGCTCCTTAGTGACCAATACTTACTGTAGGGGCATAGGGAATGAGACTCCTTTACTGTGGAGGAGGGGACGGGGATAGGTGAAAGGGTACAAAGACCGAGACGATCTAACGCGGTAGCCTCCTATTTCCTCACCCACAGTGACTGGTTGAGTCTGGTTGTATGAACTTCGGTTAAATCGACCCAATGAATAAATTATTATTATTATGTAGGCCTCAAACGTAAGACGCTATTACGAGTCAAAAATATAAATAACATCTAAAACATTCCAGAAGTACTATTACGATAATAGTCTAAACCCCCTTTGTTTATAACTATAAATACACATAATTTACAATCATATTGAAACACTTGATCCATTTCAACACAAGTGAAACATCATTTTGTAGATCTCTGAAACATAAAAAGCCAGTATTTTCGTTTCTGAATTGTGGTCCATGACCACACAACACTTTTTAAAGGAATTTCTCAAAGCGAATTTGATTTCTTTCAAATGAATTGAAAACTGTCATGCTTTTTCTAGATTCCAATATCCATTACCTTTCGAATAGTGTATCGTATGCCACTTGGGCTGGACACTCATTTAAAGTTTCTGCTAGTTATACATAATTTAAAGTCTGTTTTAATAGTGCTTCATAAAAATTTATTAATCTAAATATTTAAAAAAATTAAAGAGGTTTTAAAATACAAAATTTCATATTTTTCTTGAAAAGCCTCTTAAAAAGACATCTATAAATAAATTAAATTAGCTATGATACATGCTATACACTGGTGCATACATGGAAACATTAACTGTACTTACAGAATAGTAGCAATAGCTAATGGACAAATGTATGCCAATTATGCATTGCTCTTAAACGGCTCGGAAATTGTTTGAGTCTTCAGTCAGACTTCATGTGCCAATTTTTCTCTTTTCTTGTTGTTACTATATTTAATTTTTTCGTTGAGTCTTGTAAGATGAAGCAATCCCCAATGCATTTTACTTAAGTATAGCATAATCTTGGTACATACGGAGTCCTTCATGTTCTCTTAATTTCAAATTGTAACCTATGGAGGCCTACGAAGAAATAAGTCATCACTTTAATAAGTCACGTATATTAGGCTATGCTAGCTGTCAAAATTGTTTCACTACTTTCTTACGATTACTTATTGTTAGTGGTTAATAAAATTTAATCAGCAGCTTAAAAAAAGTATCTAGCCGTTCAGTGGCACTTGGGCAATTGGCAGTTTTGACATTTTTATTTTCTGCGAAGGTATTACGTTTTGTTGTAGTAATTGTATCTGATATGAATGTATTAAAATTTGGTCTCTACCTATTTACATCGAAAGCTTGTTTATGCTTAATTACCGTATTTGAATTGTAAAATATAATGCATTCTGTACAAAACTATAGGGTCTCAGTAGTAACTAATAGGATTATAGGATATTTCGTAAAATGTTGGCCTTAAATAGTCTGCCATTTAGGTACCGTAAAGTTTTTAATAACTCCCAGGGTTCTCTACTAACTCCCGATGTTTCCCATAACTCCTAATAATTTAATGCTATATAGTAACTAGTAAGGCACTAAGAACTTACTCCATTCGAATTTTCATTGAGATGAATTTAAATGCATGCACCGTGTAAATCATCAAATAACTCATGTGACCCTAGTAGCTCCCACGGGGTCTTTAGCACCGAATTAAATGGAGGGGATTTTGTTTTTTCATACTCTGGTTTCTAATTGCTCTCGGGTTTTGGAGCAAAGTTCGCGCTAACCCCCGACAGAGTTACTTGAAGCTTTACGGTACCTAAAGTAGTGCCAGAAAAATTCAAACACCAAAACAGACTTTGATTTGTTATTAATTTGTTTCGTATATATTAATCTTATTTTGTTATTTTCTCCTATTAAAGCGTCGACTATATATATTTTGCCAGTTTTGGTGATCACGTTACAAGTGGCCAGTGTGATGGAGTTATTTATTATCGGTTTGTTGTTGCTTGGCTTACTATGTAGTTACTCACACGCTTTCAATATCTAAAACTAGTAACATCTAAGTACAGATGTGTGCGAATGTATGAACTGCTCTTAAACGGCTCAGAAACGTTGACAGCAATGTCGCAGATTTTGTGCTTCTATTTTGTCTTTAGTCTTTAACTGTTATTGCATGGCAAAGAGAATAATATACGTTTTCATCCGAGTGTAGGGTGATAATGTATTGTATTATGTGTTACTGATTTGGGGAGGGCAGGGGCGGACTGGCCATACGGAATTTCGGGAAATTCCCGATGGGCCCCCAATTCCTTATACATACATTACGTAAACGGGAGCCTTGGGCCCATCGGCTCAGTGTGGGCCCCCTGATCGCCAAACCTCGTCATTAAAAATTCCCGGGCCCTAAAAGTAACCAGTCCGCCCCTGGGGGAGGGACGTTGTCCGGAGGGAAAATGTGGAAAAACCGTGTCATATTAGCACATGCTACTGCTGTGCCAGTTCAATCATGAACTTCAATGTAATGAATTAATTTAAAAATCCGTTT
Organism: Dicyrtomina minuta; assembly: GCA_949802685.1. Lineage (NCBI taxonomy): Eukaryota > Metazoa > Arthropoda > Collembola > Symphypleona > Dicyrtomidae > Dicyrtomina > Dicyrtomina minuta. The sequence continues at coordinate 90,224,198 of OX461809.1, forward strand.
TCAGCTTTTTCTATATTTTGAATTTTTGAAGGTCAGATATTCATAATAACTAAAGTTTTAAAAAGTAGATGTCTTTCATTGTTCCCATGTTATGCTAATTATTTTTTTTATTTAATATAATAATAATAATAATATTTCGTATCTGGGTAGAATCCCTAAGGATTTGAGATTTCATCTCTTGTAAGCCCAGTTTTCACTATTATTTCACTGAGACTCGAGGTTCCTCCACAATTTGAGGACTCGAGCCCTTTTTCTAGAGAACAAATTTCTATTTATCCCAAAGGTTCGAGTGGCTAGTTCTAGGATTAAATCTCATTCACTTAATGCACCACTCAAGAAACACTGGAGATTTAAATCCAACTATGCCACCCAGTGAACCATAGAAACTCAGAAGTATAGAACTCTAGAAAGCCCAGAGAAATAACATTTATACACAATCTCTCTAGGACCTGCAGCGTACTTATCACCGAGCCCTGCAGGATTATCGGTAAGGCCACCCATCCATTTCAGAATGAGCTTGATTGTTGCTTAACCAGAAGGGTAAGCCCAACTTGTTAATCGCCAGACCAACCTGTACCGATTATGATTTATTTAATGAGAATCTGCAAGGGGTCTGACGGTTGATAAAATTTAATCCAATTTGACCGGCTCTCATCGGGTCATAGTACGTTTGGTGAGAAATTAAATGCGTTTTGTAAGTAAGAAAAGTAGTGGCGAGTCAAACCCTAAGGTATTAAATTATAATAATAATTATTATTATTAATGTAGCACTTATCGGATTCTCCAGGCATATACCTATAACTCAGTGCAGTTACTGTACCAGCATGTGAATTTAAACAAACATTTCCCCTCGGTATGAACGACACGAATGTCTGAACACCACCTATGGAGCGTTCCCGAAGGAAATCAGTCACAATGCACAGCTGGTATCTTAAGAACTAAATATGTATTATAATTGGATTGTGGCTATAACACGGCCGACCTCTATTGCAGTCTAGGTAGATTATCCTCCTCTTCAGGAGCAATGATTAGACTTCCCTTTCGGAGGACTACAGAGAGAGGTATATGCACAAGAATGTATTTCGACGACCAAACCGAAATGCAGACGAGTACACCCAACCCTGAGTGCCCCACGTATTGCATTCCGTATATCGACGCAGCGTGAAAGTAATAGCGGATGCTATGGAATGAAGGGCGCAATGTATGGTCTGCTGAATGGTATTGCAACTACTGACAAGTCCGACTATAAGGGACTTGGGGGGACCGACATTTTTAGTCCCGTTTAGCCGAACTCCCGTTTAACCATGTAAGGGAATTCCCTATAAAGCGAAAGTTATTTACAATTTCAAAATCTGTTTTATTTAGTCAAAAATGTCAACGGCAAGGTATGTACATCGTTGTTTAATTATAATTATTGAAATTCAATGAAATTATTCACGTTATGAACCTCTTACGATTAGCCAAGTGGCTGTGATTTTGTTATCTTCGTGCTTCATTCTACTGAATACACTAAAACTAATATCGGTTTCTTTGATAATGTCTGTTTGCGTTTGGGTGTTTAAAATTAATGATGTTTAATATTTTTGTTCAGTGTCTAACGTGTTTCTTTTCCGTTTAGTCAACATTGTCGGTTGCGAACTCAATAGGAACTGAAGACAGAATAAGCAGTATAGAATAAGAAATAACAAAAAGAAAATAAGCTATGTGATCTATAAATAGAGGAACTACTTAATACTTAAATGAGCGCTAATGTAAATGTTGAGATAAATGCAGTCTTATGGTCCAGTATACAGTGAAAAATACAGTTGTATTTTATAGAGATATTCTATTCTACCTATTTATTTACAAATCGGCTCCGTTTATTACAATTTCCCTTATAAATGACCCAAAAAGGCCTCAAAAGCGTTGAAAAAAAGTCCCTTAAATCCGAATATCCCTTATATCGGTTCCCTTAAATCCGGATAATTTTAACATTGGAAGCATAGCTGGCCAACCAAATATTTTAAATTCGTCCCTTGCAGCCGTTTTCCCTTAAATTAGAATCCCTTATAGTCGAACTTGTCAGTATGCTACTGCACGAAGAAATAGCTGTTAGCCTGCGAGGCACAATTAGCACGCCGTCTTCGTCTCTACACACGAATGAACGGAAACGTATACTACTTCCCCTTAGTTGCGCACAAACAGTTCTCACACACCTCCCCCCACCAAGCATTTCCACTACACTAACTTCTGTGCAACGAGACGCAAATACGCTACCGGCTAAGGATTCGCTCAGCGGATCAAAAAGAAACCACCGAGTTATCGAGGATAGAGAAAATCTCCCCTCGGCCACAGAGCCGGATTGTATTAAATTATAATTATATTAGATTAATATATTAGTAAAATGGTATTTTTTTTTAATTTTATAAAATATGAATTTTTCCAAAAATGATGTTTTATGACAAGTTTTTTCAAACCCGAAACCTACATTATGCTCGTATGTTGAAAACTGCCATCCTCTTTTCACAATGAAAAATGCATGTTTCGCCATGTTTAATATTCGAACATAAACATTTTTGGCGCGGAAACGGTGTGTTCGATTGTTCCCAAAATTTTCACTGAAGATTATCTATGGACATATTAGTACATGCCACAAAAAATTAAAGAATTTAGATACACTTTCTGAATTTTGTAATTGTACCAACATACACTTGCTGCCACTATTCACTGAAATATTCCCAGTGTGCATAGTAAGTGTATTGCTTGTTAGTTCCAAGGTTAGCTGCTGATTTTAGCCGTTATATCGAGATAAGCGTGCCAAATCAAACCGTTGTAACTCGATTTCACTCACACTTATATTTTTTTTTTTTTAAAATATGATGTTAAACCAAGCTTGCATTTTTTGAATTGCCAAAACGAAAATTTCAACCACCTTTTTGATCACGAATTCAGGAGAAACAATATTAATTCAATTTTTTGTTTTGAACAATGTCCTAATTTAATTTAAAATGTTTTCAAAGTTTTACCCTATGGATGGAGGATTGATTTTCTGGTACTTGTGTAGATAAGACATTCAGAATTGAGTATTTGGTCATGAAATTAATAATTAATACTAGATACTTTTTCAAAAATATTGAGAAAAACCATTTCTTAAAACGTTCCCTTTAAAGTTGTTGTATGGGCCAAAAGCCAAAATTAAAAACGTTTCTGTATTCTTTTTTCAAGAGCTTATTAAAATGATGTACAAATCATTAAAATCGGTCGAGTATTTCACCTGTGTTATGTTTTTTTAATGTAGTCCAACTAAAGAATAATTTCTGCAGTACATATTAAATATAGACATAAGTTTAAGATACACACACTTGATTAGTAGCACGAGTGTCTGTATATCTGTAATAAAGCAGCATTCCGGATGGGAAACGGAAGATTCGTTAATTGGTAAAAAAGTTAGTATTTTCCGTAGAACGTGGGTGCTCAAAAACAATTCAACGATATGCATGTCTACTGTAGTAGTTCGCGGGTACAGCAAATTAAGAAACTTTGTAGTTAAAATCACTCAAGGGTATGTAAATTTTATAATCCGCAAGGTGCTGTGTTTGGGATCGCATTTTGTAATTTAAAATTTATTTCCTCTAATAAAACTATATCTGGAAAATAGCAATAGCTAGATGAATAAATGTTTCCCTAAATATGCATTGCTCTTAAACGGCTCAGAAACGTCTTGTTATTATTGTCTCAGTTTTGCTTGTTTCTATTTCTTAAAATGAAGCCTATACAGAAAAGTAGATGGTGGTTGACTTTCAAGCAGTGGCCTACCCGTCAAAATCTTCTGGCTACGCTGCTTAATTTAATTCCCTTTACCTATTTACTAAACTATAGCATCTGTAGCAACAAAAATGTGTTTAGAATCATGAATTACAATCAGTCTTTAGTCTTAACCAATACACTAATGCAGCTCAACAATATGAACATCTCTAGAACTAGACTTTCAGAAAAGTGACAATGAAGTTCGACAAAACACTTTGCATAATTGAAGTCTTTCTTGAATTAAGGATATAATGTTTTGCTTTATTTTATTTAGGAGAAACAAAATTAAAATTATTACACACGAAACCAAATATTACTGACTTAACTTACTTAGGATGACATGCCATTATTTTATGATGGTGATAATTCTAAAACCTCAATTTAAATAAACCACAAATGTTTTTCGTCCCTGTCCTTAAATAATATTTGTCGACTGCTGCTTTGCATTTGTCATAGTACTAAGTACCAAGTCCTGTAACACGTCTCCGACTGATGGATGCATTTGCAAGGATATTGCGCTTGATAGTCAAGCACAAATCCGACGTCATAGACACACTTCTGCGCCTGCTTGGCGCAAACATTCAAATCTTTAATGCGCACTAGCGGAACTGCAATCGTCTCCATTATTAAAATATTCCGTATTGTTTCCGTCGGGATGTCCTTCGTATCCTTGGTCCCTCTCAACTCCGGAATCCGAATATACTCCGAAGCCCAAGAAACGTCGACATTCCTCCGATGCCCAAGACCAAGCCTCTATTGGCCATTACCATGATCCTGGTCCTTGACCTTACCTTCCTTATTTTTTCTATACTGAAAAAAAATAAATTCAGAATTTAAAACCTATCAGTGCCGTAAAATGTATGGTATTCCTGATATTAAATAAATTAGTTTCGGTAAAACAATAACGAAAAAGAAAATATGATTAACTTTAGTTGACTAACATGTCATGACTGAGAAAGATGGAAATAGACGACCCGGAAGAAGAGTTCCAGATTGTAGTTAGTTAGTTGAACTTTATTAGGGTGTTATTTAGACACCCTAAATAACACCCTAATGGTTGAGTGTTGAATTTTAACTGAAATGTAAAATATGTTTGTATAGGCGGTACGGTCTATTCTGTGAACGTAATGACTTCCTGGTTTAATATAACCATACATATAGGTTGATGAATGATGAATGTAATAATTGTCTTTGGCAGTAACAATAAACCTGACATAATTAAATATCCATATAGAGTAGGATTGTGATGGCCCCACGCATTGAGTACAAACTAATTATCGTAATTACAATTCGATTGATTCAGTTATTCAATGCATCTATTCTGGTATTCATTGAATGAAATATAAAATCGTTTTGAAACAAAAGCAATGTAATATTTAAATTATTGTTGTCAATGGAAAATTGGTTATGAATCGCTATGCTACATCATTTTGCCCGTACCAATTCTCGGTTGTGCCATTATAAGCAAAGGAGTAAATGCTAATCTAATAGTTATGCGAATAAAAATTTCAGTTCCAACGGGATGGCGCAATCTGCGAGTGTAGATTAAATCCATTTTACACTGGATTGCGATTTGCGATTTCTAAGTATATAAGTATAAGATGCTAAATATGTAAAAGATTAACTCCGATTTATTTCAAACAACCATGTGGCGCAGGACTGGAGGATAAAGCAGAAAATTGTAATATTAAAAGAAAAGACTAAACATCTGTAAGATAATAAAATATAATTTAGGTTTTTTACGCGATATAACAACTGAAACTCCTAACTATTCGCAGTCACTTTTACCGCGGGCTGAGGCGGGCTCCTCGGCTCCTCCAAAACTTGTAGTACTATGCTTAACTATATAAAATTACTAAATTACAACCATTGACTATTACGTATGCTACATTTTATTACTAAATAAACCTTTTAATTTCTACTTTTGTATAAAACTATAATCTCCGTCCCGTGCTGACACTGCTGAGACTGCTGACTTCAGGCTTAAGCGACCAAGAAATCGCCCATAAATAACGTCATCAAAAAGTCCCCAATTTTAGTACCGTATGATCCCCCCGTCATGAGTATCCAATTTGACCCATTTACCTTAGGAATGACGTCATTTGTGAACAATTCCTATGACGTTTTCTCTAAAGCGAGACTAGTTCTCCGACTCTCCGCTGCAGGGGTTGCTCTGGAAAACAGTAATTTTTATTTCCTGCCACTGATTTTTACATTTCTGCTGGTTATGCTGGTCCTTACTAATTTAGCGGTCTTTCGCTACCTTCGGTACTCTCTACACCATTGACTGTGTTGCGAAAAGCAAGTTTTACTGTAGGGACAACCGAGAGTGAGGTCTAGCAAGGATAAAGCTGTCGTTCATTTGCATGCAAAATTTATCCTTGCCAGACCTCACTCTCGGTTGTCCCTACTATACATCTTCTTGAGCCGTACCACTGACCATTATTACCATTGATGAAAAGAAGCGTCATTCACTGGACGAGGATTTGGCGCACGGACGGGCTGGTTGACTGGTTGGGGTTTTGGGGCATTCGAGTTATTGTCGGTCAGTGAAAAACCTTAATTATTAGTGTAGGTCAGTGAAAATGTACCTTTATTATTAGTGTAGGTCAGTGAAAATGTACCTTTATTATTAGTGTAGGTCAGTGAAAATGTACCTTTATTATTAGTGTAGGTCAGTGAAAATGTACCTTTATTATTAGTGTAGGTCAGTGAAAATGTACCTTTATTATTAGTCAGGTCACTATATTCAGCATGTGATACAAGAGCAGTCCAAAAAGCGTAAATTGGTTAATAATTCTTCATTGTGTAGCAGCAATAATAATAATAATTATATGCATAGTTGAAAATAAGGCGTCATAAGTCATACGAACTCAACACTAGAGTTAATTATTATTCGATTTTTTATTAGTTTTTTATTCGAGTTTTCAAATAATTTCACAACTTGGAATAAAATATTGTTTGATTAATTGAGTTTTGTCAATTTTCAAATATTTTCAAATCGAGTTGTTAATAACAGAACTCGATATGAAACGAATTATAACTCGTTATTTCGAAGAATCATAAACTGCAAATACTGCTTATTGTTAACTGTGCATATTAAGTACATCCTACGGGGTTTCTTTTCCTATGTATGCAGCTATTAATTGTTGCGTGGTTCTGCCCAGTTGCTTGCAATCGCTGCAATTTTAACTCCATAATATTTATAGAGTTTACCATCTACGATTTAAGATGGATAGACAATATTCAGTATACGATTATTATTATTAGGATTGGTATTGACAAATTGACATTTTGTGACTTGTGACATTTTATGTATTGCCACGGGCAACATTATGGTTCTGATTCCAATCAAAAATGTAAGTGTACTTAAGGTTGTTACATATTTTATTAAGTAGACACGTAGCGACGTATCCCGGGCCCGAACCGTCATTTTACATTTCATTTTCATACAGAGTTAACACAGTGACTATCAACTGACTGGGTTGTACTTTTAAGTAACAACTTTTCAGGATCTTTGCCCAGTCAGTATTAATGACCGTTTTCACAATTGTCGTTATTTTTTTAGCAATTTTAGCAAATGATCTCACTATTTTGAATTCGTTTTCTTTGTTTAGATTTTCATTTAGATCTAATTCAGCAACAGTACAGGTAAGGCTTTGATAGGATGGGCGAGAGTACAGGTGGGTAACTCTCTATTTCTATTACTTTTTTTGACTCAGTTGATGTTAGTAAATTGCAAGGGCTCAGGTGTATCATATCATAGTCTTACCCGGATTTGTTGGCGTTGCTAGATCAGTATCAGTAGTTCTTATCCTTAGTTAATTAACTCGACATTGCATTTTTGTGTGTTTATAGTCAACAGCTCATATACTGTGTTGTTGTATTGTATTCTTGATCGTTAATATCATCCGTTGAAACTGATGGATTACTATACATTTATTGCTCTTTTTGACAATGACAATACTTTTGTGGGGTTTCTTATTAGTTGAATTTTGAATATTTGTATCTTGTTTCGATTCCCGAATATAGTGAAGATAGAAGGCAAGCTACGTACGAACGAACGAGGTCGAGTCGCCAATAGGAAGAAGGAAAACCAGGAAACTACTTACTTTTAAGTATACATGCAAGTAATCAGTAATGGATAAATTTCATTATTATAATCATTAATTCCAATAATAAGGATATCAACTAAAGATAAAGAAAAGTTAAAATTCTTTTGTAAAATTAAGATATATTGTACTTTTAAAAGCTACTCACCAGCACTGACAGACAAACAACAGCAAAAAGTCAAGAACAGACATTGAACATTCATTTTTTGAAATACATAAGTACTTATCCACAGTTATTAATATCAGTAAGTAAGTATTAGTGATTACTTTCTTGATTATATAGGGAAGGTTCATATATATTATATATCTGGTGCTTCATAGTATCTCAAAATTAATTTTAATTATGAGTACAATATAGCAAACTAAGTATATATCGTGCAAGTCAATCCATTTTTTATTATTCTTCGATGATTTTTATCTTTTTTGATATTCGATTATTTGATTTGATTTTATAGTTACTTAAAACTATATACTCACTGATCTTGTTGGTTTTTGCTAATGCTATATTATAAGGAATAGTGATTTTGGTTTGTCTAAATAAAGCATTACCTATTTAAGTTTTGTTTTTAGTTTCGACTCAGTAACATTTTTTTGTTTTGAGATCAAATCAATTTGTAAAGGACAAAAGGACGATGGTGTAGTAAGCAGTTTAAACTAATTTGACTTGAACAACACATATTGGGTTGTAATCTTTGTAAGTTTAGTAATATTTTCAGTTACTTAAAATATCGTTACAGGATTTACTTAAGTATAATATAATATGTGTGAAGTTTTTAAATTATTAAGTTAATTCGTACGTTCATAATCATATATAATGTTATATAGCTTTCAAAAGGGATTTAGGTAATTCAGTATCATAGTTTAGTATATTATATAGTTTCTTGCAGTAGTATATAGCACTATGAGTACTTTTAGTAAGTATATAGTAGTAATAGTTTTTCTTATAGATTATAATAATATTTATATTTATAATATCAATACTACGTAAAGTACCTAAGTACTTACTAGTATTATTACCTAATATGTTTGTGTAGTGGGTTATTAGCTTATAGCGTCTAAATTACTATAAATTACGATTACGATTTTACAGCCTACATTATATATTTATTAACATTATTATACTTAATTTATGTTTAAAATTCACATCTCATTTCACAATACTTCCATACAATCCATATCCATATAATAATACTTTTCGTTTTCATTCTCGGAAGCTTACATATTTTTTCATCTTTTTTATTCACAGTAATTCACAGGTCTACAGACGTCTACAAAGTAGAATCTACAATGGAAAGTAATTATAACGGTGATGTGACGGGACCATAGGACCGGGAAATGGTAATGGCAATGGGTCGCCTTCTGGCGCCAGCTGTGTAAGGGTTTATGTAGTGGGCTAAACTATAGTCTAATTCTAATACTGTTCCAGTGTTTTATTAAATTGCAGGTATACATATTTATATAGGTTTATATATATCTATTATTTCTTATTTCGTAGGTAGTTTTAGGTAGTAGGTATAGATCATGTCAGATGTTTTCAAATCTGGCTTTGATTTTAATTTTGTAAAATCTGTATATAATAAGTAAGATTAATTCTGTGTGTTCTGTGTTGGTTTAAATTTTAGGCTGAATCTATACGGGTGAATCTAACTACTAGTCAGGATCAGGACACACTTGACAGTCGCGAGGAGCATGGCGCGGACTGGGAGATAGAGATTGTGTAGTAATTAATTGAATTTGCACTTGACGCTCTCCTCGCCCTGCCTTGTCTGTTGTCTGCCTCATCTTTGTATACAGACATTCACTAACGGAAGTTGACGAGACGACAATAAAATATAATAATTAAGTGTTCAACTTAAAGACATAGTGGACAATGTCGGGAGAGACAGATTTAACAGAAGAGACGACGGACGACGACGATGACGACGACGGACTGCGTGCCGATGGAACTATACTGACTACTATATGTATTCTGAATTGAAGAAAAGAGTGCTTGAAGATAACTGATAATGAAATTATGGAGAAGTAGTATAAATATACACATACAGACGTCATGTCATAACATCATCATCCTCATCCTTACAGAAGAGATGAAGGGACTCTCCTGGAATAACTGGAATAATAGGCGAAGGATTGGAGGAAATTAAGAAATTAAAATGGAAATGTATTCTCCGTCTAATCGTCTGTCTAATTATGGAGATGAAAAGCTCAGCTTTTTGATGAAGAGAGAAAATGTAAATTTCTGCTGTGAAACTAGAAGTGACTAGCTAGGGAAAGTTCTCCTCTCTACTATGTAATCGGACAAGCCAAGAAGATGATTAAGCTGTCTGTACACGTAAACTGTAAGATTTACTTTTTGCATGCGTATGCATGAATTTCTCACATTAATCACTCAACCTATAAAATCTCGTGCCTTTTCATATCTTATTAATCTCCAAATTTTCAAATCACCCAATTTGTTTTTGCATTTATGTCCCTAGAAATATGTGACAGTCTTAGGAATTATGCCAATTGCCTAATACGTTGCCAGTCTGAAATTTGGATTTTTAAAATTTGAATTGCTCCACATTCCCATTCCAACAACTAATTTTTGTACTTCAAAATCCTTCTATTCAAACACTTTTGCTCCAGATGTTTAATACCTTTTATATATAGGTGTATATAATTTTGAAGTTTTCGACTGTTATTTTGAAAATTGCTGGTTTGTAGTGTTTAAAAGATAGAGGCGCGTCGGCGCATCTGTTATCAACTTTATTTCAGAAGGGTACATAAGTAAGTAAGTAGTCTGTCTGTAATAAAGTAGTCTGTAAGGGACATAGGGCAGAGGATGTAGATGACATATTGAAGAGGGTCTTTTTCTAATAGGGAGTATAAATACTCATTTAGCAATTTTACATGGTATGACTAATGTAGTGGATTTGGTGGGCGTTGCGGATGTTGACGTTGGAATTGGCATTGGGGTTATATAGTGAAATGAATAGAGCATCAAATTAATTACATATTGTCTTGATGACAATGATCATTTAACACGCCATTTCCAATTCTAATCCCAAATTATGCTCTCCTCGTCCACTCGACTAGACACCAAAGCCAAAGCCAAGCCATGCCAATCCAGTCCAATCCAATCCAATGCCACTTCAGATTTCTACTTCATTGCGTCGCCAAAATATTTAGTATGCGTTTATCAGAGCTTATAATATATGGAAAGTACCAAGTACATTAATGGTACCATAATATATTATGCCTCGCTGCCTCTAAGTATGTATAGTCTGCCTGTCAGTTGATCAGTTGAATTCTAAATTCTATCATGTCTCTCAAATTATTATTCCCTCCCACACCTATTAGGTACCTACAGCAATAATAATTATCTTGAGTCGGCGGGACGAGCTATGTGATACTAAAGTCTTCAGAGCGTCCACGTCAAACGTTAACGAGGCTAAATTAATTAATTAAAACAAAATCAAAATCCTACATAGATCCATTTCTCAGTGTCTCACTCTGTCATCTTCATTTTGAATTTGGATTTGGATTTTGACGTTGAACTAGTTGGTCGTTCTGAATTGGCGAAATGAATTAAAATATTATTAAGCTGTAGGAAACTTTCCACCGCATATCCCATCGCTTAGATAGATGAATTCGATTATAACGAATAATAGAATTTGTAAATTTCACGTTTTAGGTATACAGTGCTGGAAAATTTGGAATTTCCGTGTTCGAATGTGAACTATTCAATAAATATTATTTAATTTAATATTCATTCATTGTCAGGAGTTAGTCAAGTATAATAATTGTAGTTCTGACCTGGTAAAAGTTTCCCTCAAAATCTGAGTCGTCGAGATTTATTTAGTTATATAACGATAACTTTATTAAAAATAACAAACTTAACAACTGACCTCCATCGAGGGTAGAAACTATAATCCGGTATGAAAACCCACGGGTGTTTCGTGTTCCCGAGTAAAATATAAAAAATTGATAACAATGCCGTATTCTTATTGCAGGCCCAGTCCTCATACAGTCCAGTATTTTTTTACGATAATAATTTGACGTGTGTAGGTTTCTCCACATGATTTGTATGAATATACTTACTTCTTGTTTGTAGATGTAGAACTAATTTCCATTCCAATCTCATAATTCCCTCACACCATCTCTCCAAATCTGTCTCGCTCTTTTATGATAATTACTTTTTATTCCTGATCCTGCGCTCCGATTGTAACTAATAGTTTTGTTTATCAGCGGTTAAATGGCCAATAAAGCAGGAGAGGTGAGAGGTCAAAATTGATTTGTAATGCAAAAGTCCAAGTTGACGGGATAAAAATCAAAGGGAACATAATATATAAGTACATAGCTTTTGTTATTGTATGTAATTTAGTATGTATTTTTTATACAATAACTCTGGAGGTCTGAATGTTGTTACTTACTTAGGTATATGGTTGTATTTTAATCTTTAAAGATTTTTGGTTGTTATAGGATTCTCTCAATAATTATCGGTTCTTTTATATTTCGTACTTTTTCATTTCGTTTTTTTTGATATCTCCTTTCGTACCTTGTAATAGTTCTAAGTAATAGTTTCTATAATCATTTTAGTTTGTCTATTTTTTAAGCATTTACTTTTGTATACATATTATGTAGTTATATATCTTAAATTTTGTATTTTTCGTATTTGTGTTTTTATCCACATGTAGCATGTTATAAGTTTTTGTGTTTAAGTGTTTATATTTTGATTTAGTTAATTGTTATATTCCTATATAAATAGCTACGTATTATTATTATATAGTATAGCGTAAGTGGTTTTGTTTATTTTATTTTTTTAAAGATTCAAATCTATGTAGGTAGCTGTATATAGGTTTCTTATCAGTAGCTTTATGAGCACTGCTTTTTTTTCTTTCTTCTTCTATAGGTATTTGGGTTGATTGTGATTGTATAATATAGTGACTGTCAAAGCATGAGTTAGTATAGGAATTATATATATGTATATGTATAAAGGGTTGAAGGTTGAACCCATGGAGTTCATTGTAGCTGTTAATTGTTTTTATTTGTTGTAGTTGTAGGTAGGTGTGCTACGTTGTGGTTGATTTTTTTAAGGGTATATTAATATGTTGGGTGTATATAGGTCTGTTCAGGAGTATATCGTCGTTGAAGAAGGAAAACGAGCCATTCTTTATTTTTGATAAAAATCGTGACACATCATCTGGAGTGTTATTACAAACTGCCAAAAAGATGTACATTTTTGCTTCATTTGCTTATTTTGAACTTTTAAAAAGGTGCAAAAAGGTGCATATGGCAATCTGAAAAAAGTGTAGATAATATATTTTGCACTTTTAAATGATGTAATTTAGTGCATTTTGCCGTTCACAAAAAGCCTAAACAGTGCATATTGCACTGTAAAAAAATGTAAATAACGTACTTTACACTTTAAGAATGATGTAATTTAGTATGTTTTGCCTTTTCCAAAAAGTGTGAATAGTGCATTTTGCACTCTGAAAAAAAGTGTAGATAATATATTTTACACTTTAAGGATGATGTTCGTAGCCTATTTACTTGAAAATTTAAAAATCATGTAATTAGTGTATTTTACCTTTTTCAAAAAGTGTATAAATCGTGCATGTTGCACTACTAAAAAATTGCAAATCCTGTATAGTTTGAACTATTAGAAAGCTTATTAATGCATTATGAAGTTTCAATTAATTGTATTTTACACTTTAAAAAATCAATTCGATCCTTGTTCGATGGCAGCGTTTCCTTTTAGTTAGTCCCAAGCATAAATATAGTAGATAGTATGTTTTGCTTGATTCTATAGCAAAAGTTAGGAATGGCTCGTGTTCCGATTCTTCAATGGCGTTATATTATTATAGTTGATAATTGTTCACTATAATTAAGTATAAGTGTTTATATATCAACGTCAAAATCAACATCTTGCAACGGTATCGTTTTCGTTTGACGTCCACAGCTATATAAGTATATATTTTGACTTCTAAAAGGTTCCCTCGTTTTTTATCTGCTTCTTTCTATTGTGTACAATTATTATTTTCCAATAATTATCTGTCTGTAGCTATATGTATGTGTATGCTTTGTGTGTGTGTGTGTATTTATGTTCTTCTTTGGCTTCTTCACCTTCTCTCATGTTTTACTCTCGAGTGAAAACAAATTCATTATAATGATTCCAACGAGATTCTTCCGAGTCCATGCCAGGCTTCAATTCTCCACCGCCACCCGAAGTTCCCGAGCCACAGGATGCGACACACCTGTAAGTTTGGAAGGATGAACCAAAAGGGAAATGAGCGCATTTTAATTTAATTATTATTTGTGTATTTTTTGTGTGTTTTAGTAGGTAAAGAAATAATAAATGATGAGGAAGAAACCTACTTAAATCCAGCTTCCTGCAAATTGTCAAATGCCTGTTCCAGGAATAAATGTTTGAGGAAAAATCTGCCAGAGTATCGATCCAATGGGCCACGATCCGGATCACGACTTTCATTTAATGACTCACCGAATACCTGTAACCAAGTAAACAAAAAGATACAAATTAATTAAATTTATATGTAAAAGAATATATTTAAAAACAAAATCTCTATTTTCTCGCATCCATAAAAACACATTTTCCAGCCTATATCAAAGTTTGCCGCCTTCTCGTACTTCGGACGCCACGGTAGATCGTAAGCGTCATTATTATAGTGATCAGAAGCGGATCCAATGGGCAACAGGGCAGTAGCTTCACCCCAAAATAAATTTTATAACATAGACTAACATAGCGTCATTCAAACCAATAGGTGGGCGACTCATATCGTGAGTGAAGAATTAAAATAAACCATATCCATTTTTTTTAGATAGAAGAGAAATTCACTGTCTACAAAAAAATTAATATATAATCCTAGAAGCATGCAAATAGAATATTTCGTAATTTTCAAAAACATGTTAATGGAATATTTTGCAATTTTCGAAAACATGTAAATGGAATATTTTACACTTTTCGAATACATGTAAATAAAATATTTTGTACTTTTCAAAATCATGTAAATAGCCCATTTTAACCTTTTCAAAATACTCGTAATTAACATTTTGCTTATCTGATGCAGCCTTTTGAAATGGCTCATTTTAATTCTAGCCTTTGGAAATGGGCAATTTTGATCATTCACTCACGATGTATGCATTGTCCACCCCAGAAAATATTTCTAGTTCCGCTCCTCATAGTACTGAACGTCCCTTGTGAAAATCTCAGGCACAATTTACCCCATAACGTCGACACTAAAAGACATTTGAAACATTTTGTGAGGACACCCGCAAAAACATGTAGATTTAATGGGGCTCTGTGTAAAACTGTAAATGTAAAAATTTACATGGTATTATTATGTGAGTGGGCCTATATTATGCAATTGAACTTGAACGTGTTTTGGGCGGAGCGTAGGTTACATTTACGACTACGAAAAATACAAACAGGAGAGGAAAAACGAAAACGACGCACATTATTGAGTATGTGCTCGTGTTCGTATTTCTATTTGTATTTTGTAATGTTGGTTGGTGAATGAATATTCAAAGAAATGGGGGGAAAATCGAAGAAGATAAAAAGGATTGTATGAAGGTACAATTCTCAAGAGTCCAGTCCATGGAACTATGGACTTTGAAGTCGTAGTCACAGTTGAATTTGAATTCGAATCCGAATCCCAAAACTTCAAGTGGAGTAGTTCCCTTTGTGTGTGTGTGTGTGTTGTGTGTGTGGGTAAACTTTGTAATGTGCGTGTATGTAGTTCTATTCCCTTTTTGTACGGCTGTGCATAAATAGACATCGGTAATGTATTTAATCTTCTTGTAAGTTTTTTTTATCTACACAGTCAACGTCCCATTCGCTATTCTAAATTCTATGAACAGATCGAAGACACACACACACACACTTCCACTATTCCACTCCCGCTACCACTGCTCTTAAGACATTCAAAGGAAACAATTTGCATTTTTATGCCTCACTCTCAATGTTGTTCGATTTGGTTTGTATTGAGTTTTCGCCGTTCCGCCTCGCAGTCTCGGTCTCTCTATCTCTTCCAAATGGGGAAGAATGAAAGGCAAAAGGATCTTCTTCTTCTTTTTCTTCGTTTCTTTGTGTACTCTCATATTTATTCTGGTTCTGTTCTGGGTACAAAATGAGGGAAGATTCCACGTTTATGACTTTACCTCCGCTACTCCGATGCTCGGATACTCCGATCCATACCATACCGTTAAATATATAGGATGCGTGGACTTTAAACGACGAAGCGTTCTTGTACCAAAAATAAGAAAAAAGTCTCCATGGGATCGTCCAGAAATGATGTCACCCAAACTATACCTCTTTTTGGACACGTCATCATTTTAGGCACTGCATAAATGACTACCTTTAACAGTAATGGATGTCATCAAAACCGGACTAGACCCGCAGACCTTATCATCAATGACATAATTTGTGGACGATCCCTATCGTCACCGTCAACGTGTAAGACAGTAGACGCACTCTACTATGTGTAGGTATATTAGAGGCATCTCTGTATTCTGTATAATTACGTATGTATATCGTCATTCTGTTTTTCACTGCTCCTTTACAGCTGACTTTTATTTCTGTGCTCAAAAATATGCTGACACTATCAAATGTAAACCGAAACCGAACCGAAAACACACACAATCCTAACTCAGTTTTTACTTTTTATCCACCTATACCATACGTATGTAAACGGTCGTACGATATGAGAACCCACCCCCTATATACAGTATACATATGTACAGGTATATGGACCCTGTACCTTTAAGATTGCTACCCGCTTTCTTTCCTTTTCTTCAATTCTACACAAGACTTATTGCCTATTACGACACCGATTAAGGGATACGGTAACGATGGGTACGACTTTCATGTAGAGAGATATTTCCTATAATATTCCGTGTGCTTATATGGCCTATACTTAGGTAGTTTGGTTTGGTGGGAGTTCTTTATATTATGCACTCCACGACTAGGCTTGGTTTTCTTTCATTTGGGTGTAATATAGAGGCTGTGATGACCCATGTAGTCTGGTATTTTCGGTCAAATTTGAGCGTTTTACAACTTTTTTAAATTCAGCTGTCCGACGCTAAAGAAATGACCTCCTACTAAAATTTTTAGTTTTAAATGGCAGCATAGTAGCAGGCTTGATTTGAAATTTTGATTGTGGGTTGAGTGAGCTTAAGAATTTAAAACATGAAATAAAACGTGTTTGAATGAGATATTAAACAGAGGGAAGAAAACGTGTACATAGCGATAGGGAGTATCTCAAAATTCCCGAAATGAAATAATTAATATTAAACAAACACCATAATATATAGAAAGAAAGCTATTAGTATGTTAGCCGAGAAATGTTGGTTATGATCTGATGCGTAGTAGCAAAATTAAGTTGAAGTGTTGAGTGTCTACTAGTGGCAATAATAACAGGGAGTGAGCACTCCCTTCAACACCGTGCAACAACCCCTGCTCGCTTTAATAAACAGTAAATATATTCTGAAAGTACATGAATATGTAGGCATAGGTCTCTAGGAGAAGATTAGTATTTCTGTATAGTTTACAGTTATTCTGTACTCATGTGTGTGGCACTAATACAGACATCAAATACAAAATCAAAGAGTTCCCTCACTCTCTCTCTCTCGTCTATTTAGTTCCTCATTCCCAAACTCTTCAAAGTAGAAATTAGAAATTCCAATAGAAATCCGGGCGCTTTTGAATGCAGCATACAAATTCTTTCCAAGTCTCTCTGTCGAAGACCTGAAAATTCAGCAGACAGAGCCACACAATATTTTCGTGCTCAATTCAAATTGGACTAGATTTTTTTTTATATTTACAGTGGAATGGGAGACGGTCGGTTGTCGGTAGTCGGCAGTCGGTAGAGTCTTCAGGTCGACTTTCTCATGAGTATTCGACAAAATGTGGGAAAAGTGTGTTTGAAATTGTTTCAATGGATCGGCATCCGCAGGTAGAGGAGGGAAAGAGAGAGAGAGAGAAGGAGAGAGAGCGAGACACAAACGGGAGGAGAAATTGTGTAAAATTGAGAAGAAAGAAATTTGTGTAGATATTTGAAGAAAGAAGTGATAGAGGGGACAATTTTCCCTTTATACTTTCGAGAGTCAAATAGAAAGAGAGACAGCTCCAGAAAAAGGAACTGAATGAGAATTTGGAAATATAGGGGAGAGTAATGGAAGGTTAGTGGGCTCATTACAAATGCATGACCTAGTTTTATTTCCTTCCAATCTTCCCCTCCCCTACCCCTCTCCTTCCCCGCCCCTCCCCCTACGCCAGTATTATTTCCACCATGTACAACTGTTTAGATTTAAATTTCTTGTCAAACTTTCACAGCTCTCACTCCTTTCGCCGACCGCTTTCACCGCTGTCACTTCCACATTCAGTCTGTCTACTGTCCGCCCTTTCTTCCTGATCCTCGGTCTCTCTTTCTCCTTGGAGGAAGTTGCATGGGAGCAATGTTAATCCTCGTGATCCACAAGTCTAATTCAATGGACAGGCACACGGACAGCAGTGCGACAAAATAAGGGACGGAGACACGGAATGAATAAGACAGCCAGCAATTATTGACAAAGACCCTATAGTTTTATTTTCAATTACAGGTACGCGGATTCGTATCGGTGTCGGTGTCGGTGCCGGTGTCGGTATCGGTATCGGTACGACCAGCACCGCACCGCATATACTACACTTACACTAGGTCTAGTACTGAGTCGGCTGTCCGTTTCCGTTGGTAATTATACACTATTTAGGACGGTAATTTACAAAATTTCCTGCGTGCACCACTGTAGTGAGACCCTGTAATGCACGGTCCACGTGGACACTTATCTATGCATTAGCAAATGTGGTTTAATTTATGCGTTTCTTTCTTATTATTTTGAAATTACTTACAGCTTATTACAGGGTCAAATTATATAATTAATATAGACCTAGTGGTAGTGGCCATACAGCTGTATATATGCAAACAGTCCTATATAATGCCCTATATTGCAGTAGTTTTACAGATTATTACAGGCATAGTTGAGTAGTAATGACGACAAATATGAAGCATATTTATTCAAACCTTTAATTGCGTCAAGCCAAAAGTTGCTACTTACACTTTGCTAATTGTTCTCATCCAGTTTTGATGAAAGATTTTTTTTCTGATCCTTAGACTGTTTTCTAAAAAGTAATTTGACGAATCGTTAAAATTAAAACATTTTAAATTCTTATGAAATATTTCGAAAAATAGTGAATATTTTTGAGTAACATTTTCTACATATACCCTTTATATCCCTTATAAGTAGCATTTTGCAATAATTGATTTTTGCTGGTAGGTAAGTACACCTATAATGGTTAGTATTGAGAAATGTAATTCATATAAAAAATCATTACAGTGCACCTAACAAAACAGTACGGTTTAAAAATTGCTAAAAATTCGATCTACATTTTTTATTGTATTTGAAATGGATATTTTATAAAAGCTTCAGTTCTTATAGGTAGGTACTTGTATAATTGAATATATTTTCTCATTACATTTTTTACTTTGCAAAAATGTAGAATATTTTGGGAACGAGTGCTATGCGTTCTTTTCCCAGCGTCTGAATGCAGTTTATATTAATTTTTGTAGAACTGGCCCTGCCACTGCACTGGTACTGGTGGTAGTTTCATTAATAACTAAAATATTCGGATTGAAATAACTATGACGATGAGAAGTTGCAAATTGTACTGATAAAAATGGAAATTGGGAATTTAGAAGAATGCTTTGTATTTTCATTTTTCCTGTGTGAGGATATTTCTTCATTTGTGTTTGAGGAAATTTAAAAAGTTTGACGTGTGTAGTAGATAGGACTAGGACCAAGAATGACGAAATAAAGTGACAAAAGTATATGGCGTGCGGCGTGATCGTGGATATTCACGCGGAGTGCGGAGCCACGCACACAACCACCGTTTTTTTAGCCCAGTAACATTCCTACTCTAATATATTATATTCATTGTCAGATCCTATCACATCTTCGTCATCCCTTTCAAATTCAAATTTTCATTAGGAAGAAAATATTATATGTATTTCTTAATTTAATTCCTGTGCAGCTGGTACTGGTATGTACACTATGCATTATGTATGTAGATTGAAGATATTTTTTTGACTATGCTAAGACTTTTAAAGCTTCCAAATATTAAAATCTGCAGCAGACCAATCTAACGTTTGACGTTATGTGACTCAAATAATAATTATTTATAGGTACAGACAAGGGACTGTCATCAAGTCACATAAGAGGAGTCGTCCATAAATGACATAGTGTATTTTAAATTTACGGTTTTAATATTTGAAAAAGTAACAAAAAAATGGTTTATTTTTTGAGGGTGAAAAGAGAAAGTCTTTTTTATGATGTTTTTAAGACGCTTTTATGGTAATGACATTCAACATAAAAGAATATTGACACAAAAAAAATAAGACATTTTTTTAAAAGAAATTTTTAAAATTGGATCTCATAACTTGTGCACACACCCCCCATGCCCCCACATATATCGTAAATAAAGAATGAGGAGTGGACTTCAAATGTGGGTGCGTGCATAAAATATAAGGCATGCAATTTGGAGGAATGAGGGGAGGGGTGCGCCTATCGTTTTATGGGGGCGCTTTTTAAATGACGTAATTTTTGGACGCTTCCCTAATTCCCCGCTAAGGAATGTGTCGTGTTGAATATGTGGAGAGATATATTATGTAGATATTGAATTGAGATGACAGAGGCAGGGAGAGACTGGAGGAATCCATTTATTGGAGTCAAAATTCAAATTTCAAATAATATATTAGTGCTGTAATAAAAAAAAAACTCATTTCACTTTCATTTCAGATTCCGGGAGGAGAATTCGAATTTTGCTCACTGTATGTATTACAGTATAGTAGATTAGAAAATTAGAATGATGCGTATTCACTTTTATTTCTGGATTTCTGGATCTGGATTTGCATATTTGCGTAGGGAGGTATAGATAGGTTCTTTCGTATTATTTCCGTATTTGCTCTGCCAATATACATAGTAGATCGAGGTACTTGCAAAAATTATATATTTTGCGGATGGGGGGAGGGGGGTGGTCGCGCCTATCCTTGTGCATACGAATAAAATAGATTATACTGCCTACGGGGTCAAAATCCCCGATTTTTGAATATGACGTTAGTTTTTGCACGCTCCATAATTATAAAAAGAGAGGTAGGATGTAGGCATATAGCCTAGAATTTGAGAATGTAGTACCTCTATAGTTGTAGGTAAGTAACATGGAGCATACCATATATATGAATATATGCATGTAGAGTGTACAATTCTAAATTCTATTAATTCTCGACAGCTTCGAGCTCCCTCGTCGTCGTCGCTTCCGTCCACTTCATTCCATTTCCGACTTCCGACCATTTTCCCCTTTGACGATGACATAAGTAGAGAAATATTTTCAATTCTATAAACCTCCATCATTTCCATTTGATTAATGAAATAATCAAAGACATTTTCATTTCGTACGGATATTATATTGTATTGCTTCAGGACAAACCTTTTTACGCAGATTTTATTTTTACGGGCTTAAAAAAGAGGGAATGGACGGTGGTGGCGGACATTACTTTTTTATGTTACTTTTCACGTTTTTAACCCCTCAAAATTCAAAATTGTGCAATATCTATATAAGAAATTTCAACTTTTCAAAACCATATGCATGTGTAAAATGTGTATAATGTAACCGTAATAATTCGTAGCATTTTCGTTGAAGAAATGTAATTAGGGTATTTATTGCAATTTTCCAAAAAGGCCTAAATAATAAGTTTAGAGATATTTTACAGCATTCGAAAAATTTGTAATATTAGAATTTTTTACAGTGTTCAAAATATTATGAGCTTTTAAATTAATTATTCTTAACTTTGAAAATTTGAAATTTCCCGAAAACTGCTGATAATTAATTTATTAGAGTATTTTGAAACTTTCAAAAACTTTCTATGTAGAGATGTAATTCTGGAATTATTATTATTGGACTTAATCCATACTGTTCGTCCAAATCCATGTAAGTACAGTAGTTTTTTGGCACCATTACAGAAGCAGCACCTTAAGTATATCTGCGTTGTACATTGTTTAATTTGATTACATATATATATACCATCTTGTTGGGTACTTATTATCGTTTGGTTATTTTATATGGGCTGAGGCCAAATCAACTTAATGAATAAATCAATTATTGTTATCGTTAGAAACTATAGTGCATACAAATATACATGGGATGGCAATATGGGCATGAATCTACATTTCAAGTTTTTTAAAGGAACGGCAGTGTTTAAAATATAAAACTATGAAACATGTAAATCCCATAAGTCTTGCCTACTACTAGGTTAATGCATGTCTATAGCCTTTATAATTTGGGCACATCTTGGGAACAATTATCATGGGATTACATTTGTTCTATCTTCTATGTCTGTAACTGACGTGCAGGTGCAGTGCAGATCAGATCATTATAGTGCAGTGTAAGTTTCCTTATGGCCGGGTTTGGCAATAATGCCAACAAAATCCTCCAGTTTCTTTTGCACATAGTTTAAAACTTGTGTTGTAAAACAAAGTGCTTTAATGCCAGATGTAAGTATATCATTTAAAAAAAGTCGTCTGAAATTTTGTGCGCTTTTAAAATGACTTGTTCACACTGACATTTGTCCATTTTTAAGAACGACATGTAATAAACATGTAAAACACACAGTGTAATTTGTAAAAAAATCAATGTAGTGTTAGTGTTTTAGTCTATAGCAGTGAAAGCTGAAAATATAAATATTGTGTGTTTAATACTGGGAGCCTGGGACCAGCGGTAGCGGTACCAATAGCCTCCAATTCGATTGAGAGATAAATATTTAATTACTGTATAAAGGATCTACAGGGTACATGTGCACATATAGCAATACCTAGTAAGGTGCTTTTTGTATGTGTGTGTGGGTATAGCCTATAACGTGATTCATTTCTTTTAAAAGAAGCCGAAGAAGACAGGAGGTGGCTTAAGCAGACGTCACTTTCTCTCTTATGTTTAATTAAAGTGGATTTCCGGATTGAAAAATGTTCGAATGTTCCAGTGATCCTCTCTGTCTCTCTCATTTTCTCCAAATTTAAGTTAAATTCGGTTTTATCTCAAACCATTTCATTTTCTCGTTCCTTTTTAAAAGACACAGACACACATACACACGGAAATACTACGGAATTAGGGAAATACAAAATGTGAGAGAATTAATTCCAATTCCATGTCCATAGCACAGAATATAAGGAGAATAAAATAAATGTAAAGTAATACATTGTTCCCATCTTATAGCCTCTCATCCTGTAGCTTCATATCGCCTGTGAAGAAGCAAAACCGCCTATCTACTGTAGATACCTGCTTTTGAATCGGAATCGGAGCGTCCCACCCTATACTACACACTAGTTATGAGATTTCAAAGGAAAAAGATACGGATTTTGCTTCTTCACCCACTTTCAAAGAATCCTCAATTTCTGTTTAACATTCTATAATATAAGTATCTAAGGAAATCTTTCTCTATGTGGACGGGGACCGTTACCGCGAAGGAACACATTATTCAAATCGTCTATTATTCTGTGTGTGTGTGTGTGTATATAGTATTGGCGGCTTTGAATTAAGTATAAGTTCAAACTCTCTGCCAACATCATTTAACCATGGAACCACTACAGAAGAAGAAGGCCGCAGTACCTTTCATGTTCCAGTCAAAATGAATTATATTCAGGGACACACAGGGACATTGGGAACAAAAAGATTTGGCAGATTTTCTATTTAAAGAAAACGGGGAATCCGCTCCCTTCCTGCCCTTTTGTGAAACCGCACTTTAAATTTAATTTGATTTATATTATAAAGTTGTTCAAAATTGTGGTATGCGTTGAGCGTTGGGCGTTGGGGAAGATATAGACTATGCAATAATTTGGTAAATACAGTTTTTTTTTCTTCAAAAAAGTGGTTTTCCCCTATTCATTACTAGAAACAAGTTTTTAAAAGTGTAAGACTTAATTAGCATATTTATTATGTAATTTTAAAAGCATTTTAGAATATTTTACCTAAGAAATGTACATTTAAAAAATAACAGTTTTATTTTTCATAGAAAATAATTTCAATGATGAAATGTAAGATTTAATTATGGCACGCGTGTTTGATGAAAAGCAGTCACACATTTTTTGATTGAAATACTTTCTTTTTTCTTTTTAACATTTATGTGGGAAAGAAAAATGATTTTGGAAAAATCAAAATTTAATAAAGACATTTTTTCAAGTGTAATTTCTTATGGGGTACGTTTTTAAAAGGGCACTAAATGTCCCTAAACAAGTTTTTTTTTAAATTTTCAAAATTTGAAAAAACGACTTTTTAAAAAGGGTAAAAATGTCACTAAAAACCTTTTTTTAAAGTAGTGAAATATTCCAAAAAATGTTTTTTTTAAAGTGCGATATTTCAGAGACTGACTTTTTTTAAAGGATAACAATGATATTTCTCCATTTACTTACTACGACAAAGATAAAGAAAACTAATTTTAATTTTAATCGCAATCTTTTTGGTTGTACATATACAGTTCATTTTTAACATTGCATTCAAGAGAGGACCACTTTTTTTTATACTACCACTAAAACTAATCTTAAGCCGAGGCTCGCACCGGAACCGGACCGGAATGGGCCAATGCTAATAAATAAATGCATTTTTTTTGTCTGTACTTCCAAAGTCTGAATTTGGGAATTGGATTGTAATTGAAAATTGAATCTACACAAGTACAAAGACAGACTCTCTCAGACACTCGAGTGTAGTCCAAATCCAAATCCAATGGTTGGTTGGACTTTGAGTTAAGTTTATTGACGTCAATATCTCCCTCCAAAGTTGTGGCCGGGCCGGGCCTGTGGAATACCGTGACCAAGACCGAAGCAGTGGTAATAGCTATAAACCGTTTTCTAGAACTACGGCGGTGGCTGCATATATACTGCATCTGTGCCTTTAATCGCATAAGAAGAGTACCGTATCGTATGGTAATTGGAGGCAATAGTAAAATACTTTGGTGAAGTAGTAACTCTTACTGCTCTGAACATAATACATATACCTATCTAGATACATACGACCTGCATTCCTACAGGCTAACAAGTGGAAAGGGTTAGGGTTCGCCCATAAATTACGTCATGGAAAAATTCAAAATTTTAGGACGCCCTATGACCCCCCTGTCATCAGCTTAACCATTCCGTAAATGGCATGTATGTATGTTTAGCATGAGGTGTAATCAGTGTAGCCAAGGAAACCCATTGATCCTACCTACCGATGCCGTCATTGGTGGACTATCCCTTATGCGAATGAAAGCGAAAAGGAAAGCTGCAGTATGCTCCTCCATCCACTCGTAATATTTTGTTGAATAGTTTTAGAATTTTTGTTTGAGGTTAGGAAAAAAAAGAGAAGGAAATTATGGAAAAAGGAAATTATGAGGATTCCACATTCCGCAGCACATTTTACGACGACCATCATCCCCTCATCCCCCTCTTCTTCATGACTCATTTAAAATCAGGAAAATCCTGGAAATCCTCCTCTTTTATTACAGATTACAAAATTACGAGCACGAGAATTGAGAGAGCAATCAAAAAAACTTATGTCTCTATTATTGGATTTAATCGCGGGATTTGCTGGATTTATTTCAATCTGCCGAGTGAGTTGGATTTCAAACAAACCACACACAACAACAAAGAATAGTCACACTCATCATTTCTCTCCATTTCTATTCTTCCCTTTGTGAAGTGATTAATTTCTCTCCTGGTTTTACTTTTTTCATCTTCAAACAGACGTCAGTTGTGAGTCGCTCAGTTCAGTTCTGTATGTAGAGAGTTTTTCCGCAAAGCGTCCAACAAAGCAAATTTTACAGGA
This sequence comes from Dicyrtomina minuta, assembly GCA_949802685.1. NCBI lineage: Eukaryota > Metazoa > Arthropoda > Collembola > Symphypleona > Dicyrtomidae > Dicyrtomina > Dicyrtomina minuta. The sequence continues at coordinate 90,249,971 of OX461809.1, forward strand.
ATAACGAATTTTAAATGAAGTGGGACGGTATGATTTTTTTAAAGCTAAGCATTTTCTCACAAATCGTCTATGAAGAACCAAAATGACCCATATCCATTTTTAACTAAAAACAATCAACTATCTACAAAAATATTCAAATGCGTCTTAAAAGCATTTAAATAGACAATAGAACATTTTGCACTTTTCAAACGTATGGAATTACAAAATTTTCACCTTTTCGAAAACAAAGAACTAGAAATTCTAGCACCTTTTTAAAAACATGTAAATAGAAAATTTTGCACCTTTTTAAAAACATGGAATTAGAAAATTTTGCACCTTTTCAAAAACATGTAAATAGGACATTTTACGTTTTTTAAAAACTCGTAATTAGCATTTTACACATGTTTCCTATTTTGTTTTTATGACATAGCTCATTTTGATTGTAGCTTAAATTGGATATGGGTCATTTTGGTTCTTCACAGACGATATACTGTACCTAACGAAGCACTGTCACAAGTAGTGGCTTAAACCTAGAGTAGAGAGACTTTTGAATTTGTTTTTATAAAATATTTAAAAATCAAAATTTTGTGTTTATCCACTGAAAAATAGAAGATTTTCTAATGGGATATTTACAGTGCGTTTCAATACCATTCCATAATATGCTTCATTAATTTAAAAATTACACAGTACTGATTTCAAACAGCTGCTGGTGGACACTATATCTGCTATACACTCTATGGAACTCTATATAGACTAATTTAAAATTAGTGCTGGTGGACATCATTTTTGATGGAGTATGGAGTAACAAGTGCTCCTCGGGAATTATTTGAAAATTAAATGACACAGTATAGACGAGAGTGAAAGTGGGATTTGGCGAGAGAAACATGAGAGAGAGAGAGACACTAATAAAAATTTCAGGACTGTTCCATTGCGTCAATTAAAAAATAAATAATAGAGACAAATATTTCAGAGTGTACAGATGGTTTCTACTGTCTACTTTATCTCGTAGTCCTGAGACTGTTTGCGACTGGTACATATTTATTTATGTACCACTCCTGTCGGAGATTTGATAGAGGGAATGATGGGAATGGAATAGGAGCTGTGGAGAAAATCGGGTGAAAGGATGTAGAGTGTGTAGTAGTAGGATGTGAATGTTGACATGGGATATTGTTATGTATTTAGTATTTATTTGCTTTCTTACATTTACCTCCCATCTCCCGTCCCTATGGAGTCTTCTGTGTGAGGAGAGGAGTAGTCGGTATTCGGTATTCGGTAGTCGTAGTAGGGCATTGGTGGAGCTGGAGCGTGAGAGAGAGAGCTTGTGGTATATGGAAATGGTAATAAAGTGTATGTAACAATAAATAAAGGGATGGGATTTAGTGAGGCGTATGTAAGTATATATATCGCCAGTGAAGACTCAAAATCATCCATATCCATTTTTAACTAAAAATAAAAATAGCATGACCCTAAAAAAATGTGTGTAAATATAAAACATTTTTTACATTTTAAAAACGTACACAACACATTTTCACACTTAAAAAATACGTAAATAAAATATTTTGCATATTCTAAAAACATGTAAATGGAACATTTTGCACTTTCCAAAAACATGTAAATGAAGCATTTTACACTTTTCAAAAACATGCAAACGGAACATTTTGCACTTTTCTAAAACATGTAAACGGAACAATTTGCACTTTTCTAAAACATGTAAATGGCACATTTTGCAATTTTCTAAAACATCTAAATAGAACATTTTACAATTTTAAAATACATGTAAATAGAATATTTGACTTAAAAAAAGATTTCATGGAATATTTACAACTTTTAAAAAGATGCAAAATGAATATTTTCCAAACTTTAAAAACATATAAATAGAGCATTTTGCACAATTAAAAACATGCAAGCAGAACAGTTTCCGGTTTTGAAAAAACACTTTAAAAAACTCCTATTTAAAAAATTTACGGATTTATCTATTAAAAGCTCATATTAATGCTAGCTTTATTTGGATTATTGGATGTGGGCCATTTTGACTCCTCACTCGTGATATGTATTTAGGGAAGGTTGAAGATAGACGACAGCAGACGACAGAAGCCAGACGCCATAAGACCCGGGCCAGACGGAAGCATTTCCATTCGTTTCATGGTGACGCCTCCAGGCGTCTTCTTGCAATATGTACGTAACGTACTTGTGTGTCTATCAGTGTTCACACGTAGAGAGACCTTTACATCCCTATGTATGTCAACCGTCAGAGACTCTCCACACATATATAAATGTGTGGAAAATAAATATATGCAGAAGCTCAGTCTACTGTGTCATCAACTCAATCAGAACAAGAACAAGAAACGGGAAGCGAAGCGAAACAAAAACCAAACGACCGTGTCAGTGCTAGTTCCCGCGACGTTCCCTATATATACGTATGATCATGCACGACGTGATGTGACCCGACTTTCACTACAAGCTACGACATTCCCTCCCCTAAAAATACTATACAAAAAATATATCAATTTTAAATTCAAATTCTAAATTGTCCAACTGCCATAACCACCCACTTTCGCTCTTCTTTCACTCTGTTTTCACTCCGCTTTCACTCTATGCTTTCACTGATAAAGCTTTCCATATTATTTTTTTTCTCGAACGATAAACGAAGAATTCTTTCCAGCAATTTTAAAATATGGAATATTTGGCAACAAATAAAAAAAAGAACACTGTTGGTCTATTGGCCATAAGGCGGTATAGAAATTAAATAGTATTTTAGTTGCATATATCGGTATCGGTAGTTGCTTCTATTTTAATATTTTTTAGAGAAAATATGAATATTTTTATAATTTCTAAAATATTTTAAGCCATTTCATCGCATTTTTATTTTTGTTTCGATTGAATTTTATTTCATTTTATTTTAGTGTCCAGTTTCCGAAATAATACATTGTATTATATTTATTGACCGTGTTTCTCATCAAAAATCTTCGTTTAAGTGACCCTGTATGACCCCCCTTTGCCATCAGCTTCATCTTAGCGTAAGTGAGCACCTTTTACAGAGGGTGTCAGCAGTAACCAATGTAACCATATAAGTAGACATATTGACCCTATCGATGACGTCATTTGTGGACAATACCTAAGGAGTTTTTCCCTATCGTTTAACAAACCACCGCAGTAGTGCCAGTAGTAACAGTAAGTAATTGCTTTATTGTCCGATTCTCACAAAGCGAAATTAAACTACTGATTTCTAGGAATGAACAGTGTTTAGCTTCACGGGGGGCAACGAGTTAAAATTGGGAATAATACACAATATGTGGAATATTTACTGTAGGATATACACGGTGCCAGGCGCACGCGAGTTTCCATTGTATATGCAATATACCTTGACTTGAAATAATGTTGCTTTGTTGTTATTTTCCTATATTGGTGATTCCGTTGAATTTATGACGTCTGTTTACATTTTAACAGTTCTTTTTATTTCGTTCCCTGGTTGTATTATTGGTACTTTGGCAAGGATTTTCTCTGTTTCCTATTTGTATTTCATTTGTTCTGATATTTATTGTTCAGTATTTTTACTCCCATAATATTATAGAATGTAGAAAAAAACAAAATGGAGGACAAAAAACAAATACGTAAGTAACATATATGCGTAACATATATGAGACTTCTATTATGGTATTCCATAAAAATAATGCAACAAAAACAAATTTGTGATTTGATTTTACTGAAACAGAAAGAAAATATTTACAATTATATAACAATGGGTAGCGGGGGGGGGGGGGGGTCACAAAAAGGTGGGAAGCGGCTAGTTTAAAAAAAAGTAAATTCAAAAATTTAAATGTATAGGAAGGGAAAGGGAAACCATTAAGTAATTAGCATTAAAACAATAGGCAAATATTTACATAGTTAAATTTAAAATTTAAAATCCAAACATTCGATAAGTGAAGTTACATATTTTATCATTTTATGTGGTAGCTCCATGTACATACGTATACGCTCGATAGAATTATGTGTATAGTAAATAATTGAGAGAAACCAGAAGAAATGAAATATTTAAGTAGGCTAGAGGGGAAATTCATAAGATTAGAAATGTGAAGCGGATGTGCGCTGCTGCTGTGTGATGTGAGGTCGTGGGATCTCAATGGGATTTTCCCCGGAAGCTTTATTCCTCTCTTTTCCTTTTTGATTCAACTCTGTATTTTAAAAAAGAAAGCTTTCACATAAGTTCAAAAATGTATGATGAGGGAAAAGCGTCTCTTTTATCATAAGTGCAAAATAAGCTATTTACCATTTTAAGAAAGTGCGCAAAACCGGTGATTTACAACTTTTTGAAAGTGCAAAATACGTTACTTAAATTTGTTTGAAATTGTGAAGCATCTTACCTACACTTTTTTGAAAGTTAAAAATACGCTACTTTTAAGTGTTTTTAAGCTGCAAAGTGCGTCATTTGCACCGTTTTGAAAGTGCTCGTACCATATTTACTCCTTTTTGCGAGTGAAAAATACTCTATTTAGATCATTTTGGAAGTGCGAAATCCACTTTTTATATATTTTTTCCAAATTGCGTTATTTACTCATTTTTAAAAGTGTAAAATACGTTATTTACACCTTTTTAAAATTGTAAAGTACACTATTTACACCATTTGGAAGTCTCACATACGCTATTTAATTGTTTTTGAAAATGCAAAATAGGTTACTTACACCTTTTAAAAAATCGCATATTCCAAAACTAAAATACGAATAATTCAACACAATATGTTTCTTTCTCTTTTAGGTTAGATCATTTAAAATTTTCTGCGTTTCCGCGTATTGTGAATTTTTTTAGTCTTTCTTACAGTTTTCTTATTTTCTTCTTTATATTGCAACTAGTAGTACGGCCCGTCCTGCGGACGGAATTTATCAGGGTTAAGAAATGCACGTGTAAAGCATTCGCACAGGCACCTTTTTTCCAAGCACATGGTTTCGAAGCATAATTGTACCCTCGCTAGTCAAACCCAGACCACTCGTACCGACAAACCTCTTACCACCTGCCATATTTGAATTTTATTATTATTTAGATAGACATGATTAATTCATTAATTCATTAAAATAAATTATTTATTTTGTTTTGTTTCTTTAAACACACAGTCAATATTAAACACCAATGGCACAAACTTTAAATGCACCTTATGCAGAATTTAATTCGCTATCGAACGGTATATTGCAAGTCTGTGTAACTATAATATTTTGCAAGGGAATAACAATTACATCTGGCAAGGTATTTAAATTGCTATTAGCTGGTTTGAAGTTATTTCCTTGTTTAGAATTCCATCACCTAGCTAATTTAAAGTTATTTAGCGGTGCTTGGACGATATTGTGTGCCTATACAATAGTAGGAGACAGCGGACAGAAAGGGCGGACAGAAACGGACAGAAACGGACAGCGTTATTTGAATTTTATTATTATGTAGATAAAATAAACTACTTTTTCGAGTCCGAGTCCTGAATCAAACTATAAACACAAATGCATCCACGTACCCTATATACCGTATATCCTATAATAGTACGCGGCGCATACTATTTTTTCAAACTGAGACACCTCTCAGGCCTGCGGACTGAAGTATTTTAGGACCCGAGTGGTATTTCAGACTCGCCGAGCATTATTATAAGATATACGGTAAATATACAAAATATTTTTTGTGTTATGAATTCTAGGAAGAAAATATGTTTAAAATCGAGACGTCGGTGGATTGTCTAAAGTTGAAAAGCACCGTGTCCATCTTTCCGAAAAAGCTTTTCCCCAGATCCCTAGCTTTACATACATTTACATGTCATTCCATTCTTCCGCGCGTCCCAAACTATGAGAGCGTAACAACAATAAATATGCGTGTATGTAAAAATGTATTCTATGTGCACAATATGCAATCCGACAATTTAATTCAAAACATGTATTTCCCTCTCAAAATTTCCAAGTCAAAATTTTAAGCTCGTGCGTGAGAGAATTATGGATCAATAATGTGAAAAACAGCTCTTGACGTTATAGCTATGAAGAAGCCAAACGTTGAACACCAAATGAATAAACTTTAGAGGATAGATGTTTACGTTTTATATGGTACACAAAATAATACCAAAAAAATCAAACATTTTTTATAAGAAAACTGCATTCAAAAATTAAATTGTGAATATAATATTGCACAAAATGCAATTAGAAAAATACGTAATATTTACACGTTTTTGAATGGGAAAAATACGCTACTATTTACACGTTTTTAAAATTGTAAAATACGCTATTTAAACGTTTTCAAAAGTGCGCAAAAGAAACTATTTACACGTTTAGTAAGTGCGCAAAATACACTAATTACACGTTTTTAAATTGTAAAATACGCTATTTACACGTTTAGAAAGTGCGCAAAATATGCTATTTTCACGTTTCTGAAATTTTAAACCTCATAATTTACCCCTCTTTTTTTGAAATTTGTTTGAATTGAAATTGAAAAAACGCATTTATTTTTGGCAATGATTTTTTAATAAATTATTTAAAAAACTACTCAGTTGTTATGAGGCTAGAATTTGGAAAGCAGGAAATAATTACTAATTGCACGACATACGCGTCTGTTCCATGTCATATATCATAATTAAGGAGCTGTCATGACACACGGGGACAGAATACAGAAGGAGTGCTGAGTAAAATATTGAAGTAAAAAAATGTGGGTGATATCATAATAATTCTTCACACTACTACCACCACCACCACCTTTCACATGCATTGATTTAAATTTGTCTACTATATATATCTGCATATAGGCTCCTATATTATGTATTCCCTTAGATCTGGTTTTCTTGGCTTGGAAACATGTTGTTTTGGATCATAAATAAAAATTCTCAACTCGTATGTCTTTGTAAACGTCTCCTGTCCTTTATCTTCTCTCTGTTGGTGGTTCCTTTTTAAATTTTCCTCTTCATAACTTTTCTCCTATCATCACTTTCTCCTCCTTTCTCCGAAAGAATAAAGAAAGAAAGAAAAGGGAAAGAAACAACCGACAGACAACAAGAAAGCCGACAGAATGCTCACAGAAGCACTTGCATACATCATATTACCTACATCTACGTTGGCCTCGATGCATTTTCATTGAATAATGCATAGAGAGAGAAAGTACCTACGTACAAGTGAAAGGAAAAGTGAGATCGAAAGGGAACCGTCAGACTAGGTACGTATACAGTACCAATCCCAGTCAGTCCCAGTCAGTGCCAATGTCTCGTCTTATTTTTTATTTACTCTAAAAAAAATATGAGCTGTTGAAATTCAAGTTTCATAAACAAAAATGAAAGTTGAATGTAAAATTCAGAACTGAACAGAAAATTATGTAGACCGTCCGGTTACTACAACAATGTATATATTAGCTTACACGTTATATGTTTTATTTATACTTTGTCGACCATTTTCTTTTACTTACTTCGAGTTTTTTGTCGTTCCATCATGCTACTGTACAACTATGGTCATTTATTGATATGCTCTATATACATGGTGCTACGGAAGCTTTAACCCCCTTTGGTTATTTTGGTCAAAATTTAAAAAAAATTGTTACATTTTCAAAAATCACCATCTTTGGTCTTGGTTTTTGGCCAAAGTTTAAAATTTAATTAGATTTCCAAACAAAAATATGCCTTAAATAATAAGTCATGGGAATTTATTTGTATCATAAATCCGTTAAGACTATATGGGCAGTAGAGGGGGCAAAAGCCATTTTTCACCCTGTACATATTTGACTTTGACTGTAGATTTTAGATGTGATGAAACACGTAGAAAAATGAAGGAAAAGATGAAAGGCCCTTATTACGTCTTACATGTTATGGATATAAAATTTCAATACAAAATATTTACATACAGTCTCATGTCTAAGTCTAGTCTACCATCAGCAAGTTTTCACCTCAAAGATATTCCCTATATTTTTTTTTTTTTTACATTTTTGGAATTTATTGTATGGGTATTTAATGTACCACATACGCTTTAGAAACCCCAAACTTTTTTTTCTCTTCAAAATACATAACGAGAAAGATAAAATTCGTAAAAAAAAGTTTAAGAACGTAGGTATAGTAGGTCTTCTTATTGTTAGAAATTTCGTCTTCGTTTTCTTTCTTTTTTTTCCGGTTACAGTTAGTAATGATGTCATTTTTTTGGATTCATTTTTTTAAGATGCAGCCTATTTAAAATAAAATGAGGGTTTTTTAAAAATTAAGAAGACGGTTGACGGTGACGGTCGTGCATAGTCGTAGTCGTAGCGGCGTAGCCGTGGCGCTTTAGTTTCTCTCATGTTTAAAGACTGTGTTCAGTACTGTTCAGGATTAGAAGGGTTTGACTTTTAAATTTTCTCGTAGTTGATTGTATTACGTAGAATGTAGGTAGGTAGGTGTATTATATGTGCACTTGCATCATACTTTATCATCCACTTTAAATTTAATTTATTTATTCTTTTTATACTTTCACTCAGAGTCAGTGGCGTGGCCCTTATACATTATTAGCTGGAATATACATGTACCTACATAAATGGTAATATCGTCAGTGAAGAACCAAAATGCCCCGTATCTATTTTAAGCTAAATATATAAAGCACTACCTACAAAATAAACAAATCTACCTCGATCACAAAAGAATGCAAATATGACATTTTGCACTCTAAAAAAATGTGAATAGAACGTTTTATGCTTTTCAAAAACGTCCAAATGGAACGTTTTGTAATTTTTAAAAACGTCTAAATGGAACGTTTTGTATTTTTTAAAAGTGTCTAATGGAACGTTTTGTAATTTTCAAAAACGTCTAAATGGAACGTTTTGTAGTTTTCAAAAACGTCTAAATGGAACTTTTTGCATCTTTCAAAACTTCTAAATAGAACGTTTTGCATCTTTCAAAACGTCTAAATGGATCGTTTTATAATTTTCAAAAACGTCTGAAAGGAACGTTTTGTAATTTTCAAAAACGTCTAAATGGAACGTTTTGTAGTTTTCAAAAACGTCTAAATGGAACTTTTTGCATCTTTCAAAACTTCTAAATAGAACGTTTTGCATCTTTCAAAACGTCTAAATGGATCGTTTTATAATTTTCAAAAACGTCTGAAAGGAACGTTTTGTAATTTTCAAAAACGTCTAAATGGAACGTTTTGTAGTTTTCAAAAACGTCTAAATGGAACTTTTTGCATCTTTCAAAACTTCTAAATAGAACGTTTTGCATCTTTCAAAACGTCTAAATGGATCGTTTTATAATTTTCAAAAACGTCTGAAAGGAACGTTTTATAATTTTCAAAAACGTTTAAATGGAACATTTTATAATTTTCAAAAACGTCTAAATGGAACGTTTTGCACTTTTCAAAACTATCTGTAAAGCTCCAAATAGATCCCAGGGGGATATACGCGAAACTTTGCCTTAGGCCCGGGATATATTAGAGGCCCGGGATCTAATGGAGACCCGGGATCTGCCCTTAAAGACCCAAGTACATCCCGGGGAGGGATATACGTTAAACTTGGCTTTTGACCCGGGATCTATTGGAGACCCGGGATTTATTTGGAGCTTTACGGTACCTAAATGGAAAATTTTGCACTCTTTAAATACTCGGAACTAACATTTTTCGCATCTATCCCATTTAGTGTTTATTTTCACATAGCTCATTTTGATTCTAGCTTAAAATAGATATGGGTTATTTTGACTCTTCACCGACGATATACTTCTATGTAGTCAATTTTGTTTTTTTTTGTTTTTGTTGTAAAAAAACGTAATTCCCAATTGGTAAAGTATACCATGCGATTAGTGCGGCTGTGTTCTTACAAGGCTTCAAGGAATTGTTTAGTATATAGCAATTAGGTTAACATATTGTTAAGCAGACTTATTTTTAGACTTGAAAGAAAAAGAAAGACCTTTTAGTGAGCACTATGATCTCTGTGTACTATGTACCGTGTAGACGAATGTAATTATAATTGCCTCGGTCCTGCTTACAAATATGTCCCTATAGAAGGAAGCTATGTATATAATATAATGGTTTTATGGGCACCACCATCATACTATAGGCAAAGAATGTACGAACAGCAATAAAGTTTTCAAAGTTGCTTTTACTATAATTGGAAATTTTAAAGTTGACATAGAATTACGTTTTGCATTCGCAATACATATAGTGAGTTATATTCACATAGTTGTGTATTGTGTGTGGTTAAATTTCTCGGGTTTTTGGTTTAAACAAAGTAAGTAATCATTTACATGTTTATCTGTATTCTATTATTCTACGGACGGTGACAGTATGCATTTACCTATGTATTTTATAATAGACCCTTTAGCGCATAGCTTTATTACTAATAATGTGGCTGATTATTTACATTTTAATTTTGTCACATAGTGTTGAAAATACTAATTACGTTATTCTTGGCAAGGATAGTTGCGCACTTATTTACAATAAAGGAAATTTAGCCAAATTTGTAGTCGCGAAAACGCTTAAACTGTTGGATTTTGCAGTTAAAAAAAATTATATCACATTTTGCAGTTCGGGTTCGGGAAACGTGTAGAAAGCAGATTTGGCAGTCCAAAATATATTCACATAGATTTTGCAGTTACGAAAATACTCAAATACGTATTTTTGCAGTTACGAAAATGTTCAAATAAATATTTTTGTAGCTACAAAAACGTTAAAATACGTACTTTTGCAGTTACAAAAATGTTCAAATAGGCATTTTTGAAGTTAAAATAATGCTCAAATACGTATTTTTGCAGTCACAAAAATGCTCAAATAGGTATATTTGCAGTTACAAAAATGCTCAAATACGTATTTTTGCAGTTACAAAAATGCTCAAATACGTATTTTGCAGCTACAAAATCTTGCAAATAGGAATCTTTCCATTTACAAAAACGCTCTAGTATATATTCTGCAGTTTCAAAAATATTTAAATATCACATTTTGCAGGCTTAAATACGTTCATATGTCGGTGGTGAAGATATGATAAAATTCCAGTTCAAACTGAAAAGCAATACTTGCCACAAGTTCATTCTTTTTTTAAAAGCCAGCTGGCAAAAGTCCATGTAAATGAATAGTGTTGGAGAATGCATTTATATTGCCCTGCGAATGTTTTAAATACGTTCTATACTAGCTCATCTAAACTAATCCCCCCACTTTAATACTTGCCAAAATAAATCTAAAAGAGACAAATTGCAAAAATAAAAACGTTTATGTTTAAAGTTTATTTTATTTGACTTCCTTAAACTAAACCAAAGTAGAGGAAGAAGATGGAAAAAACTCGGTTTGATTTGTAATTAAATGAATATGTGGGAATTTGGGAATGTGCTGAGGTGCTTAGGAGAGGCAAAAGTTGGTATTTAGTATTTAGTATTTCATTTTATTTTTTTTCTGTGGCCCCCCTTCCCATGGCCCGTGGTATGGTATGGTCGTATGATATGGTTTTGCGTCGTTCTAGTTTGTAGCTGTCTTTCTGTGGCCTGGTGTCCTATACACTATATACATACATGATGATCGTAGACTTGAAGTTGTTGAGGCTGGGATGTGATGGCATTCTCATTCCTGGTCTCATTTAATGCTTACGATCTCCTATTAGATTCTCCGCTCAACGACAACGACGGCCGACGACGACGGTGATCGTGAATCGTGAGAATGTGGATGAGCGGGGGAAGTGGGAAGGACAATGCGGAAGAGGAAATAAGGCTAAAACGAAAACGACACAAGGGCCCCAGAGTCTTTTGCACATGTAATCTTTCTAATATTCCATGATTTTATTCAGTACCTCACAAGGAAAGCACCTGACGACTCAAAATGTTTTAACAGAGTGGACTTTCTTTTCTTTTTTGATTCAATCATTAAAAATTGGTCATTTTATTATGGAATTTAATATGCTGTTTTGTTTTACAAGGAGGACGTGTGTTGTTATGCGATTTATTAATTTTAAATCGTAATTATTTTCTTATACGTGTGCGGACCTGTTTAAAATGTCAAATGTAAAGAAGAGGGGACCACGTCCTCATCTTACAGTGAAATGCTAAATCCCATAAGAAAATTAAAATTCCCAATTTTTGAGAGCCAACAAGAAATTCAAAAAATTTATGTATTTTAAACGTTTTGAAGGTTGCGATGCGGTAGGGAGGGGAACTCACGGTAAAAAAATACGTTATTTTGTTGTATATTGCTTGACATATAGGGCATAGAAAATTAGAAGGTGTACCTCGTGAGACTTTCTCTCTGCCTCATTCATGATACATGTATAGAGACTGACAGAGGAGAGACATAGGGCGGGGGACGGACTCGTGGCCTGAAGGCATTGAATTAATTCAACGCAAATCTCTCCAATACAATATTCTCTGTCGAGCAGTACTTTCACTTTCACCTTATCTGGGAAGAGTAAAGGCTTAGGCCTGTGTGTAGATAAGAGGCTATAATATAGGACTTGAATGGGCGCCACTGTATCGTGGTAATATCCGTTGACAGATGGTTAATCCTGATGTTGATGCGATATATAGGCAGTCGATTCTCGAAATTCTGCTGCTGCTGTTTTTGCTGGATTCTCCTAAACTTTCCTTTCCTCTCCTTTCATCTCAATTACGGACGGAATATTGCATGGCTTGTTGTGCGAGATCTCATTCAGCTTTTACCTTTCCTCATTTTGTCATTTCCACACCGTCCCAATGTACCAATGCTCAATCTGCCATGAGCACTATATATAGCCTTTGCTTTATTTCTATGTATATACTTTACTATATACTCTATAGCTCTCAAGTTCAGTTCTATATGGGCTTAGAATGAGGAGCAGGAAATCGTTATCTAGTCCTTGATTTTTAAAAAATTGCAATATTTCAAAATGTGTAGTAACTTTTAGTTGTTTTAAAATATTTTTAAAATTTGCTAATATTTTGAAGAAAAATTCAAAATAAAAAAAGAAACAAAAACAGCAAGGCCGTCTAGATTTTTCGAGAGGTTCTTCTAAAGCTTCAAAATTTAGAAAATAATTCGCGCCAATTCCAATTTTCAAATGAAAATTGAAAAGAAACACCCTTGGCTATGATAACTCTGTATTATTATTATTATTATTAGAGATAAGGACGAGGACTTTGAGGGTTTTAGTTTTACTTATTGTATTTTATCTTTTATGTGAAAGCAGTGAAAGGTAAACATATTGCGATCCACTACACATGCATTTGTACATACGTATAAAGAGTTCCACAAAAAGTGTTTTCATCTGCGCTGCCAAAAACTATGCCGCAACTACAAATGGAAATGGGCAATGATTGTGTGTGTGCATGTGTCTTTTTACACTCTGTGAGTGAAAGAAACTTAAAACCAGAGTCCTTTCAGTCACCATGATTATGATTGCATTAGAATTTTCCCCTCTCTATATACTTTCTTCCTCTTTTCAAAATGTCACCAACTTTATGTTCGATTCAAATCCAAATCCCACACACACACACACTAACAAACGAACAACGAGAGCGTGAATCAGTCAGTCGCGCCACAAACGTCAGCTTTAAACAAAACTTACAAAGTATAGAGCTACATATTATGTAGGTACATTTTATGTATTGAATATACATATATAAGGTTTCTATCACCCTTGAAACTTCTGCTACTTCTTGATGTCCATTAAAACTGTTCTAATAAAATGATAGTATTTTATTATGTAAATCGTCAGTAAAATGACCATACAAAACCAATGTTTGGTTTTAATTTAATAAAAAAGTGCCTGTGTCTCTATCTCTCTCTCTCGTTCTGTCTATCGCCAATTTTAGACTTTCACTTCCAATCATGTGTGTATATATATAGTTAAAAGTGTTGCTAACAAATGGGTCACAATGTCGTCAAATATTTCCAACTTTCACCTGCTGTATTACTGGTGTGAACAATATTGGGTTATTGATTATTCCCGCTTTTTTAGTACTCGTTCACAGCTTGAACAAATAATTTATAAGCTATTAAAATTGTTTGAAAATATATATATAATTTATTTACAAAAGGTTTTATTGCTAATCTAGTAAAAATAGATTTTGTAAAATAATATACATGTGCACTAACTCAATTCGTTTTTAACAACAAATATAAAATACTTCATGAAATTTTTAAATTTTTGGCCAATTTGTTTTACAAATTAACACATAATTTTATACAAAATACTTTTTTTGTAATTTAAGCATTTTAATAAGGATATTAATTTTTAAAACCACGCAGTTTCTGCCTCAAAACCCGATTTTTAAAATATGTATTTTCTGGAGAAATTTAAATTGTGATAAAAAGTGAAAGCAAAAGGTTATGTATTTGTTTTATGAATAAAATACACATCATAATATGTCAATGAATTTAAATATTTATAAACATACACGATATAAAATATGATGAACATACAGACAGTATATACACAATATATTAATCATAGATTGTCAGAAGTAGACAATATATAAGAAACTATTAAGTATTATTAAGAAAGTATCAACTTTCACAGTTGCTTTCCCCGTCGTCCTCATGACTTGTACATAATGTATGTCCGTCCCTGTTTTCTTGTTCATTTTGTGTGTATGTTCTACAATTTCTACATACAAAATTATTATTGTATATTGTACCAAAGTAGATTTTACTACACTCTCAACCTTACTCGTTCGCGTAACCTCTACACAAATTCTGTCTATGTACATTTTGGATTTGAATAATTAAATTAAATTATACTTTTAAATATCAAAATAGGGAATGCTAGAGCGTGTAATAAAATGTTTACAAGGGTTATATGCTCCATTATATATAATACACTGTATGTCGTGTTTCTCTCGGTTTCTAGCTCTTGGTTTTGTTCTTAAAGTACCTATATGACTTTTCTAGCCATGTTTTTTTCAAATAAAAGGAAAAAGACCAAGTAACGGATCGGCTCAGTGCTGTGTGAGAGTCAGCGTGTAAAAGTGAAAGGGCGAGAATAGAAAAAGAGTCTAGACGATGCTGCTGTGGTGGAATGTAAAAGTGGGGAGAAAAACGTGAAAAGTGAAAGCAAAAAGGCAAAAAGGGTAATTTATGTTAAAGGAAATTAAAAGTAGCAATTTATGTACTATTCACTTCCACTCACGAGCCTACGAAAGAAAAAGAGAGAAATGAAAATGACAAGTGAAAGCGAAATGGAGAAAGTACTTATTACCCAGTCGGTGTCGGAGGTGCGCACCTTAGTTCTTAAAGAACAAAACGGGATATATGCTATATTGTCTAGTATAGTATAGTTTTTTGTGAATCAAAACGTGGTGCTTCTTTTTGAGCAATGTATAGAGGAAAAGACAAAAAGTTGAGCTTCTTTCTATACAGCTGTTAGGGAAATTTTCTCTTTTCATATATAATGTTGGCAATATAATATATGGAGCATTGTTTTAAAAATATATTTGTGAAAATGAAGTACACACATTTTTACAACTTATTTACATAAATTTTTTTAAATCTATGCTAATGTGTAAGCAACGTCTTTAAGCACATTTAAAGGTGATTACACTATTAAATTTTGTGTTTAAATGCCAATTTTTTTATTTTAAAATACTAAAGGAATACTAAAGCGTACTTTTTAAAATTTTAAAAACTTTCAAAAATCATGTTTATTTCTTTACTTATCAATGTATTAATACATTTTGTATCTGCTCTATTTCTTTCTCTATCTTCCACTGCTTTTATTGCTTTAAAATTTAATTTAATGACATTTTGAGTGTGCCGAAAATCAGTAAATATCATTACCAACACCATTGAAAAATAGTTGTGATATCCCTCTAACATACTTACTGGTCAAAATATTGTAAACTAAAAGTGAAAAGCGTGCCCTTTAGACAGCATTTTGTGTGTTTACATCCTGGAAAACATAAATTATGCAACTAATTTCAATTTTTCCAACGCAACTACATAACATGTTTCTCCCTATATTCATTTCTCTTTTTAAAGTCCATTACAAAACCTACACCGCCTCTTGTCCTCCGTTTTCCTTTCACTGCAACAACAGCAACAGCATTATTTGGTCCGAGGCGAGAGACGTATGTACTTTATAATAAGGCAATTAAAAGAGTACGAGTGAAACAGTTCCGTAAATAAGAAACCTGAACTAAAACTGCTATCCCAGCCAAACCAAACCAAACAAAACGAAAGGAAAGGAAACAAGAGGAACCGAAGCCAAACCAAACCCAAAAAAGGAAGGGAAGATGGAGAGTGTAATTATGTATGAAGGTAATGAAACTAAAACTAAAACGAATGGGAAGGACAGGACGGCACGATACACGGTGACGGTACGATACAAAATTCCATGTAAAATTAAATACAAAATCCGCCGAATCTATAGGCATAAAAAATGCAATGGAATGGGAATGGATAACCCGGCGCCTATAAGACCCGAATGCCATGACCAGGAATAAGACAACAACAACAACAGCGATAGCAATAATAATAAGTAAAAGTAAAACGGAATTTTGGCTGTACATGTTATATATAGTCTCTAAATTCAAACTTGAATTAAACTCAGATTCAGATCAGAGAAACACGGCCTGGTTTTCCTCAATATATCCACTTTCTGTCGTTTTCCTTGGAGAAAGTCGTTGGTGAAAGTTGTCGAAATTGGGCCATAATGCACAGGCCTACTACTGCTACCCACCACTACCATCCGCACATATCTACTAATGACTTTTATCCCATATATAAATACTTTGATAATAATGAAAGGTTGTTCCCCTATATAGAGAGCTCTATAAGCTCATACGTAGATTATTATAGCGTCTGTGAAGAATCAAAATGACCCAACTTCATTTTTAATTATAAACAAAATGCACTGACTATATTTAAACAAAACAAAAATTCCTTGATACAGAAAGTATGGAAATAGAATAAATACAATATATTTTGCACTTTTCAAAACAATGTAAAGTCCAGAGATTTTGCACTTTTAAAAATTTGGTAATTAGAACATTTTGCACTTTGAAAAACATGCAAATACACAATTTAGCACTTTTCAAAAACATTTAAATAAAATAGTTTGCAAATTTCAAAAAAAACGGAGGGAAACATATTGCCCTTTTCAAAAATATATAAGAAACATTCAAATAAAACATTTTGCATTTTTTAAGAAACATTTAAAAAAATCATTTTGCAATTTTTTAGAAACACTCAAATCAAACGTTTTGCACATTGAATAAAAACATGCAAATAGAACATTTTGATCTTTTCAAAACATGTCAAGTGAGTATTTAGCACATTTCAATAGCATGTAATTAGAATATTTTGCACTTTTAAAAACCTCTTAATTATCATTTCCCACATCAATCTCATTGAATGTTCTTTGACACATAGCTCATTTTGATTCTGGCTTAAATATGGATGTGGCCAGTTTTGACTCTTCACTCACGATATGGATCAATGTATAGAGGTATGTGGTGTACGTAGTATGTACGGAGTGTGCAATAAAGTATCCATCACATTCAACTTGAAATAAAGTTTATCTCGGCTTCGGTTTCGGCCCAGGCTTTCCACTGCCTTCTTCAATCTTGGCAAAATTAGAAAAGTAAAAGTACAAAACATGGGAGAGGATGAGAGAGAGAGAGGAAGCACTATATGTACAGTACATGCATAGTATATGTTACGCTCTATACTCCTGCCGTGGCTACATTCACTATACAGGACATGTATGTATGTTTTTTGTAATTATTGCAAGTTTTTAACTGGTTCTCGTAATTCTCTCGTTAGTATGTAAAAAGGGTGAAACGTAAAAAGTAAAAGAAAAACGAGTACTAAAAGGAGAGAATGTCTACTCATATGGAAAAAAGAGGGAGGGAGACGAAAGAAGAAACGGAAAATTAAAAGGAGAGGCGGGCGCTATGTTGAGAGGAACGAGGAAATTTTCTAATTTCTCCACTTTCTCCAAATTCTACAGAATATTGCTACTTTTTTAAAGGAAGCCAGAGTATTTTTTTACTCTCTCGCTTTGACTGTGTCTTGCTTGGCCATATATAGAGCCATAGAATCTTTGCAGGTTTGATCCTCTGCTGCCACTCATCATTACACAAGACTTGTTTTAATTCCTTTCTTCCCTCCCCCCTCCCCTCTCTCCATCTAAAAAAATCATCTTCTACTTTACATTTCCCCACACTAACGGAAGCCAAAAACCAACAACGAACCAAACGGCCAACAAGGAAGAACCTACTACAAGTACAGAAGTCTCACAATACAACATAATCAAGACTTTTAGATGAGAGCGGAGTCGAGAGTTACAGGGCAAAATTTTAAGTATGAAAACTATATTGAGGAGAGAGATGGAGTGTAACCTGAGAAGATTTGTGCCTTATTTGTTGAGAAAATTGCTGGATGATAATCAATGTTTAGATTATATGATACGTCTTGAGAATGGGAAGGTTCCTATTAGTGTGCGAACGTGGACTGTAACATTACACAGCATCGGGTGTAGCAACTCCAACATAGGGGCGGTAATTCTCAAAACATATAATTTTAGATATACATATTGTACACTATACCGTATTTCATGTAATAGTAGACGGACTAATATTATTTAATGATTTACGGTACAAACGAATTTATGACATTTTACAAATAATCTAAAAATAATCAAGGTAGCTACATATTATTATGCTATTTTAGAATGTTTTTGGGCTAGTAGCTATTTAAAACTTTTTACTAACAAGACAGTAAAAAATATTATGAAAAAATCATTTTTTTCCACTTTCAAAAAAATGTTCCAAAATCATTTGTTTATGACATGTGACAGCTGTGGTTTAAACCAAATCAGAACATTAGGGAACTAAAGCTATAAAACTCTGTCTAAAACCCTTGGAAAAGTTGTAAATAATATTACAGTCTTTTTGCAAGATTTGTAGAATATATAAAAATCTGCTGTTCGAATTTGAATTCGAGTCCAAAACCGAAAAAGTCGGAAGATTCTCAAATGCAAAAATTTGCTTTGTACAGTATAGACAGAGAAAGAAAAAAACGGGTAATCATGTTGGGAGATACATGTATATATGTATGTTCAGGAGTTTGTAGTGTTAGTGTGAGGAGAAGGGCGCTCGCCTATTATGAATGTATATAAGATGTAATCTGAGCAGCAGACGCTCCCTAGTCACCTACATTTTCTCCACACCTATATACCAAAGTAATGAAAGTAAAGGAGGAGAAAGCGTCATGCAGAAGCTGAAGCCGCGAAGCCAAATCCATAAATTGAGAATAGTATCCCCCACTCGACATCATAAGTACGAACACCAACTGTTTCATCTCAACCTTCAAATTGCACCGTAGATGTACGTATACAGCCGCTGTAAGCACCCCACTCACAGACCTGCACGTATTCCCCATCACCCACAAAAAACCTTTCCGAATCCAACACATTTGAATGAATAGAAGAAACAACTATGCACATTATGTGCTCGCTCGTGGGCCAGAAGAGTACATCATTGAAAGGAATAGCGGCAGTGGAAACGTTGGGAGAGAGGCGTACGTGGGACACAAAGAAAGTACGGGAGAAAGCTGCTGGAGAAAGTGCGAGTGAAAGTACGGGTTGAAACCTTCGAAAAATACGGGAGAAAGTATTACATAGTGCAAGTGAAAGGCGAGAGTGTAAATTACACTCGACAGTGACGCCCTTTTGAGTGTACAATCTAGAGTAATGAAATATATAATATATCCTTGTGCACCCATAAACTTTCTTGTATTTTTTTTATATCTCGAACGAAAACGAACGTCATGTCAAATCGAATCATGTCAAAATGGGACGTAGGAATTTTTATGTACAGGATGCCAGTTGACTCCTGCACCCCTCACTGACTCAGCCAACCGTATCTTATCATAGCTTATTTTGTAGAGCGAATTTTATTGCATATCCAGCGGCACTAAAAATAATAATTCGGAAAATCGTTTGGCAAATAAAACTATTTTATTGCGCACACAAACTTGACTGTAAACTAATTTCTTTATTCAATTTCAAACTTGAGACATTATGGAAAATCATCTTATATTATTCTTGAGTTATTCTTATAATACCACTCAAAATTTTATATTGACAATTGTATCGTTGTTTTGTAGGTTTTTTTTAGCAGATCTTGTTTTACGAATTTGCTTGACATTTTTATATGTAGGTAATGTCATTTTCATTAAAATTCCGTGAATAAAAACTACTTTGTTAAATTCTTTACATCAGCGAGTTAAGCTGTAAATTGAAAAAATTTGACTATCAATTTTTGTTTGTTTTTGCTGTCGTAAAACGGATTTTTTTCTTCTTTTAAAGAATTTGTAGGATTTTTCTTTTTACCTTTAGATTTGAAATAAAATTCTCTATAAAATGAGCTATTGCACGATGCTATGGTACAGTCGAATTTGAATTGGGATTGGAATTTACATGGATTCACCGTTCATAGGAACGTATGGAGAAAGTTTACCAGGCACCCTGTACATAATGTATAGTTTCTACCTACATCTATAGTAATGCATGTTTTGTACATTTATATACTGTTTTCAAGGCTGAACGCTCAAAAATTTGAATTCAAATCCAAATCCAAATATATCAGTATTCAAATGTATTCAAATGCGAGGACGTACTTTATATTTTACTCAGCGACCATGTGGAGAAAGCTCAGAGCTGTACTACATGTAGCGCCATTTGCTCTCCTCATAACACTTTCCCCACTTTCTCTATTACAACTTTCACTTTAAATTTCAGTTTTGAATTTTGAATGAAAACAAAATGGAATATGCATTAGGATTAGGAAGGTATGGGGCTGGCCCATAGACCCATTTCATGTAAGTAACTAGGTCTGTTACTCTACAGATATGACTTTCCATGAAGTAGGTAGGTACCTACATACATTTTATGGGGGATATTTTGGTCACATTTTCTAAATTAAAATCGTGTGTATGTGTATGTGTGCTTGTCGTCCATGACTTCGGTCTCCTTTTTTGGTTTCGTTTTACTGTAGTAATCTGCTACTAGCGACTTGCATTTTATTTCACAATTTTTATTTAATATAATTTTTAGTTCGTATTTTTTTTTCTTATTTTAAATAGAATTTCGCCTTCGTTATAAAATGTTAGAAATGTTTATAAATTAAATACGTAGAAATTATATAAGTACCTGTAGGTACTTTGATCTACAATCCATCCATAAAAACATATAACGATCATCATACCGACGCGAGCTAATACACACATATACGACACGTATGTGAACCAGTTCATTGGAGGAGTTGTAATTCTAATGAGTGATTTGACATACATTTTTGTCTACTACTCAAATTTCGACCTCTCTGGCCCGTCCACTATTACAAACCAGTTCACCATTACAAGCCCGTCTACTACTACAGGAAATACGGTAGGCGTATTTGATTCTTCAAGGGGAGGAATGCCCATATTCCATAATACCCAATGAATTCCCATATTTCCATTTTCCAACTGAAATCTATCGCATTAATATTTCGCTCATTGCCTTATCCACGAACGATGAGTGAGTGTATAGTGCAAGAGAATAAAAAATAAGAAAAAGAAGAAGAAAAGCAGCACACACAAAAGAAAAAAAAATTTGGAGAAAGAAAGGGATGAAGATGAATTCCCCAAACGTTCGTAAATTATCATTATTTTCTTCATCCCTTCACATTAATGTACTACAGACAAGACATGAGAAATACATAGAGCTGGTGGATGGACGGACGTGAGCTGAACTAAAAGGATCGCGGACCACCAAACCAGCGCCATTCCAGGGAACAAAGACAAAGTGGAAGTGAAAGTCAGAGCAGAAAGTTAATGGAAAATATAGGAATTTTGAAAAGAAGTTTTTGTTCCATGCTGCAAAATTAAAATATTTTGCTCAAATATTTTCATTATTTAACGTTCGTTGTT
The DNA here is from genome assembly GCA_949802685.1 of Dicyrtomina minuta. Lineage (NCBI taxonomy): Eukaryota > Metazoa > Arthropoda > Collembola > Symphypleona > Dicyrtomidae > Dicyrtomina > Dicyrtomina minuta. Next base: position 90,271,771 of record OX461809.1, read on the forward strand.
TTTTAGTTTCGGTGTAGTTTCAAAAATTACTATTTCACTGACCTGAGAACTGCATTTTAAAAGAAAATTTTTTGTATACAATATCGATTATTATTGTGTACAACAGTCGAATTTTTTAAATGTGTTTTGATTGCATATGACTTTGTCTTTTAGTGCAAAACCTTGAATTCCTTATTCCTCTAAATGGCAAAAATAAATACTTGAAGCTCCGTGCGTGGGATTCGAATGTCAAAAATGGAAATTGAGCGTTGAGCAGTGTTGTCTAAAAATATAAGAAGAAAACAATTGCTGGAGGTTGAAAGGAGCAAAATGCCGATTCAAATGTTAATGCTGATGCTAATGTGAAGTAATAAGAAATGATGTAATGGAGACTGCGATGCGATGGCTATTATAAGGACATGGACAAGGTATGGTCAGTAGTCAGTGCAAACTGCAAAGAAAGCGGGGAGATTGTTATTATTATTTTTATTATTATTATTCCAAGTACTATGCCACATCCGTGTGGACCGAGCTGAAAGTTGCCGACTTTGTAGTATTTTTTGAACGCAAAGGGGTCATCCATAAATTACGTATTTTGATCTTTTAATTGATGAGCTACATGCAGTATAATTTATTATGGGAAAAGAGAAAGCTTTTGTAGTGTGGTTGTGGTTAGGACCATAGGCCGGACTTTGGATTGTATGACATCATTTATGAATGACCCTCCACCGTGTAATTATAGTTTTAGTTTTACTATAGGACTATAGGTTCCAGATCAAAGCCTATGCGGCCCGCCATATAGTCCACGAAAGAAACAATCACTATTATTCCAAGTTTTATGATGGCTATGGGCTATAATTATATTAATGCACATAATATCAGTAAGCTCATCCCAAAAGAACCAAGGGCAAGAAGCACATCACATTTTCATTTTTGGGAAGGAACAAAAAAGGGTTCATCCATATTTAATGTGGACAAATGAGGAGGTGGGGCAGAGTAGAGGTATCTTTTCTCATTTAATACAATATAATCGTACAAAGTGAAAAACTTTGGACATTGGTGATGGGAGGTTGGGTGCATTTAGGGTGTTTAGATTCTTGCGCAATGCTTTACATAAAAGATTGAAAATAGTCTACTAACTTGCGTAAAGTTGAAATTAATAGTTTGATATATTTTTTCAAATGCCCATTATGGAGTGTGGTATTAGGACACGTTACGTAAAAGTTGTAATATGTGTTTTTTTGATTTTATTTGAAAATTTTCAAAATGTCAGGGTAATAATACGTAACAAAATTTTTGAAGGTTTGCGCTGCGATTTAGTTAACCGCTTTGTAAAATTTGAAAATTTTGAATTTCGAATTTGTGTGTCTTATTCAAAAAATTCAAAGCATCGTGCTTTCATTGTTTTTTAAACCCAGAAGTTTTATTTTTAGTTTCAGATTTAAAAAAAAACTCAAAATTTTGAAATCGCATGTTTTCTAATAGTGCCAAACTGCCAAGATGTCATATTTACAAGTTCTTAAAAATCTTCCCTACCGTTCAGCCCTATGCTTACTAAACGTGTTCCAACATTTAAAATTAGACTGTTTAAAAAAAGCAAACTTAGAATTTTGCTGTTTTTTTTAAATAAGCAAAATTTTAAATTTTCGTGGTGTTGAAAAGAGCAAAATTTTAAATTTTCGTGGTGTTGAAAAGAGCAAAATTTTAAATTTTCGTGGTGTTGAAAAGAGCAAAATTTTAAATTTTCGTGGTGTTGAAAAGAAGCAAAAATTTAAATATTCGTGTTACTGAAAAAAGCAAAATTTTAAATTTTCGTGTTGTTGAAAAAACAAAAATTAGTATTTTCCTGTTTTTGAACAATAGCAAAAGTTAGAATTTGCATGTTTCTAAAAAAAACTGAAAAGGCATTAACATCGTAAGTCAACATTATAAATTCAAAGAGTTGTATTTTGCGGGCTTACGTAAACGTTAAATTTTTTTTTCAATTGGATTCTACAAAAAAACACACTTAAATAAAGTATTATTACCGTATATAATCGTATCTAATCGTAAGTTCATTTATGGACGAAGCCTGGCACTGGAAGGCAGCCTGACTAAAGTCCATATAAGAAAAAGTTAAAGTAAGTATGAGATGCCCTTGGACTTGGAAACTTGTGGTGGCTGTTTATCTGTTGTTGTCCGTGTATTGTAAGTATTGTTTGAGTTTGTATAGGAATTAGGAATTATTATTATTGTAGAGGGGGAATAATGGGGATGGTTTTATGGGGAATCTTTTATGATTTTGTAGCATATTGTCATGTGAAAAACAATGCGGGAATATGCTGCAAGTCATTCCATTAATTTTTACACAAATGATTTGTAATTTCGATTCGGAATGAGAATTCGAAAACATGATTAAAATCATTCCCTTTACATTTTCCCAAGGTAGAAACAACGAAACCGAAAAACAACATCACTATAATATTTCTATTATTATCTTACGACCAAACAATTACTACGATCATGACCATTAAAACTGCCTTATTATATCTCTATGGTCTGGATTTCTGGAGTTCTGGAGTCTCCGCAGCCAGTGCCTCAATCCACACAGCCAATATGTCAAAAGAATTGCCAGTTCAATATACCCTCATAACCAACCACCACCACCGTACGATATGACGCACCCATTTTTTCCATAATTAAATACTATGGCCCAATTGTGTTAACTTTACACTCAAATAAAAAATCTGTATCAACGTACGAATTGGCACAAAAAAAGAAAAATGAAACGCTTGTACTCCAGAATTTTTTAAAAACATAAATTATAAATTTTCTATCAGGTCTTAATGCCCGAAAAAACTTGATGCTTTTCTGTATAATTCAAGTTGAATCAGGGCCGGAGGAAGGATTACTTGTAGGCAGCAATTTGCTTCCATACAGAAACCAACATTTACATTTTATTGATGGTTTTCTTTGGTACAGCAAAATGTTGTATTTACATGTTTTTGAAAGGTTTGAAATGTTCTTTTTACTTGATTCTGAAAAGTGTAAAAAGTCCTATTTACATGTTTTGAGAAAAGTGTAAAAAGTCCTATTTACATGTTTTGAGAAAAGTGTAAAAAGTCCTATTTACATGTTTTGAGAAAAGTTTTAAATGTTTTATTTGCATGTTTTTAAAAAAGTGATAAATGTTTTATTTGCATGTTTTAAAAAAAGTGGTAAATGTTTTATTTGCTTGGTTTTGAAAAGTGCAAAATGTTTTATTTGCATGTTTTTTAAAAAGTGTGTAATGTTGTATTTGCATGTTTTTTAAATGTCCAAAAAAATGTATTTACATGTTTTTGAAAAGTTTAAAATATTTTATTTGCTTGTTTTTGAAAAGTGCAAAATGTTTTATTTGAATGTTTTTAAAAAAGTGTTTAATGTTGTATTTGCATGTTTTTTAAATGTCCAAAAAAATGTATTTACATGTTTTTGAAAAGTGTAAAATATTTTATTTGCATGTTTTTGTAAAGTCAAAATATTCTATTTACATGGTTTTTGAAAATTCAGGCAGCGGGGACTGTCAGCGCTGGCCGTATTATCGAGTTGATTAAGTGTCAAGTCATCCAATTTTAATACTTTCAAACAGACTTTCAAAATGATAATAAATTCCAGATAAAATAACATTACTGTGACTATGAATGATGTACAACTTTCTTTTCTTACGACTTTCTTGGACTATCTCACTGAGTGAGTCTGTTTTTCCCTCCAGTCTTAAATGCTCTGTGTATTTATGGCCATTTGAATTGGCTTTGGCAAGAAACACAACATCTCGAAGGGGGGAAGGGACATACGGGGGAGGGGAATGAAGATTAAATTCATTATATATGGAAGAAGAGACCGCAATCGTAATCTTTAATCTTTAATCGTCCCATACGCGAAGGAGCATTATGGGTCCAATGTAAAATAATATTATGTAAACATAGACAGAGAGAGAGAGAGAGACACATACACAAGTGTATAATAATATGTGGAGACGTATATCGTAAAACTATCAAAATGCATGGGTAATAAACCATCTTTTGCATATACATACTATTAACTGGTACGGTTACGCTACGGTTAGGGCTATACCCTCTTCCCTATTATTTTATATGTAATTATTTTCTACAGCTATTTGTGGTATATAGTAGCAATATAGTAGAAGTGGTGTTTGTAGCATAGCTCCAATTATTCATTATACACATATACATATACGTGCTATATTATCTCCTTTATGATATCTGTATAGCTCATCGCCAGAAGTCAGATCTTACTTGAGTGGTGGAGTCAGAGCAATAGAGAAAACATAATAATATAAGGAAAAGGATGAAGAAAAAAAACCAAAATGCCGAAAACCCGGGAAAAAACTGTGGGAAATGGGAAAATGAAAATAGTGTGCGCCATTAATATGGCGCCATTAAAATCTACTCGAGGCCATTTGGTTTGGTCGACTCTTTATTTATGATACGGATATTTTATCTTACGTTGTTACTAGACTACGTCAGCTATATATGTGTAAAGTTATATATTGAAGGGGGATGTATGTAATAACGTTATGTATAATGTACCATAGATGTACAGTACAGCAAACGTATGCAAGTCCACACAGAACTCAGAGACACTTAATATGTCGGATTTAATATGTGTGTGTGTGTAGAGAAATAGAAATAGGGAAATTGAAAAAATGTAGAAATGTTGAGAGAATTGGCAAAAGTAGTGAAAGTGGTGAAGTATTTTTTGTAACCTGAAGAGTGGTGAGTGCGAGACTCATAACTTTGGTCCAGATCTGTATATTATTATAGCAAGAGAGAGACGAGAGCCAGAATTGAATTATGAGAGTCGTTAACAATACAATAAAAAAAAGGTATTAATTACTAACCTTGTGTATTATTCATGACTCTCTAATATTATGTCGTGTACAATCATAGGGCCTATACGGTTACAGTGTAGATGTTGGTGTAGTAGTAGTAGTATATAATAGTGTCCGGCTCTGGATGTATGTATCAATTATCTATCTGCTATGGATATTCCACTGCTATAGATTTAACTACATACATATTGATAACAGTGAGGCCGCAGTGAATTAAAAAAAATTTCAAATGTAAATTTAGTTTATATAGTTCATTTAGCATCAGGGCCGGGCCGGATAATAAGGCCAGCAAAGACATCCCTCGCTGCCTGAATTTTCAAAAAAACATGTAATTGTAGGTACATGCATGGAACATTTTACACTTTTTAAAAACATGCAAATACAACATTTTGACTGTTCAAAAACATGGAAATAAATTTTTTTGCACATTTCAAAAACATAAAAATAAAACATTTTCTACTTTTCTCAAAACATGTAAATAGGACATTTTGCACTTTTCTGAATCAAGTCAAAAGAACATTTTGCAATTTTCCAAAATATGTAAGTACAACATTTTGCTTTACCAAAGAAAAGCATCAATAAAATCAAAAAGGTGGGTTTTGTGTGGAAACCAATTCCTACGTCCGGTCCGGCCCTGTTTAGCATTTTATAAGTTTTACTATACTGATGAATAAGCCTCCTCTCAAACTCTCAAATTAGTTCGATACTTTGTGTTTTCATTATAAAAAATATACTCGTCAAACCCCCCTACTATCCACGTGGATATTGATATTAAATATATAGAGATCCATACTAATCCTGTTCGAAATTAGTGATTGTACCCCATCATTCCTATATGCCATCCTAAATAAAATAAAAAATAAAAACATGCAACAAAAAGGAAAAAACTGGCTGATAGTAGAGGATGCAAGTTACTTTTTCTTTCATCTATTTATTTAATGGGCTACCGTTGATGCTGATGTCGACTCTGTACTTTTGTTTTTATAAGTTACATGTGAAGAAAAGTAATGCAATAAAAAGACAAAAAAGAAACATGGCCAAAAGTTGATGAGAGAGTGAAGATGTGGATGATGGGATGGGAACACATGAGCATTATATTTATATTGACTTTTCTTTATATCTTCTCATAACTTCCACTTTCACCACACCACATATACATACCAAGTAGTACACTCGGACTTAATGGAGGGAAAGTACCTAGGAAACTTAGTATCGATCCCCATGATCAAATTCAAAAAATAAAAAAAGTTGCCAAAATGCACACACACAATCTATAGCTTATGCTATTTAGCCAAAAAACGTAGGTTAGTGCTCGTAGTAAAAGTGAAAGTAAAAATAACAGGATAAGGAGGAAAGTATAAAAAAATTGTTTTAGTACAAAAAAGAGCTACAAGATTTTATAACTCGCGCGCCAAAAAAATAGAATAGATCAAGGATTACTTTGAGTCAAGAACGACAAGGATCATGACGACGAAAAACGAAAAAATCCGTATCCGGCGGCTTTTGCTGTAGTAATTTTAACTGCATGGCTACAAACGTCTATATATAACTTCAACTTTACTTTTAGTTGAAAATGGGGAGTGTTAAAAAGGGAAATGAGAAAGTACGTAATGCAATTTAAGGGACATACCATTTTGAAAGTGAAAGTAGTGAAAGTAAAAGTGAAAGTTGTTTTTCATGCCTCTCGCTAATTTGTTGCCCGCACTCTGCAACATTTTGTTTTACATGTCTGCATATTATTCTTATTATTTATCACCACTTCCGCCCTCTCGCCCATCCACTTTCACTCAACATAATAAAATAATTCGATCATCCATCCGCCCAACTTTATTTTTATTATAGATTATATTAAATTGGCTGTGTAAAATCGAGATAGTGACAAACTATAAGTGTAAGTGGAAATCGACCAAGCCTATTACAAGGAGGAGTAGGAAAAGACGTATAAAAAGAAAGGTGGGTTTTTGTGTAAGTAGAAACTAAGTCTCAATTTTCCGTATTAGAAATGTAAATTTCCTTAAATACAACGCAGTAGTCAGTTTATGCGGTGCATAGTCCACAGTTTTTATATTGTTTTTGTTTACGTGTGGAGAGAGCACTGTGTTTTTTATGATAATAATATAATTAGCTAACATAGTTAAAGCACTGTCCCACCTGAGTACCTTCTCCGGCACTTATTGCCCAAAAGTTTAAGCTATATAGATGCCTTCTACATATTATAGAACTAAGCCTTTAAGCTCCCATCCTTTCCCCGCAAATTACAAGCTACATACATTACTTTACTTTCACCCACTTTCACTTTACTTTCCCTTACTTTCACCTTACTTTCTCTTTTTATGAGTATCCTTCTGAGCCAAGATATAAAGCGGGAAAAAATTTGTTTGGTTTTTGTAGGTACCTTTTTTGAGGTATTTTGAGTGTGTGTGTGTGAGTATAATAATTATGTAGGCATTTTATTCGATAATGATATTATGTTCGCGTATGTTATAATTTTGGGGAAGCTTGTTATAAGCTTTAGCGTGTACTATAAGAGAAAGTTAATGTAAACACTCAACTACACCGCGTTGACTTGAAACTAAGAAACAACAAATGGAAAGTAAAATGTAAGAACTTATAGTAAAACGAAAAATTAAATCCAATTTCTAATTTTATTTGTATGATAATGGTTTGTGGTGGTTCTTATGTTTGCATGTACCTTCTTTCTATTTTACACATTGTAATTAATGCCAGGAATTTTTTCTGCTATTTTGTTTCTAATTTCTTTTGGTTTTAATTTTGATAAAAAATCATTACAATTACACTTTTTGTTTTGTCTTTATGCATTTTTTTTGCAGTTTGTCCATTTTTTTCTTCAAGTACTATATAATAGAATTTTTAGCAGTGTTTTTCAAAGAAGAAGAATCCAAATCCAAAATTGAGATTAATAACGCGGTGGTGAATTGTATTGTATACTGCAAAAGAAAATTGTTGGCAATTGTTTTCTGTATATAGCCAGAGAAATAAGAGTGAAAGTGTTTCATTAAACTTTCTTGTTTTCTTGTGTTGTTTTAATACATTTTGGTGTGAAAAATATAGAAACAAACTGAGGACAAGTTAAAGGGAAAAACTCAGCAACAAAAAGTTGGGGAAAGTCTTGTGGATTTTGTGAGTGAAGACTCAAGAGGCTCTGGAATGGAAGCATATCATTGTAATTTGGGACACACTAGAGAGAGAGAGTGAGACGAGTGGTTGCTAATGGGAAAATAATGTTACTTTTTCTTTCACACTTACTTGTTAATATGCACAGACAAATAATACTTGAGCGACGCTTTAATAGGCCTCGCAAAAGCCCCCATAATAAAGCCTAAAAGCGTAAGCCATGTAATAAGAAATAAAGGGGAAAGTGAAAGTTTCTTTTTTTTAAACAACTTACTATTCGTTCTTTGGGAGAAAGCAAAAGAATAAGAGAAAGCTGAGGGGGCAAGATAATAATAACAATAAAACCAAGAAGAAGAAGAAAATGAAATCATCAATGAAGGGTGTAAACAAGCTATGCGCTCTCTCTAATGTTGAAATACAGCTATCTATGCAATATTACTCCAAATTTTGCTTGGTCAAGTTTAAAAGGCTTACATAGATTATGGTTGGAAAATTTGGTTTTTTATTTTTATTCAAAGGCAGATAACAGAGCCGGATAATGCGGCCAGCGTAGGTAGGAACCTGAATTTTAAAAAAGCCTGTAAATGGAACATTTTGCAGTTTTTAAAAACATGGAAATAAAACATTTTCCAATTTTCTTAAAACAAGTAAATAAAATAGTTTGCACTTTTCCGAATCAAATTAAAAGAAAATTTTTCACTTTTCTAAAACATGTAAATCAACATTTGTCTTTACCAAAAAAAAACCATCAATACAATCCAAATGGTAGTTTTTGTATGGAAACAGATTGCTGCCTAAAAGTAATTACTTTGCCCGGCCCTGGTAGATAATTAGTTTTTGAACCGTTTAAGATGTGTAGATATTTGATTTTTAACTTTAGAATAATCTGTAAATACACAGTATTCTGCGTGCGTTTTAGAGAGCGCGAAAATATAGCGCTTTTTACTTTTTAAAAGGTTGTAATTGCTATAAATAATTTGCACAATATTTTTGTATATAGATACATATGTAGGTTTTTGCACTTTAGAAAAAGTGTATATTTGTACTTTAGGAAAAACCTATTTTGACCTTTTAAAAAAACATCTTTCTATTTATGCTATAGCAATTTACGCCTTCAAATTAATCCAGCACTTAAACTCATAGCATATTTTGATTTTAAAAACAATCAACATTAGGCTCGTCTTTCTTCTTTCACTCGTCAACTGTTCCTTGCCGAGTGGAGATAATATGTAGGTAGGTACATCTTTATTTTTATTCGTATATAGAGACTCTCTCGCTATTGTTTGTAACCATGCAAATTATAAACGAGCTCGGAATTTTTTGTTGTGTCTGTCTCTTTCACATGTGTTTTGTTGATCCGCGCAGGAGAGATGTGACTCATCTTCGTCAGAGACGTGGACTTGACGTTGACTTTATAAGCCTTGAGACTGGTGAAAGTCTTGGGAACAAAGACAAAATGCAAATGTCAATTCCTCCAAGCACCGTCTAGCGACTGCTGGGATGGGAATAAAAATGTCCATGTGGAAAACTTTACAATAAAAATATGCTTTAAATTTAAGTGCAGTTTCTTTCTTTATTTTTTACTAAGCTAGGCTAAGCTTTTATACAGTCAGGAATCAACAAGCCATTTTTTAAAATTCCCATTCCTGCGACCGCGACCATATCCGAATTTGCAAATATAGGAAATATTTTAATTAATAAAATTAGCTTTTATAATAGTTAACAATACGTTGTGAATTAGTAACGTAGGAAAGTAATAATTGAATGTATCTATCTGTCTATACAATTTTGAGGTTTTCCTAATTAGCTTTCCTCTAATAAAATTAGAGAATGGAATAAAAATAAAAACCTATATAAATATGGACAGGATTTTGCTGACAGGAACAAGAAATTTATTACATAAATTTTTTAAAGCTTTGGAATTCCAAGTAATTTCGAGTTGTTTCCTTCCTTGTTTCAAGAAGATGAAGAAAAAGAAGTCTTTCAAGGCCTTCTTATCCAAAGATTAAAGGATTGTGTGTTTCCACTTGACTGAGTCTGGCTCTGCTGGTCTCTGTCGTTGTCGTTGTTCGCCTCTTAAAATTGGCTGAGGAGGAGACGCTGGGCCACTGGGATAAGAAGAAGAAGAAGGGACAAGATGCGGACAGGCGACTCTGTCTGACTGTTCACTCACAGATCCAATGTTTGTCAAGTCATGCATCCAGCCGGAGGAGCATTTCACATGCTTCACAAACCACAATTCAAACAAGTCCAACATTTCATTCCACTTTCTCCCGGCCACACACAATCAAAGGAGAGAAGAAATAAGCGTCGTCGGAGAGAGAAAGCCGTCGTCTCCCCTTAAAGACCCGAACACCACGGAGACAATTTACAATTTACAATTCGCCAATTCCGCGCCCGTCGGCCTCTTTTGCAATTTAGTCCAAATATTCACGTCATCCGGCTCCGGCTCCGGCAGCCTATCCTATCAACATGCGAACAAATACCAACGACTGACCATGAACATGGATCGAGACACACACTTTTCATCTTTCTCAAAATCCCTCCGGTGCACGGTATTGAATTAAGTCTCGCTCGGCCTGTACAGGCCCTGGGCTCCTGGACCATGGTCCTTTACTTATTCAAGATGAGCGAGGGATCACTCACAAAAGACGTGTGACAAACTTTGGGGGAGTTGTAATTATGGCGGGGTTTTGGAATGGTATTGGAATTTTGTTAGAATTGGCATAACATCAGTTATGGATCACCCCATAAGGTTGTGCAACTATGTGCAACGGTAAACGTTGTTGTAGTTTTTCATTCCCTACTCTTATACTACAAGATCTTATTGTTGAACCAGTCCCCGGCGAAATCTGGAATTTTTGCCTGAAATTTTTAGTATTTGTTGTTGTTCAAAAAGAATTCCTTGAGTTTTGTCTTAGGTATGTATGCTGTGTGTGTTTGATGTAGCATATAACTTTATCTTATACCAGTAGAAGTATATAGTAAATTCTATTACTGGTGAGGTATATAGTATAGTATAGGTATATAGGGATGCACTACCTGTATGCTGTATAGAGATATAGCGCAATTTCTTGTTCTGGCTCTTATTGCACTTTCTTCTTTGATGTTCACTACAATCAATCCATCAAGTGTTCTGAGTCTGAGAAGCTCTCACCAAGTCGTTCCGTCATTGGTTCTCGGTTTCGGTTTCGGGTTCAGGTTCGGTTAGGTCCCGGTCCCGGTTGTCAGTATATCTGTTGTTCTCGGTGTCGATATTGGATGCAATGTAATGTATCCTAGTACAGTGTACAGTGCAATTTTTAAAGAAATATATTGGTAGAGACAGGCGGGCGTGAAGAAAAAAGTTGAAAGAAATGTGGAGGAAGGAAATCAAAGGAGAGCCATTACTAAAGTACTATAGAGTACCAGTCGGAATTCCAATGCCAAGAACATAGCAACCGGAACCGAAACTGAAACCGAAGCCGGTAGCAGACCCGGTACCGAAATCCAAACCGTAGCAGCCAAGAGAAAATATATATGAGAAACCAAACAAGCAACACATCATTCATCCTCAATTTGCTTACATAACCGAACCAAACGAAACCAACGCGAACAATACTGAAACCTATATCTACTGAACATAGGAACAGCACCAGGACCAGGAGAAGACTGTAAGTACTAATATAATATGTAACGCTAACGGTAATGGTGACGATAACGATCCTAGTATATAGTGTTTCTTTGAGCACAGTCTTTGAAGGTACACGCCGCGTCTGTATTTTTTTATTGACGTAATTTTTGTTCGTTCAGAGATCTACTAGACTTGAATTATGTGCTCAGTCTATAATGTTTCTTTCTACTTTTGCACTGATCCTCTGAGTGAGTACCCCTGTCGATTTTACACAAGTATTTCTCGCTATCTTTTCTCCTGTCTTTCCTTTGGTTTCGTATATATTTTGTTTCATAATATATTTTAGCGATATTTTTTTATTTTTCAAAAACCTTCATCCTATATTTGCTATACGGACTGTTTGATCGTTAATTGTGATTGCGAGATTGTGATAAGGAGGCTGTATCCTACCGTGTGAGTGGAATGTCGTTCGTTCTTCTGTCGTTTCACTCTCACAAAGTCTCGACTCAATTTTTAATCTGCGGAGCAGGATCTGAGAAAGACTCAGAGTTAGAGGCTCGCGTTAGGATTTAAAAACGCGTTTAGAAAACTTGAAGATAATTTTTCAAAAATTACAACATGTATATCGCGTAATCGCAGTAAGATTTACAGCGGTTATTGTAATTAAATAACAATCAGGGCCGGATAATGCGGCCAGCGCAGGCAGCCCCCCTGCCTGAATTTTCAAAAACATGTAAATAGAACATTTTGAAGTTTTCAAAAATATGTAAAAAGAATATTTTGACATTTCAAAAACATGTAAAATAAATTTTTTTGTACATTTCAAAAACATGGAAATAAAACATTTTCCACTTTTCTTAAAACATGTAAATCGAACATTTTCCACTTTTCTGAATCTAGTAAATCGAATATTGTTCACTTTTATAAAACATGTAAATACAACATTTTGCTTTACCAACGAAAACCATCAATACAATCAAAATGGTAGTTTTTGTATGGAAACAAATTCCTGCCTAAAAGTAATTCCTTCGTCCGGCCCTGATCCTAATAACAATGAGAAAAGTTTTCAAGCCAAGAATTTTCATTTTTCCCCTTCCGTTCTTTTAATGGTTTGAAATGTGAATAAATCTCGAAACAAGGAGATGCATAATACGTCTTCTCGGTCTTCTCTTCTTGCGCCTTGCATAGATTATTTTAAGTGTGATGTAGTTGCGGCTATATGTGGATGTATAGCGTATACATACAGAATACAGGTTATATCTATAGAGTAGTACATAGTTTTATGGACGCACGTATATACCTACTTGTTCAGTCAGTTAATATGTACTGAGTGCTATGCATAATACGTAGTAAGTAATTTTATTTATGCATTTCATAATAAACCGACTATTGCCTCAGGAGCATTATGTGAAGGTGGATAATATAAAAGTCGCAAATATAGTGTGCGTTCAAAATTTAGAACCAGAGATGATGCTCTACTAATAGCATCACTCTCTCTCTCTGTCTGTAGCCCTACCTACGCCTCGAGCAAGAAACCAAATCCCCTCCACATTTCCTCATTCCTCTTCATTTCATCAAAATTTTCATCTAGGGGTCTTTCATACAAGATTTCACACAAAAAGAGACACTACAATTTTCATTCAGGTTACGGCTCCTATACTTGGTTTGGAATACCCCCCCCCCCTAATCTCTCGCATCTCCCCAAGTCATGCATGCATGACTCCTCGAATTTACGAATTTATGTTGAGTACCCTCACTTGAATAATACAATAAGTATGCACATAATATAATATTTAATAAAAGCGTCTTAAGTATCTTAACGTAGATTTTCATATTTGCTTTTTCGTAGTAGTACTCAAGCGTACTATGTAGGTACTATGAATGTAGGTACGTACTTATATTCCTATGCACTTTATTCGCGGGAAGATTGATGGTTTAAATCACAGATTTAACATAACATCTACTTATTTTTGTTTTATTTCAATTTTTCTGTATATCGTCTGTGAAGAACCAAAATGGCCCATATCCAATTTAAGCTACAATTAAAATGGGCTATGTCATAAAATCGAAATGAGAAATATACGTAAAATGTTAATCAGGAGTTTTTGAAATGTGCAAAATGTTCTATTTACATGTTTTAAAAAGTGTAAAAATGTTCTATTTTCATATTTTTGAAAAAAGTGAAAATTGTTCTAATTCCATGTTTTTGAAAAGTGCCATCTTTTCTATTTAAATTCTTTCAAGACATTTTTCAACATTTTTGTAGATAGTGGATATTGTTTTTAGCTAAAAATGGATATGGGTCATTTTGGTTCTTCACAGACGATATGCACGTTGCCTAGTTGTACTTTTCCGTGGGTATATTTGAATATTTGAACCACTAACTTTTGCTTGAGGAAATATTTAAAATTGTTTCAAGTCTTCTCTGAATAAATATAAAATGTATTATTAGGCGTTATTATTTTGAGCAACTAACCTGAGGGCAAACTCGGAAATTTGAGCACTACGATATTTATGGGCCGCCCCTTGGCCCTTTTGACTACTACTATGCCAATTTATAAATTATAATATGTATTTTATAAACACACTCAGTTATATGCGTCTTTACAGCCTAAGACGAGATCAGATTAAATTATTAAATATAGGGTTTTAAGAGTCTATTTTGAAACTTTTTTGAACTCGGGAAGAAAGTTTGAACCATAATAATATGTACCATGTAGTACTGTTGACTCTGAAAAAAAAAGCGCCTTTATTTGTAAAATGAAAGAACATAGAGGAGATTTCTTACCTCACGACAGAGTGCCACACGACCGCAGACAATGATTCGAGTCAACTTGCGGAATTTAACATCAGACAAGCCATCACGACCAAATGCAAAAGTTCCACGGTAGCCAAGTGTGATAAAACCCGACATCTTGTTGTCACCTGCGTCGTTCAGAAGGAACAAGAATAAAAAACTATGTAAGTCTCAAATATTCAAATATATATTGATGATAAGAGATATTATTAGAAAATATGAAAACCGCGACGGCGACGACTGGAGAAAGTTATATATTTGACGAAAAAACTCGTGGTGACAAAAAAAAAGCACATAAGGGTTCGTCCGCAAATGATGTCGACGGTAGGGTTATTGGGTCTACTTGGCCATAGTCATGACATCCCATGTTAAAGTTGGAAGAGGTGATGACATGTACCATCGTAAGGTTCTTAAAATTGGGATTTTTTCGATGACGTTATTTTTGGAGGATCCCTAACCGAACCAAACATTTGCGACACCCTGTAGATGACTGTAGATAGTAGATACGTAGATGGCATAGTTATGTGATGACGTGTGGTAGAATAGAATATTAAATGAAGGAAGAGTTGAAGAAGGTGCAGCCCGTGTGTCCGTGTCCGTCTTTGACAACTTTGTGATTCGGGACGATATTATTATAAAGGAAAGAAATGCCCCAAAAAAAAATTGTTTCCATAATTTACAGCATATTCGGATTTGGGATTTTTTTTTGGATCTGGGTTCCGGGTACTTGAGAAATGATCTGAGGGTGGCCTGGTGAAAATAGAAATGGAGAGAAGGGTTGTAATAACGAAATTAAATTGGAGTGGCTCACGAGGGGTCACCTCGCGGTGGTCTCACCTACACCTGTCCACCATTCCCATTACCATCTCACCTCACACATGGTTATAACATTTAACAAGTTTTAAAAGCATTTAAATTCGAATATTTTGCAGCTTTTAAAAAACATGTAATTAGACAATATTGCTTCTTCTAAAAACACGTGATTATTACATTTAGCAGGTTTAAAAAAAAATTTTTGCTGCTTTTAAAAACACGTGATGATATCATTTAGCAAATTTTCAAAACATGTAATTAAAATATTTTGCAGCTTTTCAAAATACCAAAAATTAGCGTATGTTGTGGCTTTTAAAAACACGTGGTTATTTCATTTAGCGCACTTTAAAAACAATTAAATTAAAATATTTTTGCAACTTTTGAAAACAATGTGCCGTAGTTTAATTTTTTTTTGATTTTTTTAAACTTAAATAAATGTAATAATTTGTATTTATTGTTTTGCCGCGACTACAGTTGCCGAGCACAGTATTCATTTCTGGTCAACTTTCTGAAAAAAGTGTAAAAAGCAAAAATGAAGAAAATAGTGGCGGTCTGGAGTCTGGGGTGTCCCTGGTTCATGGGAGATCGTTATTATCATGGTTATTAACTTTATTATGTCATTCTCACAGCTCCATATGTGTCTTCGCACGTTTTTGTCTCCTTTCTTTCCCTCTCATTCTCTCAATACTTGAGAAAAAGTTTTTTTTCTTTTTTTTGACTCTACGTGTGGTAAACTTATCCTTCTACTTATCGTTTTTTATCAAGCACAATAGGTTTCCCTATGCCCTATATATACTATTTTTTAGCCTCTCCGATTTTCTTCTCCTTTCTCTACTATATATAGGCTCCATATGGCGGAGAAATATTAAAATTTGAAACTGTAAAAATTTAAAATAAGAAAATTTATACCAATATGTAATATGTACCTCGGCCTGCCTCTGTCTATCTGACTGAATGGATGAGGGGATGGTCCAAAATATAACAGTAGTTTTTTCCCAGTTATTTATTTTCTTTCTTTCCTTTTGTTTTTTTTCTTTTTGTATTTTAATCAGAAGTTTCATTGCAGTGATGAATTTTCATGTAAAATAACTTTTCAGTTGTAGCTATGCATTTCTATATACGCTTATTGATTCACTTTTTGATTTTTGTGTGTGCAGTGGTAAAATGTGTGGAAACTTAAGAATAATTTTTAAATCTTTTTTTTTGGTTTCATTTTTTTTTAATACAATTTATTTAATAAGTTCTCATTAGTGGGTCATAGGCAGGGCCGGACGAAGGAATTACTTTTAGGCAGCAATTTGTTTCCAGACAAAAAAAAACACCATTTTCATTTTATTGATGGTTTTCTCTGGTAAAGCAAAATGTTGTATTTACATGTTTTAGAAAAGTGAAAAATGTTCTTTTTACTTGATTCTGAACAGTGCAAAAATTTTTATATACATGTTTTTTCAAAAGTATTAAATGTTTTATTTGCATGTTTTTTAAATGTACACAAAAATTTATTTGCGTGTTTTTGAAAAGTGCAAATTTTTTTATTTGCATGTTTTTTAAAAAGTGTTAAATGTTTTATTTGCATGTTTTTTAAATGTACAAAAAAATTTATTTCCATGTTTTTGAAAACTAAAATATTTTATTTGCATGTTTTTGAAAAGTCAAAATATTCTGTATACATGTTTTTTGAAAATTCAGGCAGCGGGGTCATAGGGCCCTAAAATTGGTGATATTTTGATGACGTCATTTATGGACGATTTCTAAATGCCTATAGCAATGTAGAAGTAAGATATACTCTACTAAACGGTCTAATCCCACTAAAAGTAAAAGTAAGAAAGAAAAAAACTTTTTGTAAATTAAATAGAGCGAGATTAAATGGGGAAAAATTCGAATTGGAATCCAAGTCAGAAATGAGCCGTGTAGTAGTTGTAGTAGTTATTGTAGTAGTAGTAGTAGTAGTTGTTGTTGTTTTTGTTGTAGTATTTGATCTACCCAACATACAAATTGATCCTTGCTTCATTGACCCAGAGGAGGGGAGCTAAGTGAGTGGAGAGATTGACAATTAAATAGAGGAACACATTTCACAGATAGTTCACATCACACAAGAACCATAAGGATCCAGCTCCACTCGACCAGAACTCTCAGAGCCCAACCCAAGCCATGAGAGAGAGAGAGAGAGAGAGAAAGTTGAAGTAGTGAAAGTTGAAGAAGGAGTAGACCACAAAGGAGCGAGCCTCCCTGACGTGGCATGAAAGCTTGACAGAATCATAATTTATGCCACCAATATACCTGCTACTTAACTTTCATCCGCTTTCCCCACTTTCACTACTTTCCCCACTTTCTCCATTTCCCCACTTTCACTGTCACTTCCCTAACCCAACTCACTTAAGCTCCCCCATGCACCATTGACAGCATTTCTCGGGTAGTGTACAGGACGACGACTCCATTATTATTAGAATGGGATCACAAGTCTCCTTGTTGTTGTAATGATGATAATGTAAACCTGTCACATTCACGGCCATGTGACCACAGCTTTTGGGCCACACAAAACAACATTGGGCCATTACTATATGTACACTGTGTACATAGGCTGGAAGTTGGAACAGAGCGTCTCTACACGCTATGCCAATTGGGATTCCTTCCTGTTTTGTTTGTTGGTTATTTATGAGGCGAGTATCTCCCCCGAATGGACTCGTGACTGAAAGGTAACGTATGGACTCGGCCAGATACAATATTTCACCTTCAGTCTCTATTCCCTTGGGTCGTTTCTCAAATGAAATATTCGCAGGGGTTGGTTCGTAGTGGAGGAGAGTCTTGATTTCTTTATGGCTCTCCGTCGTCCCGGTCCCGGTGCAGTCGAGTATGGTAAGAGTCAAGAGAGATGGTGAGGCGGGCGTTGTTGTGAACAGTAATTGTATTGGAAGTTGGAAGGAGAGTGCAGCGTGTCGAAGTCGGGCTCAGTGTGTCAGTCCGAGAGGAATAAACTAAACAAGACAAACACCCGCCTTTGATTTCCCCTCTCTAACTAAATACACTATGGACTATGGACTACACCCTCTCATTTTTCCTGACGGAATTTATGCCACTGCTATTTTGGATTGAAGCCGGAGCAAATGCTGGAAAAATCCAAGTACGGAGATTAATTGGAAAGATCTGTGGTCGGCTCAGGGGAGGGAAGGCAGTAAAAACAGTTTGAAAAAATTAAACACGCCTTCAATAGTGCATTAATTATGTATTGCAGGGAATGTAGACTGCAGTACTGTATAATGTATATAGGGTGTAGTACCTAGGTTACTCAAGGATTTAGCTTCAAAGAAAGATCTCTGCGTACAGGGTGGACACAAACGTAAGTTTGAAATATTCAATAATCACTGTAACACAAACTTTATTAGGATAATTTGAAAAAAAAATTAAAATATTAAATGATTGAAATTCCAAGACCAAAATGCTACAGGTTAAAAATCAATGAGATTTAAAACTTTACAATTATAAAAATAAATTCAATGTTTTAATCCTCGTTTGCTTGAAATTTGATATAATTTGATTTTCTCCCCTTTGTTCTTCATGTAACTATTTTTTGGATTCCAGTTCTGGATACTACTTCCTACAATATATATAGAATATATATTGTATATATATATTGTAGGAAGAATTATATGAAGAGTTTTTTGGCAAAACGGGTCAAGTCCAAGTTGTAGGGAGGTGGGAAAGTGAGGGGACACCCCGTATTTTGGAGAAACTGTGAATGTGCACAGAGTTATCTTTCATTGTCAACCGAATTTAAAATTCCAAATCCACTATCTACAATATTATAGGGAGAGTCTGGGTGAGGAGAAAGAGTACACGGGAGTACGGCAACGGCTGCTGGAACAAGTGAATGTTGGACGTTGGATTTGGATTTGGATTTGGATTTGGATTCATGAGAGAGAGAGAGAGGGATCCTGACTGATTTAAATTAATGGTCATTCCCTATATTTCCCATACACATTGGATACCGGCCCCGGCCCTCGTCCCGGTACTGGTACTGGTACTGGTACCGGTGCCGAGAAGCGATTCGAATTCAGCTCCCGTGAGAGACTGCTGAGTCCAGCCAGAGCCACATTCACATCTCGTATCCCAGGCACATCACACCGCATCACACACTGCCCCATGCCCCTGCATGAGGATAGAGGAGTAAGTACATAGAGACGTAAAAGTTGATCCCACGGCAACAACTATGGCAACTGGAGTGCTCACATAGAGATGCAATTACGTATATATAGTCATCTCACATGGTAGATAGTAGGCTCCCCACTAAATCAAGACCGGACAGTTATGATTTAAGGACTCGAGTGAGTGGAGTATAGTACCATTTTTAACATCTCGTTTCCCTATATTTCTTCCAAGTTTCGTTTTGGTTTTGGTCTTTTGGTTTCAGGGCCGGATAATGCGGCCAGCGCAGGCAGCCCCCGCTGCTTGAATTTTTAAAAAACATGTAACCCGAACATTCTGGGCTTTTCAAAAATATGTGAAAAGAATATTGAGACTTTTCAAAAACATGCAAAATAAAAATTTTTGTACATTTCAAAAACGGGGAAATAAACATTTTCCACTTTTCTCAAAACATGTAAATGGAAAATTTTGCATTTTTCTGAATCAAGTAAAAAGAGCATTTTTCACTTTTCCAAAACATGTCAATACAACATTTTACTTTATTAAAGAAAACCATTAATACAATCAAAATAGTGGTTTTTGTAAGGGAAACAAATTCCTGCCTAAAAGTAATTTCTTCGTCCGGCCCTGTTTGGTTTGCAGGGCTCTTGGCTTAGTAACCGCTTCAATCAACTGTATACATAATACCAATACCAGAATATCAGGCCTGATTAGTTGTAAGCGTAAACTTGCTTACTTACACTTACGTATACTGTCATTGAAGGATCAAAAGGGCCTATATATCCAATTTTATGTAGAATACAAAATACAGTACATCTCATAACAGGAGATACTCATACGAAGCAGAAAGATGTTTAATAAAATACACTGCAAGTATAGGTATAGCTGTTGTTTTTGGACATTGGAAAATGGCTCAGTTTGATTCTTTACTCCCAATTCACGATACATAATCGTGAAGCAGTTACAATAATTATTACTACCCACAATATTTTAAATTCCACTTATTCCCTCCTTAACCACTTTCAACTTTCCAAATCGCCCAAAAGCGTTATATGACGTCCCTTTTATTTCCACCTATATAGTGGTCGGGGTATTATATATAGTCACCTAGTGAGAGCTTTATTTTCAAAGGCGCAGTTAAGAAGCTTTTTTCGTATCCATGTCCATAGCCCTATACATACAAATAGCGTATACGTACTTGTTCCTTTTCGTTCTGCCCAGGGTTGACCACAGGACAGTGAAGGGGAACGGGAGTGGGCATGTATAGGAGAAGAGCAGAGTAAAAGTGGAGGTGAAAGTAGAGAAAGCAATGCTTTCCCTCCACCACAATTCCATACCCTTCAAACTAACCGAAAAGTTGAACTAGAGGGAATTCGACAAACTAATTGAATTTTCCGGCCACAGGGAAACTTACTCGTGACTCCAGTTGTAGTAGTCGAGCCTCAAGTCAAGAGTCTAGACTCGAAAATTCCTGCCTCATGGCCTCATATAGCTTTTACATACCCTCCACGTCACATACATATTACAAGCCTCAGTCCCATTTTCTATTTTCAGTATTTTCGATGCAATTATACACACACCAACCCACCATGGTATGTTGTAGCTATACATATGTATATATTTATTTGTATGTATGTGTGTATGTATGTATATATATATCCTACACATTTTCGCCTTCGTTTCCTACTCCTCGACATATATATTTATTACGGAACGGAGTAGCTTTTACAGACAGACACGGACCGGATACGTTATATGCGTACATAATAATTACGTCTGACGTCCTAAGCTACCGCTGTACACAGTACACACAGTACATTGACTAGTACATAAGCTCAGGTTTAATTCCTAATCGTGAAAAGTCCACTTGTACCCTCATAGTCTCCATCTCCTCCAGCTCTACGATTTAAATTTGAAATTCCAAGCTCACGGGTTTATTAATTTTATTGCTATTATTACTAGTACATAATGTTAGTACTTTTTGAGTATTATTATTTTTACTGCGTTGTTGATGTTGCTATACGCTGCTGTGATTTTGAATATTGTTATTAGACCAACCATAGCGTACAGACAGACACAGATTCTCGTGTTTGAAAACTCAAGACTAAATATGATCGTAAGCAATAATATGTGGAGAGAAAGGTGGATGGGAAAATACATGAATTGTATTTGTAAGCAAAAGAAGACAATACAACAATCTTTTAAAACCGTCTTATGCCTATTCCATATGGGTCATTCGTTGGTACGATACAAAGAATGCGCATATTATATTTAGATGGTAAATGGAACTTACAAGGAACACCTTTGCCTCTGTGACGCTCTCAAACTCTCAATCAATCAATGAAATTAACACGTGAGATATAACGTTTTGCAGTGTTAGAATAAAACTGTTACAACTATTTCATTGAAAATTAGAAAATCGAGCATGTTTTTGGTAATAGGATTTACCAATTGATTCTCCTGAAGAAAAAGCATGTTTAAATATACTTTTGGAGCTGACTTAAATGTGAAGGAAGGGGGGACCATGTCTTCCTTTTCAAATTAAGTGGTAAATCCCATAAGAAAATTGTTAATTTTTTGAAATGACACAAAAGACTGTAAGAAGAAAATGAAAAATTGTTTTTGTGTCATAAAATGTTTTAGCAAATACTTAAAATGTTTTTCGACATAAAGTTGAGAATGATAGAAAAAACTGTAAAAAAAACAATAACAATTATTATTGTTGTTCCACTGATCTGGCAAGTAACCCTCGTGCGCATAGTGAGTCTCTACTATGCTCCCTGTCCCTGCCGACTGCCGGGCTTGTCGTGTGTCTGTCTAACTAAACATGCGAACCTCTCAAAGCCAGTATTCTAAACTATGTCAACAGAGACTCGATGCTCGGAGCCGGTAACCGGGGTGTACGACGGTATGACGGTGTACGTAGGTTGGGAGCTCGTGTCAATATTTGGTCATACCGCCCAGTCATAGTAGTCATGACCATGGCCGAGGAAATACAAATATCAAATGCTTAGGGTATTAGAAAGTCTCACAGTCTCAAAAGTCTATGCATAAGTCATATATTATTGCACTATCAGTATGTATAAAATATATTTCAATTTACGACCGTCTGTCTATCTATCAGCATCAGCCTAGCTAGATTACAGTACACAGTACGCAGAAACCACTACGCAGCTCAAAAGGAAAGCTCCCATCTACTACATAACCATGTACAACGAAAGCTCCGCAGCAGCTTAAGGACTTGAGTCATTGTTTTAAAAAAAGAATCCTATGGAACTATGGGTTCACTTCACAAAACCAAAAAACGACACAAAAAAATGTAAAGAATTTCAAGTAATGGAGAGAAGAGGGACGAGGACAAGGACGAGGATAAGTGGAGGAGATTGAAGTGAAGGGGGGGGGGGGGCAAAGAGACTCTTTTAAGAAGAAATAAGTTTTCTCCTTCAAAATAAACTAAAATAAAATTAAGGGTGATCACGGAGAATAAATGTCTTTCCAAACCTAAACCCACCCAATATCCACAATAAACTCCATATACCCACTTTTAAAATCTACTCTGTGTCCGCAAATTCCATAGTTAGAGAGCTAAAATATGTACGTGATAAAGTCTAAATCAACTAATCACCTCTGGCCATCCAAATTCACATCGAAATCCCAACGCCACACACTACAACCCAATAGACCCGCATATTTCCCTACTGTAAAAAACAAACTTTATATATGGAGAAAGTCGAGAAAGTGAAAGTAAAAGAAAGTACTCAGAGGAAAAGAATAGAAATCAGTGAAGCTTCTATTTCTAACAATGCAATCAAAATGGTACAGATTCTCAATCTGCACACAAACTACCGAGTAACGCAAAGTTTTTTTGCATACTTTTTCGTTTTCTTGGTTAGCGTTTTTATTCATGTTTTACCACCGCTGGAGAAAGGTGAAAGCATGTAACAAAGACCATCAAGTTTCTTTCCTTATCAACTTGGATATTGACGTCTATATCAAAATCATTATCATTAAAGTAGAAAGGTGGTGTACTTTCACTTTTACTTTCACCTCATTGTTTTCTCTAATCTCCATTACATGAAACCCTTAAAGTATTGCCTATCAAACTTTTGTTCTGTTATGATATTTATTATGTATTTTCCTACGGTACTGTACGCTTTTAACTTATCCGATTTAACTTATCACATTTAACCTGGCAGATCTAACTTATGGTTGATTCAACCTATCCCGATTTAACCTATGGTTGTTTTAACTTGTGGTCATTTTAACTTATTCCGATTTAAATTGTGGCAGATTTAACTTTTGTATTACACATGGTACAGCAAAATAATGTTAGTGTTAAACTGCGATTCTGCGATGGAATATTCATGCATATCTTGTTTTAAACCATACAATTGACGATAAAATTACATTTTATTATATTACTGTTTTAAATACGTAAGTTGGGGCTGGTAACATTGGAATACAAAGGAAATAAAAAAATTCACTAAAAAAAGGAATACTTTACTTTTTTGAACTGTACAAAACTTGTGGTTAATGGTTTGCTTTTAATTACCTTTCACATTCGGAATGCAAGCTTGCGACTGTCAACCTTTTTGAATTTTAACTTCTTTACCATTTTAATTTTACGTACCGACGCAAGGAAAATAAGGCAGTATATATAAGTATAAAAAATATGCAACTATGTACGCTAACTAATTTTTTGATTTGATATACGATAAAGTATTCCAATATTGAAGCTTTGTTCACAGAAATAGTTCTTGTTTATACTTTGTATTGTAATTTTACCGTCAATTTTATGGTTCAAAACAAGACATGCATGAATATTCCATCGCAGTTTAGAACTAACATTATTTAGCTGTAACATGTAATACAAAAGTTAAATAAAACACAAGTTAAATCTGCCACAAGTTAAATCGAAATAAGTTAAATCGGAATAAGTTAAAATGACCACAAGTTAAAACAGCGGGATAAGTTAAACCGGGATAGGTAGAACCAACCATAGGTTAGATCTGCCAGATTAAATGTGATAAGTTAAATCGGATAAGTTAAATGTAGGTAGAATCTTTTCCTACCACTGATTTTTATCTTGATTTTCTCCTTTTCCACTTAAACTTTCCCCCATCACAACCTTACACTTTCTAGTATTATATTTGTTCTTCTCCAGGATGATGGGGGCAAAAAGAAATTTTATTAGGACAAGAAGACCATAAGAAATAGTAGGTAGTGATATTCAAAATTAAACTGAATTAGGTATACTATAGCTACGAAAGAGGGAGAGAAAGTCTAAGAGTAAAACACCTATGTAAAGGGGGTGAGTAGTAGCGCGTGTTTAGTCTTTGAAAAGGTGCAAAATGTTCTAATTCCATGTTTTTGAAAAGGTGCAAAATGTTATAATTCCATTTTTTCGAAAAGGTGAAAAATGCTCAATTCCATGTTTGTGAAAAGGTGCAAAATGTTCTAATTCCATGTTTTTGAAAAGGTGCAAAATGTTCTAATTCCATGTTTGTGAAAAGGTGCAAAATGTTCTAATTCCATGTTTTTGAAAAGGTGCAAAATGTTCTAATTCCATGTTTTTGAAAAGGTGCAAAATGTTCTAATTCCATGTTTGAAAAGTCAAAAACGTTGTATTTACCTACTTTTTTTTTTAAATTTGCAAAATTTTCTATTTAAATACTGTCAAGACATATTTGAATATTTTTGTAGATAGTTGATATTGTTTTTAGCTAGAAATAGATATGGGTTTTGTTTTTAGAAAAAAATTTAAAAGACAACGTATATTTGTTTAAAAATTACCTAAGTGAATGCATGAAGAAAGACATAAGCTAATTTCTCTGGTCTGTCTGCTAGAGATGATTTCTCTATTTTACTTTGTCCGTTCTACTAGTGTCCTCGATCCGCCCCTGAACAGGGATAGAATAAAGAATGAGAGTAATTTCTTGATCGTATCTCTCAGAGTTTACATAGTTTGATATGAACCCAAAACCACCCAAAGACCTAGTGCCAGTACCAATGCCAATGCCGAACCAACTGGACACGTACATGACATTGGCTTGGAGTGAGAGTGAAAGTGACGGATGGTAGATGCATGGGGGGAAGGAAGGATGTATGTATCTCCATTATTGCACTGTAGTAGGGAGTGTAGGGTCTATAAAGCCACACATGTATATGTGTGTTGATATATAATATAGAAAGAAACTCTCCTGCACCAGACAGCGACAGCCTACAACCGACAACCGACAACCGAGCCCAATCTCTGAGTAGAAAGCCGTTTTTTTTACTTTCACTTTCGGTTTTTTTTACAGGGAGACCAGCGGGACATTTCTACAAGATTCTGTAGTTACTTTCCACGTTTTATACTCTGTCTCCTTCTTTCCTTCCTTCTCGATGCCCGTATGTCTGGTCCTGGTCTGACTAAATAAGGTGCTCGCAGGTACTTCGTCTCGCATTGAACTCTCCTGACTCTCTCTCAAGTTTCGAAAAAACAAAGTCTTATGTGCTGGTTCCTGGTTGCTGGTCTCCTTCTTCAAAAACCCACGTCTGGTTTAACCTAATAAATAAATTATCCAACCAAACCGTGAAGCGACTTTAACTCAATGTGGGTCTCTTTACATATATGTACATAAGACGCTATAGCTTGAACCATACATCCTTATATTCCTGTTCTATTTCTATGTACACAAATGTACACCCGTATAATATTGAAATCGAAATCCTATAAAACTTGCAATTGTACTCCAGCCATGTAGGTTAATTTCTCCTTAGTTCCAATTTAGGAAAAGCGAAAGAATCCACACAGATTTCCTCCGTCTGTTTTTCTTCAAGGAAACATTGAGGCATTTAAATAAAGGTGGGGGGGGGGAGGGGGTAAAGGACGTTTTAAAAAATGGGCAGGAAATAAATACAACAAAAAAATAAAGACAGACAGACATGAAGAGATGGTGGCTGGTTGGCTATGGTGCTACTGGTAAAAGGCAAAGGGGCCTTGATTACTTGTTACATCTTAACTGTGTACTTCAATATGCTTTCTATAAGGACCAAAATCAAGCATACATGTATGAATGTGTGCCTTGCCTGATATGGGAAATTTCTATAATAAAGTGTACACAGTGTACAGAGGACACTGACACACATAAAATTCAATGGATCTCACTTTTAGATACGAGCTCCTAACCGAATTCGAATTCGAATCAGGGAATTCTTGAGGGGGAAGGAAGCTAATGGAAGGGTTCTGAATAAAAAATTGAAAAGATCAAATGGCCATCTTTTTTGAGATGGAAAGATATGGGGCCAGAGACGCAGTTCTGAAGGAAATCTATGCTACCGATACCGTATACATATTGTACATATGAGCTAGTTCATCTATTTAATGTTTTAACGTGTTCCTTTTTTCTTTTTCTATATTTTTTTTTTGTATTTTCACTCCATTTCGACATTTTTACTCGTACCACTAGATTTATACCTATATGCGCACCCACACAGATTATAGATGTATATTGCAGCTTGCATTTGTACCTACTTGGTTATGTGTATCGACACCGCGATATTGGTTTTGACATTGGGACTGTGTGGAGGTGGAGATATAGAGCTGGAATTTACGAATTTTGCAGGTGCTTCAATTCGTCAGTTCGGCTTCAATTCCAATTTTAAAAAACAGATAAAAGGTAGTAGCGTGGCAATTTCCTTCCTATATTTTCCTACAGAGGTTTCACTCTCCAAGTTTTTTTTAACTGGGGGGACTATCGGGTAGGTTGGGACAATACCTTTTTTGAGGGGGTTTTTGAAGATTTTTTGTATAGGTAGAATAACCCTAATGTTCACTTTCACCTTCACTTTCACTGTTACTTTCACTCTCGCTTTCACTTTTTTTTGGACATTTATATTTATTCAGCAAGTCAAGTGTATTACTGTACAGTGTTCAGGAAAGGTGGATTTCAGAGCAGGGAAATTGTATTGAAATTTTTGAAAATTTTTGAAGTTTAATATAGGGTACTTGCACAAGTTATGGGGACATTTTCATAGAGAACTATATATAAGGTAATAAAGGAGGACGTTGGAAATTGCGGGAGTAGTATAATATATGCATGTGCCCCGCACCTGGACGGAGCGTGTATAGTTCCTGTATGATATGATGCATGGTGAGAGCGGGTGGTTGGGGAACCTATGAGATTTGCTTAGTGGTGCATACGATTGGAGGTAGATACATATGACTTGTAGTTTCTAAGCCGTTATTACATCTGAAGAGCTTGTATCTCTCATGCTCTGTACAGCGCTCAAGTGTGCTGATCCGAATCCGACGAGCTGAAACCGAGCCGAAGCCGGTACCAGTACCAGTACCAGTGTCGTCGGTGCCAATGCCGAGGTGAGGACTCCGGCTCAGTCAGTCACTGGATTCTTTTGTGTTCACAGAATTCAGTGTGTAGAGGAACGACTGGAGTGAATTATATAGCCAGGTCATATATAAGAGGAATTAGGAAAAAGAAAACGAGGACGCTTTTCACTTCCAGACACACTACCAGTCCTCACCTCGCTCTTCACTCAACTTCACTTTCTTTCGTCTCTGTCAAGTCAGCAGTCTCTATTTCTGTCTCTGAAACTCCATTCTATAACCTTGTCTCGTCCGCCTATAGGTCCCCTGTCTACCATAGCCCTAGGGTACTGTACGCTAGGTATATACTTCCTTTTATTTAGAAGCAAACCCTGCAATACGCACGCTATCTGCAATCTCCAGTTTTTGAATATTATTGTTTCGTGCCTGAGTCTCAGTCTATATACTTCTAGATCTCTTTTTTCAGTTGTTTAACCGCTTGTAAATCTGATCCATTTATGAACTGTTTAAAAATGCCCACGCGGCATTTAGGAATAATAATAGGAAACCTCAGTCTTTTAACTCTGTGTGTTTCCTTGTCTCTCTTCAAAAAAATTCTAATTTTTTTAAATCGAGAAAGTGAAGCACTTGGCACATTTTGGACCTAAAGATATTTGAGTTAGATTTGCCGCTTTCTACTCTATAAGCATAACGCACTTCCTCTACTCTCGTACTTTGGTATAAAAAAATTGACACCGGTATTTATTATAGATATGTGTAGGTTAAAGCAGTTTACAAGTACCTACAATCTTGTGAGACCTGCAAATCTGCGTTTAGTTCATGAGTCAGGAACACTTACGTGTGCCTATATATGTATATAAGAGTGTCATAATGCCACCAACCAAATTGTATGCGAAGCTGAAGAATTTTTCGATGAGGTAAGTGAGGAAGTTAAGTTGATGTCAAAAAAAATACAAGAGGGGAAAGGGCTTCAAATTTTAACTTGTCAGTCTCTCGTTTGGTCTCTATAAGTTGTTCCATTTATCCACGTTGAACGCTGTGACGTTGTTGGCCTCATATGTTCCGCTCGGCTTTTCTTTTATATTTTTTACCCTCAAGTATGTATATATAATAGTATACTTTTGTTCAGTGAAGGGTCAGGTCAAAGCCGAAAGTCAAGCCTCAAAAAGAAAGTAGAGTTATATGAACTAAATGATTATTTGCTGGTTCGTCGGATATGAGGACGTCAAAAAATAAAATGAGAAATAGAAGAGGGGGGGGGGAGAGGAAAAACATGCGTATGTTGACATTGACGAGAAGGCGACGTGACGTGGGATGTCATCACCATGTGGTACACACAATCCCTCCCACGATCAGACCCGTTTTTTATGAAATATATTTTTACTGGGGCATGCGGAATCTTATTTAATATAGGGAGGATGTAGAGTGTAAAGTTGAACGACGGGGGGTGTTTTTAAATGTTAAAGTGAAAGTGGAGAAACTTGTGGTAAAAGTGGAGAAAGTCCTGTTTAAAAAGGGAAAGTGGAGAAAGTGAAATTTAAAACTTTTCCAGTATTTTTTCAAATAAATGTAATTTTTGAACAGCCCCTACAACGAATTGGCGAAATTTCAATCCAAATAGATATTAAAATACTGAAATTCAAAACGCCACCAACCAAGAATTATTTCCTACTTTCTCTTCCATGGTATCAGGCATCAGGAGGTTTCCAATTTTATCAGATATACCAGAGATATTATGTTGCATTTCAAATACACTATATGAACTTAGTTTTTGAAAAGAGTAAAAGAGAAAGAATTTGAATGGCGCTCACTTTGACTTTTGTGAACTTTTGAGTTGTTATGAAATTTCACAGTATTTTTATACAGTTTTTACAAGGAATATAAATTGTACTTATAAATAAGTATAGTATATTTGTTGCAGCATCAAGCTTTAAAACTTAGAATCAAGAAAGTAATTCCAAAGGACATTAATTTGATATACTTGAAATAATGTAATATTGAACGTTTAAAACACGAATTCACGAATATGATTAATGCTAGTTCTAAGAAAGATAAGTATGCAGCGCCAGTCTGCGGAGTTGCATTGAGAATAAATTTAAGTTTAAATTAAATTCAAAAAAGAGAAAGCACAGTGAAATGCAAATTTCTTAGCTTACCATCAAGAGCACGAAGGAGACCTTCAAGTTGGAAGAATTCAGCTTCAGACCGAAGTCTTGCTTTTTCATGGAAATTCTCGGGAAGAACCACCACTTGATTCCTCATATAATCAAGGATGTAGCGAAATAAAACACCGTCTCGGTCAACAAATACTTTCCCTTTCGAGTCTCGTGGAACTGCATCCACACCTGCATGAGATTAGGAACACAAAAAGAATCAATTAAAAATTTTCTTGCAATAAAACTTGGAGAACAAAATGATACAAAAAAAAATTTAAAGAAAAAGTATTATATTAGTAGTATGTAATTTGTTATTATAAACAATTTTCAACTAATTAAATAAATAAATAAGAAATGTTATCATTTCGCCACATATTTCCATTTCTATCAGTTATCACCACATTCGAAGGGAAAGTAAAATATTTGTGTAGTAAAATAAACTTTCTCTTTTTTTGTGAGTCTTTCCCCCTGTTAAACCCGAAACGTCACCCCAGTCCCACATTAAGAAAGGAAATAAATTCAACAAACAATTCGGTTGACTAGTTACAACTAAGTATATCGTATAGTATGTACGTAAGTGCACTTATGTAAGTCAGAAAGGGCAGAGAAGCAGAACAAATTAGCCTTATAGAAAAAAGAAGAAGAAAACGAAGAAAGGAAAAGAAAGTATTTGTAAGTTCCTCAGAAAAGTTTGAGGGGTGCATCTTTCAAACAATAAATAATCCAGTTAATCCACAAATGAACCTTTTCAACTAAAATATTCTATTTAAGGCTTATTCTCTCCCTCTCTCTCTCTCTCTTAAAATAAACTCAACTTTCTCCTAAGAACTAAAACCCCAACCAGAACCAACTAACCAAAACCAGCGAATCCAGTTCTTTTTATTAGACACACAGTATAATTCTATTATTATAGGTTTTGACAAATGGGGGTTATATATATATACCCCATGTTAGAATTTTAAAGTGGCCTATCTACCTATCTACACAATTCCTGACTGCTATTAACATTTTTTTCATCGTATTTTTTCAATGAATTGAATGTGGATTTTAATTTGTTTTTAAGTATTTAAATTTTCTTTCGTTTTCTGATATTTTTTTAAATTCAAAATACTACCTGCATTTGTGAAATAATGCAAAATAATTTATTTACACGTTATTAAATTGCAAACGAGACAATCTCAGTATCTTTGCAGCTATAAATAGTTTGTTTAAAATTTATGGAAATGCAAAATACACTTTCTACATTTTTACGGAAATGTAAAACAATTTATTTATACATTTTTTGAAATTTAAAACCATTTATTTATACATTTTTTGAAATGCAAAACCATTTATTTACACATTGTTTGAAATGCAAAACAATTTATTTGCCCATTTTTGAAATGCAAAACAATTTATTCACACATTTTTTGAAATGCAAAACAATCTATTTATACATTTTTAAAAGTAAAATATACTATCTGCATTTCAAAAATAAATAGAAACAGTTAATTTGCAACTTTTTGAACCATTAAATTAGTTGCTCGTCCCCATTTTATACGTAAAAAACTTCAAACTTTTCTTTTACAAACTACAAAAGACAGAAGCTGCCACCAAATGTAATTTAGAAAAAAGCGAATGGATTTTTCTGTATAATACTAATATACTGTGTCACTTCAATTTTAAAGTGATGGCCTTGTTAGTTAAATTAGGAGAGGCTTGTATCTATTCTCAAACAGGGAGCGCGGTGCATATAAAACGAGGAAAAAGAGAAAGAGGTGTCTGGTTAGAACTAGAAGCCCAGTTGAAGACTGGTAGTAGGATTGATTGTCAAAGATCAATGGAGCGTGAATTTGGAAAAGATTGAATAATATTCTTCAACTTCTTTCACGACTTTCTCCAGCTTTCTCCTTCTTCTCCCCGTCATTTCGATTTCCACATTCTGTCTCATTCCCATTTTTCAATACTTTTCTTTTGGTGGTGGATTTCCACCAATTTACAGTTTCAATATATTTCCATTTCGTTGTCACTTTTGGGAGTAGGACAATGCAATAGCATGGGAGGAAAGAAAGAAAGAAAGCAGCGATATACATAGCTAGCCAGCGAGCACAAAAAAACGCCTTCTACAAAAAGACCAGCTATCTCTTATCCAACATTTAAACACGAGCGGCAGGCAGGGAGCTTTAAAACTTTAGAGACTACCACGAAGAAAAAGAAAAGTGAAAACAAAGTTGATCATTTCCTATACATTTCAACACTTTCCCTATACTACTTCATTTCTTCTTGGTATGTACAACAGCAGCAGTGTACTGTGTACAGTTTGTTTAACATGGAATTTCACAATGTTTTTTTTCACTCACTCACACAACATAATGACCTATGTCCTACTATGCTTCGGAACGACATGCGTCATTTTGAATCTGAACACAATATCGCAATGTCAATATGAGGGTGTGTGTATGTGTATATTTCTTATCGGTAAAGTGTACAGTACCCAAGCATGGTTTTGAAGTTTTATATTTTTCGCACAAAAAAAAATTCTTTAAGAAAAAAAAGGAAAGGGTGCTGTGTTGCATATAGTCGTTCATATGGCTCCCTCTGTACTCACACTTACAACGTTCTCTACTCACATACTATGACAAGACCCTCAGCAGTGAATCCTGTGAGACTGTTTTAAGAAGACTTGGGTGCAATTTGCAGAGGGTAATAGGTCAGTTTGTGAAGGAATTAAGTATGCTTTACTTTTTTTAAATTTCTGTTTATTTATCTTCTTTAAGTGTGATAAAAATGTGCTGCCCATGCGTGCCTTTGTTAGCGCAATTTTTTTAGACACCGAATTTTATTGCTTTCCCTATGATATTTAACATACTAATTCAGCGATGAAAAAGCACGTGGCCATTTAAATCGATTTTAAAAACAATTAAAGATACAGTGGGACTACGTAAGATTTTTCACACAAATTTTTTAATTTTTTGGAAAATTTAAAAAAACAAACTTGAAAATATGAAACATGAGGGTAAATGATAAAATAGGCTGTAGGTCTCATAACTATAAAGTAAAAAAAAAAGTAGTGACAGTAGCTTGACTTGAACTTGAGTTGAGTTTTGATCTTATCTCGCTAACTCAATCCGTCTAGTTTCCTTTCTCCAGCTCCAACCCATCCAAGTTTCATGAAGGCGCGCAACTCTTCTTCTTCTTCGTCCAGAGTCACAAACTGAAAGTCAAATACAAGTTTCTCTTCCAACTCTCAAAAATGTTCACTCTCACTCAAAAGTGAGTGAGAGAGTCTTGATGCCGTGTCCATGACTTTATCAGCGCCTTTTATTTTATTTATCATTTTATTTTATCATCTTTTCCTTTCCCATGTCAGCCACTGGCACTTGCACTCACTCACTTGC
This sequence comes from Dicyrtomina minuta, assembly GCA_949802685.1. Lineage (NCBI taxonomy): Eukaryota > Metazoa > Arthropoda > Collembola > Symphypleona > Dicyrtomidae > Dicyrtomina > Dicyrtomina minuta. The sequence continues at coordinate 90,304,983 of OX461809.1, forward strand.
TATAAATAAGAGAGAAAGGTTTTCTCTTTGTAAATGGTAAATTTCCCCTTTTTGACTTTCTTCCCCACTTGAAAGTTTAAAATGTCATATATACGTTATGATGCCATTCAGAAAGTTTTCAGCAAAAATTCCGAGAGCTGAGACCGGGAGCGAGACCGGGACCGGGACCGGGACCCATCCGTTATCGTTGCCCTATCTGATGATGTCAAGGAGTAGCTTAGTCAAGTGTGTAAGTTGGGTGTTTTTTAAATGTATAAATTATAAATATAGATAATTTGTTCTGTTTAATTTTAAGTCATTATTTAAAATGATTTAACATGTGTGATTTTTTAAAATATTAACAACATAATTTTTTATTTTTTTTTATCTTTGCCTTGAAAAGAATATTTTTTTTGGGTATTTTTAATTTTTACTTTAAAAAGATCTACATTTTATTAATTGTGCATTAAATTTAAAATTAATGGGCAGTATTAAAATATTGCTTTAAAATTTTGAAATGTATTTTACAAAATTTTTTCAAGAAGTTGGCAGTAGTTTCTATTGAATAAATGAAGTAAAAGAAGGTAATTTTCTGAGCCTTACATTCCTGCGTGTAAATTGAAACCTGATATAAAGTCAAAGGGTACGTGTACATGCATTCGTTCCTATGCATACGATAGATAGTACATAGTACATACATGCATTTTTGTATGCTTCCTGTTTTGTATTTGTTTGTTTGTGGATATATGTCATTGAAATTTGTTATCGTTTCTCTCCTCTGGACTTTCTATTCTTTCCATTTACAGGGTACTTTCTTTCTCCCTCTGATTTTTTTACTCTGTTATATTTCCTATTTTTGCACGCGGACATTTGCTCTGCAACTGCCACGGGATTCCTATATTGGATTGGATTGGCTCTTGCAATAGCGTCCACATTCGTATCGGCATCCGTATGACGTTGTATTGTACTCAGAGAGCAGCGAAAATAAAGAAGAAAGCTGAATAGTGTCTGTGTGTCTCTGATTCGTTTCTGTTGCGGATGATCGCAATGTTGATGCTTTCTCTCTTTGAAGCTCAAGTCGACACCGAACCGAAACCGACACCGAAACCGAAACCGATGCGTGGATGTCATTGCGGACAACAATTGCATTTCGATTTCTATTTCTATTTCAACAAGACGTACATCAATCTTTACTTTCTCTCGCCCTTCATCCCTTTTCAGACAGAGAGACAGACCTCCAGATCCAGACATACTTTTACCATGCACATAATATACTTTTCTCTATTTTCTTCTACTTCTTGTCACGACGGCTTTTGTTGTATTTTAGCCCTTTCGTTTTTTTATCAAAACATCCACAAAATTCTTTACCCTTTCTCTCTCTCTCTCTCTTCCTCTTCGCTTGCTTCTTTTTTTTCTTTTATTTACAAGGAAATGAATAAGAAAATACTCGTCGTTCATCAATTGTGCCGTTTATTTTTCTTTGGTCACATGTCGCATCCTGACAAACAAACACCTAGACACACAACAAAGACCAAAATCAAAGTTTTCAAATACTATAGCCATACTAATAAGACGAACACAAATTGAGTAGCTCAAGTCACACTACGGTTGAGTAAATCAATATCGAAACTTTTCATCGAATAACGAATCTGCTTTTGTATATAAGTATATTGTATTATATAGTGGAATTTTTAAAAAAACGAAAGTTATCTGAGTCAAGAGTGTGGTTAAAGTAACGTGGGTTACTGTTAAAGCTAGAACAGTTTACATACTATGTTTGTATGCAAAATACTGTGTAGGGAGGAAATCGATGGTGAACGATGGTAAATCAGTAAAAACAAAAGTTATGGTTTATATTGAAAAATAAAAAATTTTGTACTGTTTTAAATAATTTTTCCTAACGCATTTTTAAAAGTTTTAAAATGTTCTAATTACCGTGTATTTTTAAAACGTATCGTTTTTTTTAATTGTTAAAAACTGCAAAACAATTTTTTAACTATTGTTATTTAATTGTTTTTGAAACTGAAAAAATGTTCTAGTTACAAAAATCTGTCAAAACTATATTTTAAAATGTTTTTCTGAAATTTTTAAATTATTTTCTAAATGTTTCTAAACTCATTTTGTTGAAGGTTGTTTTTATACGCCGTTGAAATTTGAAAGCGTGCTCAAACAGTTTTTTAAATATTTTACCAACTGCTTACACTTTGTAACATAACCTGTAACCATAACATGGTTACCTATGAACCCGGCCCAAGTATATGCATAATGTTCAATAGTGCTCAATTTTCTGGATGAATAGGCTTTGACGTAGATGATACTGCATGTGGATGGTCACATGAAATTTCCCGTAAGAAAATAAAAGAAATGTCAAAGAAATAAAATTTGGAGAAGCGAGAAATACGACGACGGCGACGACAGACAGGGAGGGAGGGGGACACATAAGACGCGTGTGTCTGAGCTGGACATGAAACTCAAGAAACCATTATGAGGGTCATTACGCTCTACACTTTAGTTGGTGGAGGGACAGGCTTTTAGCAGTGCTTGCCAATAATTTGACAATCACGATGTATGTATCTCTCTCCTTATGTATGTACAAATGTACTACCATCCAAATCCTCTGTAACTTATGTACGTGAGTGTAATGGGCTGTCAGAGAGGATATGTGAAGGGGCTTTAAATGCTCTATCTACATCAATATCGTACTTTTCCACTTTCACTACTTTCACTGCTTTCACTGTGCGCAAATTACATGGATTCCCAGATTTTGCTACAAGATTTGTGACGAGTGGTCAAAAAGGGGTCAAAGTCAAATTCAACCTGAGCTTCCACTCATTCCTGTCTTCTTGGAATTGAAACATCTATAACCGTTTTCATTCTAAAATGCAAATAATTTTCTTATTGCCATGGCAACCCCATTACTATTATCATAAATTGTACTTTAGCATTCTTTCAAATACGCTAAAATTGTAAAATAAATTTAAAATCTTGTACTTTCTTCGTGCTTTCAAGAAAGCTCAATTTAAAAAAAAGAACATTTAATTCAAAAATTAAATATACAATTTCAATCTTTTCGTTTTTAGCGAGGAAAACTTTCTAGATTATTTGACTCACAGCTCAGGGGCAACAGTGAGAGTACCAGTGTACCAAAAGTTAAATAGGTACCTACATTAAAAATTGCTTTAAGTGAACTTGAAGTGAACTTGGCGTTATTAGTATTTTCAAATATAATTGAGTTACGAAAGTTATTGTAATAATTAAATTAGAAAAAATATTATTAACCTAAGCTTATACTTAGGTAATTACTTGTTATCTTTTGAAATTAACGGTAACACAAATAAAAAATAAAATATTTTTGTACAAAAAAATGTTCAAACTATTTGTTTCAGTTTTTCTTATTTAATTTGTAAAATTTATCTCTATATTTCACTTTAACTTTTACTGGACGTTCTCCCGGAGGCAAGAGAAAGCAGGAGAGTGTAGAAGTTCATAAAGGTGGAGCAAACCTATGTGTGCATATTTATCTCAGCTCAACGTGTAGAAAAGCTCCATGTTTTGGTCAGATAAAACAAGTAATAGTAATAGGATTCATACGACTTGCTCCTACAAGCACACAAATATTTACTGGCTTCAATAAATACAATATATCCGTATGAGTGATACAGACAAGGAAAAAAGGATGAAAAAAGAAGAAAGTGAACAAGTCTCTAGGAAAATTCCAAGCATGATTCACAAAGTATATACATATATATACAGCATAACTAAAATGTTTACAAGTGCCTGGAGAAAGTGGAGTGGAGTGAAAACCATCAAAATCATACCCAACGAACATAGAAAAAAAACAAAAAAACAAAGTACATATCTGTAAGTAGAGGAAGAAACCCGAGTATAGCGCACTTTACTTCCTCTCGTTCTTTTTTTTACGTAACTCGTGCTTTCACTCCTTTCACTTTCATTCCATTCCCTATTCCTTTTTTTATATTCTGCAACTCTTCGATCTCGTATTCCTATTAGTTCACTTTCTCTGTCTCCCTTTTCTCTCACTCTCTCGGGTTTCTCTCCTCCTCATTTTCACCAAGTAAAAGTCGAGCGAAAGCGAGAAAATTTTTCCTCTTTTCTCAAATTGGATTTGGTTTTCTTTGATCGACGACAATTTCTAACACGAACAATTCTTTATAAAATGTGTGTCTCTCTGTTTCTTCCACTTGTATCATGTTTATTAAGATGAAAATTGTGTATATTGCAATATACACATTTTAAAGTGCCCACAGTGTTTATTTTGAAAGGAGTAGTGCTGGCGCTAGAGCGGGTTGACAGCTACGTAGAAACAAAGAGAATAAATGGATTTCAAATGTGATGACCCGCTCCGAGCATTTTTAACGTTCGGAGGTTAGTGTCACACGGTGCATTTCTCATAGTTCTATAGCTCGCATCAAGATGCATGTAGATTAGGGTTTTTTATGTGAATCCGTGTTTATATTCTGTATTTGGTGATTGCAGATTAGACTTATTGAAGTTTTTTACCAAATATTACAAAATGTAAATATTTGCTCGTTCCTAGTGGTAAAAAATTGACTACTTTCATATTTTTGAAAGTTCAGAATCGCCTATTTTAATGTTCTTCAAAGTTCAAAATGGACCGTTTGGGTGAATTTAAAGTGCAACATTGACAGTTTTCATGGTTTAAACATTTGAACTCAACTTTTTGCATGCTTTAAGAGTGAAAATTACACCCTATTTTGTTACAATTAATTGCAATGAAAACTTTATATGATCCTCAGCAGGGTTCTATGATAATTTTCATTCATTACAAAAATCAATTAAGTATAAAAATATATAGTAATACATTCAAACTATTACAACTTTGTTAATGTTCCTAATAATGTATTAACAATTGGCACTGGTATGAGTACTAAGTTTTGAATGACTGGAAATGTATATTCTCGGCTCTTGAATTCTTAACAAAAGAATTTACATAACACTTAGTTTCACTTTCACATTCCAAGTCCAACCTCTCAACAACGCAAGACAATTAAAAGAATTCTTGTAGTAGAAAGTTAAGGAGATGGAGACGACCGGCTATAGAAAGGCTAAGGACAGGAATCCAAGGAAACGTTAGACAAGGAAGAAGCCTAACAACAAAAACAACAATACTTACGATTAGAAGGGGGACATTGAGAAAATTCAAATGGAAACATTCAATCAATTCAAGGAGCTCAATCCTACGCAGCAGTCAATGCTCAGAACTCAAGACTCAAGAACCCGACTAAAATAATGGCCACAACAACTTTACTACAAGAGCTACACGAGAAAATACGTCTCGCTTTCTCCGAACTCTCCGAGCCGTATATAATTATAGTGGAGGGAGAGAGGAAACACATGAATCTATATCCGGAGCAACAAGGACAATAAGTACAATGCCCTGTAATATGTACAATGATTTGATAGTGGTTCCTCACTGTTAGCTTTTGGCATTCGCATTCGCATTGGAATTGGCTTTCTGAAACAAACTACACGCAGACTTTCTCCATGCTTTCTCCAGACCTTCTTCAGACCGTACAGAAATCCACAAATGGAAAGTCTACTTCATGCAAATATGTACACAAGCTACGTAACATTTCAAGGAGGCAAAATCAGCCAGTGAAGGCTAGAGAAAGCAACCATGGAGAAAGTCAATAGTTTCATCCAAGCGTAGCTGATACTTTTTTCTTATCTGTATTTTCTTTCCTCCCATGTGCACTCATATATCTCACAGTATGCAATATTGACAAGACATTGTTTGTACGACGTATGGGGAAAGTTCCCCCACAGATGCAACCAAAAACTATAGAATATGCAAAACATACGCATTTTAAATTGCTAAAATTCCCTTATTCTTATCCTAAGGTTTCTCAAAATAGAGAAATTTTACCAAAATGTTTTTTTGTAAATAAGGAAAAAAGTAAGGGAGAAAGTAAATAATAATTTTGAAAATATATTTTTTAAAACTTCCTTACCTTGTGAAAACATTTCAGCGAGACGGCTGGGCTCCCGCTTAAGGGTGCTTAGTTGTGTAGAGTAGAAAACACCACCCACATTAAATTCAACAACGGGATCGTTCTCCATAGTAATTCTTTGCTTATATTTTTTTCAACAAATTATTGACCAAAACAAACTACACGCCAATAATTTTGATGTGCAAAGCAATTATTATAGTAAAAGTGTATTCTTTTTGTAAGGAAAAGTTGTGTCTCTGGTTGTCTCCTAGTATTTGAATGTGTTCAGACCGAGTCCATTTAGTTTAATGTTTAAGACGGTGACTAAAAACGTTGACGGTGTCGGATTCGGTGTCGTTGTCGGTGGTAGTTTCTAGTTGAGAAGAACTCTGGCACTTGTTCTGATCTTGTTACTGTTGGCACTGTCGTACTGAAGATCGAGACTGCGACGGTGGCTGCACGCTGCTGCTCACTGTCGTTGCTTCTGATGCTGATGCTTGTTGTATCATGAACGTAAACGGAATTGCTTCTTGAATGGCTATTAACTTGTCCATTAATGCTTTTGCAATCGTCATAAAAAGTTTAGACTTGCTTCTTCATGTGTTTTTGGCCCGGAGTGAAAGTTAAAGTGAAAGTTGAAGATGGAAAACGTATCGATTCCGTCTTTTTTTCAGTTGTATTTGTATTTCTAGTGCTGTTTCCTAATAACGTGGGGGATTCAATAGGTTTCCAGCTTAAGATTTTCTCTATTTGTCTGTGTCACTGTCTCAAGATATCTGCAGGTCTCACTCAGTTGTTTTTTTGTATGTGTTATTATGGTATCATACAGAAACGGAGGAGAGTAACAGTGATGATATGAACAAGGGAAAGTCAACGTATTCAGCAGGAGAAAATGTGTAATAATTTCTTCTTATAATTTACTTTTTTTGCTTTCACTTTTATTCGCCTACTTTCTCCCAATTAAATTGATGTGAAAGTTGTATACATATATTTTTGATTTCTTTTGTTTTTTACATACATAAAGCTGAAGAAATTTTCGTGTGCATTAGCATTAATTAACGTTTGAATAGATTTTTTTCCAGTATATATATTTGAATATATAGTTGATTAGTATACAGGTATGAGTATTATTACTTGTTACGTACGCACCTTGTGACTGACTGAATGTAGGTACACTATGTATCGCCGGCTGTAGACACTTTATTAGAGCCTTTAGCAAGTCAGCTGGAGAAAGTATTGTAATTGAAAATCAGTTCTTCTTCTTCTTGTATAGTTTTTACAAGAAAAAAAGTTATTTAGGTCAAATGGAAACTTCTTGAAAATGCAAAAAAATTAAGAGAAAGTTTTCTTGCACTGTTTTATCATGTACAGAATTTTTAGGTTCTATTTAACTTTCTCCTTGTTAATTTCGTACCGCCTTTTTTGACCGCCAAGGCAGTTTAAAAAACGTGGTATTTTGAATACTATATTTTTTATCTTTTAGTATAATATTTACATAAATGTGGATTTCTCTGATTTATTTCATTCGAAATCAAAATGGAAATTCTACAGTAGTATATTTTGTAGGATCTGTTGCTGAATTATCACATCTAAAAGTACCAAAATTCCTTGTTATTTTTTTTTGCGAGTAGCTCTGCACAATATATTTGAAAATTTACTTTTTACAGTACGTATACTCAGAACGTAGCCGGAATCCCTGTTGTATCATGCAGGTTGTATGTTGTAGTATTGTAGTTGCTACGCTGTACGTGTTAGTTTGGTCACAGACTCGCAAAATATCACACAGAGAGTTGAAATTGAAACGGATCGATGTTTTTTCTCTTTTGTTATTTATTGACTGTACAATGTAGAATGCCACAGAGTTTGAAATTGAAATTCCTTTCCTGTTGATCTTGATATGAAATTTAAAGTAGTAAGATTTATATTCGATTCAAGTAGTACGTTCAAGTTTTTTTTGTTGTCGACGAACGTTTTTGGTTTTGGTTTTAACTTTGGTTTTTTTAGGTGGTGGTTTTACGATTTAGTATTGGGGTATTGGAGTACGAGGCGGGATGAAAATGGAAGATGAAAATGGGAACAAGTTTTTAGGGGAAAGAAAAAGAAGAAGAAATGAAAATAAATGGTAAAATAGGAATGGGACATGGGGAAAGAAAGAGTGATGATAATTACTTTTTAGTTGGAACTCTATGGTTTTAGGAATTTAGTGATTTTATTCCTTTTCGCTGCTTTCTCTCGCTTTCACTCGCTTTCTCCTGCTTTTTCTCTATCTCTCCTGGTGCATGTGCTTTCTCCTTTTGATCTTTCTCTCTTTCTATTTCTGTCTGTGTGTGTGTGTGTTTGTAGACCGTGTGTGTGGAAAACTTTCCTAGTGGTAGTAATATTAGTAGTAGTACTAGTAGTAGTAGTAGTAGTAGTAGTAGTAGTAGTAGTAGTAGTACAATTAATATCGAAGAAAATTCTGACGGTAGATTTAGGTTTAGAAGCGCCGCGGTTCGGGACCGTAGTCCTATGGCTCTATGGATTTTACTTACATTCCAGGATCGAGGGAAATGTGCTTTCTCTTTTCAATCCTCTCTCCTATCTACAGGCATGACAGGTACAATGGAATGCGTACAATACAATACAAAATGCTTCACCACTTGAAGTCCTATCCTAAACAGACTTGCACATAGGGAGAGATAGAATGGAGCTATATGATGGAACTAGTCGTCGTTTTCTGGACGACTTTCTTTTTCTTCCTCCCTTTCTTTCTTATCGTTAGTATAAAGAGGAGGACAAAGAGAAAGGAGAAAGTGCAATGGAATTGTATGCAATATGGTATTCTACATATGGCGAATGAAGAGTGAGGAGATGCGGAATCTCACTTTATTCCAAATTGACAATAATATTCTAGGTACTTTCTCCCGCCAAATATTTCCTATCCCTCATTTTCTGTTGTAGTCAGCATTTCTAAATAGGATTCCTTTTTCTATCTTCTACGGAAAATCTACTCTTATAGCAGTCAAAGAAAGAAATAGAGGTGGGCTTAATAATAACGAGGTGTTGGTGTTTTTGACTCGGATGCGTTTTGTATGGATGGGTTATACATGTTATTTGAAATCATTTATGAACTAGCGCTACTAATTTCTAAGACGAATTTTTTTAAATAGCGCAGTTACAAAGGCATTTTAGAAAGCCCAAAAGGTATAGTAAATAGAGTGTTTTGCACTTTCAAAACCGGGTAAGTAGCGTATTTTGCTATTTTTAAAATCTTTAAAAAAAATTTAAGCTATTAAAAATGTGTAAATAGTATAATTTTGCAGCATTATCAAATATTTATTTTTAGTGAACTTTTTAGAGCCTCAAATTAAATTCATTTTTTTGCAGTGCCTAAAAAGTGTATATAGCGTATTTAAAAAACTTCAAAAAAGTGTAATTAGCATTATTATAGCACTTTCAAAAAAGTGTAACTTGCATTATTATAGCACTTTCAAAAAAGTCTAACTAGCGTTATTATACCACTTTCAAAAAAGTGTAAATAGCATTATTATAGCACTTTCAAAAAAGTGTAACTAGCGTTATTATAGCACTTTCAAAAAAGTGTAACTAGCGTTATTATAGCACTTTCAAAAAAGTCTAACTAGCGTTATTATAGCACTTTCAAAAAAGTCTAACTAGCGTTATTATAGCACTTTCAAAAAAGTGTAACTAGCATTATTATAGCACTTTCAAAAAAGTCTAACTAGCATTATTATAGCACTTTCAAAAAAGTGTAACTAGCATTATTATAGCACTTTCAAAAAAGTGTAACTAGCATTATTATAGCACTTTCAAAAACGGTTGGATTTTACAAATGTGCAAAAAAAACCTATAGTCATTTTTTGTGAATAAAAATCTGTTTACGTTTCTAAGTTTTTTAAAAATCTTTTAAATTATCTTTACAAAGTATTTCTTGTACCTTAAAACGCAAAACATATCGTGACCTTAACAACACCTTGCAAAATATTATATCTTTCTTTACTTCCTATTAGGCCTATATCTCCATCAAAATAGATACGTCGATAACTGTATTCCCTTATGTATTGTTTTCTTTCGTTAAATTTCCTTCTTCTTCTAACAGTCTACTTTCACCTCCACTTTCCCTCTCTTTCTAACGATACAAACACAATAAGCTCTCTTCTTTGCCTTGCAATATGCTTCTATTGTTTCTACTCCCTTATATTTTCTTTCCATCAAACAATGTGTTGAGCTTTAAAAAAAATAATGATAATAAAAATAACAGTAGCAGGAGGGAGAGAACCTTAGCGTGAGGTCGATATCAATACTCACTAAGTCAGATCGACACCAAGGACCGAACCGAACAAGAATTTCGTTGCAGAGGCCAAGGAACTAAACCAATAGGAAGAAGAAGCTACTCAAAATTTAAATCGAAAGCCCAAAAACCAACGTCAAAGCCAAGACCCAACGTCAACGTCAACAAGTTGAGTCTCAGCACACACACACACACACTCTCTCAGGAAAACACAGGGCACACACTCTCTTTCTCTCTCTGCGTCAGCTCCTTTCTTTTCTTTTCTCACAGTCGACAACAACAGTCCAGCAGCCAGATGATATGAGAGATCCAAAACAAAAACGTTGACACCGAAAAAAAAGATGTATATATATATTTTTATATATATATAGCGGAGGAAAAATGAGGAAAAAATGCGTGTCAAGTGTAACTTGTCTTTTAAATTGTGACACTCCAAATATTTCTCCTTTCTATGGAGTGAAAGAAAAGATGCTTTCTCTATTTCTATTTCTCTCTCTCTCTCTATTTTCCCCCCTTTACTTTTCCGAGTCGTTGTCGTAGTCGTAGTAGTGTGGGTTGTGTGTGAGGAGGTTAGTACGTGTCAAATTACCCGTAGAATCTCCTTTTAATTTTGACTAGTTTCTCGTGTCAGCTCTGGCCCAGTGTCGAGTTACTTACGTCCAAGTAAAACTGAAACAGGCGACTGGTGCTCAGCTCACGCGGAGTCCGTTGATTTTTATACTCGAAACGGAGACGGAGACGGAGAAGGCGACGACGGTGACGGACGAGAGTCCTTTCTGTTCGGAGTCCTGGAAGGGAGTGGGGGTTTTTTATTGGAGAACGAGTCGGGTCTTTCCTGGCTTTCCCTCTGTGTGTGTGTGTGTGTTTGTGTGTGTGAAAGCAGAAACTGAACGCCGCTCCTGAGTCTACACCGTCTGCTCCCGTCTACAGCCTTTCCATTCTACGAGTCATCAGTAGTTAGTTGTAGTAGTAGTGTATGGACTGTGGAGAAAGCGAGAGAAAGTACAAGAAAGCCAGAAAGAAAGTTAGAGTACTGCCCATTGCTGTACACTTTCTGTGTTTTGACTAGTGTATGGCATGGGCTACGATTCGGTATGGTATGGTATGGGATGGGATGGGATGGGAATTCGAACGGAGAAAGTAGCGTGGAGAAAGCAAGCAAGTGCAGAAGGAAAAAGACGAGAGAGACGGACAGGTTTAGACGGGAGTCAATGGAATGCTTCGCAGTGCAATGCAAGAGCAGTGCAATGTCTCCATGTACGTCAGTGGAGACTGGAAGTTAGATTGTATTAAGCCCGAGTATCTGTACACTTAAAGTATAGAGCTTCCTCCGTGGGTACGAATGCCGGGGTATAGCTTACCATGTTGTCAGCGATCGATCTAGCTAACTCACAGCAGCATACTCCTTTATACCATACCATATCCATGGCCTATCCTACATCTACTCTATACATGCTCTGCATATACTACCCCTATGCTTTCTCTTAGGCATGGGCCGCAATCCATATAGAGGCTCATGCATACTACATGTTCCTACTCTGACTCAACCCCAAGTCTCTCTACCTTCTCGACTACTTTCTGTACTTTCTCCGCTTTCTCTGCTTTCTCCAGCCAGAGTCCCAAATCCAAAGTCTACAAGGAATGGAAAATGAAAACGAAAACGATCCACTGCTGCAGCGTCTCCCCTAAAGACTACTACTACTACTACTATTACGGTCCTACGATTCCCAGATATGATATTTCCCTATAATAATACGTGTCTATATATAATAATATCTTCCCCTCTATAATTATACAATCTTGGTTGTCCATGTACGTTCGTTATAGGAGGGGGTATAAGGCGCCTGTATAATTTTACAAGTTCCTTTACTATTTCATACTCTGAGCTTCTTTTAAGCTTAGGTAGGTTCCTGAAGCATTGTATGTACGTCTCTAAGTGAGCGCTATACGCACTCACACGAAAACCTACACCGACATAAAGTGGAAGTATAGTTATACGGCTATGGGCATTGACGTGTGCATACTGGTAGACTGGTAGAGTTTAGATGGACGGATATTGTGGATAGTAGAGAGAGGGAAGACGTGACGAATCAGGAGTGAAAGCATATAGAGTTATAATAATGAGTGTATGTTGCTCTATAAGAGTGAGACTCGGAGTGCAGGGCTCATCGTGAGAGTTAGAGTTAGAGCCAGAGTCGGAGGCAAAGATGAGAATGTTGGAGAGAGCTTCTGCTTGGTATATAAGCGGAAGAATATGGGATACACGTATATGGGATAGGCTATATAGGGGGATTGGATATTCGGATATTCGGATATTCTGTCGGAGACGGAGACGCAATCGCATTCGGGGAAGCAACAGCCAAAGCAAAGAGTCGGCAGTCGGGTTATTCCCCCTCCCCCCTCCCCACCCCCTTTAAAAAAGAATGCAAAGAATCCCCTTTGGTTTTCCTTCATCCCGAGAGTGAGTGAGTGAGTGAGTAAGAGTGCGAGTGCCATACCAGTGCAGTGTGCCAATGCCAAGCCAACCAAGCCATTGCCATTATTCGATCCCAGTGTCAGTGTCAGCGCCTCACTAGTCCACTATTACACTGGCCTATATATCCGCACCTATATATCCCTGGGCAACTCCTTATATCCTTATCCTCCTATCCGCCTATGCTCATATCTTCGCTTATTACTATTACTACGACAGAATGGGAGGCAGCCAGCACACATCTTCTATTTTAGACCCAACAGAACGGCACGGCAGAACGTAGCCTAAGTACACTATAGTGGGCTACGTACATTAATTCAACTGTGAGACTGCTAATGATAATTGTTATTGCAGTGCAGTAGCACCAGTACGGCCAGCAGCCGTGGTCCTATACGTACATCTCTCAACTATTATACACCATTCGGCTTCGGTTTCCTTTTCGCTCAAGACATATGGCGAGGCACATGCATGAAATACTACATACTAGCGCACAGGTTGTCTTCCACTCCGTTTTGCTTACGATTACGACTTTACTCCTCACGACGCGACGGTTACTTCCCCATGCCAAGAAATACTCATGTACTAGAGTATAGTACTCAATTCAGATGCTAAAGCTAAACAACCTATCTACTTGGTCTTATCTGTACAAGTGAAAACCACTACCATGCTGATTGCAGTCCTACATAAATCCTAATTAAAACTCCCTATGCACAGTTATAGGGTACAAATCCTCAACTTTTAACAAGGCGTAGTATGGAGTATGGTATGTGAATAGATAGAATAATTTGAATTTTAACATGTGTATATAGTATACATGGGTATTTGACAGTTTTGTTGTATTTTACACTATATTTTAATACAAATGCATACAACTACGAGCAACAGCTCTTAGGTACTTTACTTTTACTATATAAGGCAAGTTTCATACTAGTCCCTGTCGTCGTTCTCTGAGCAGCATGAGGATTACTTAATACTGAGCAGGTTATTTGACGTGTGTAGTGTAATGATGCTATGGGGCTCCTATATTTATACAAAATTGCTAATGGGCTTCTGCTACATACACACAGAGTGCGAGTAGTGTGTTGGTTGTTCTAATAAGATGGGAGATGTGGATATGGGAAGGGTACCGGCACCGGCACCGGCACCGGCACCGGTACCGGTGCGGAGAACGGAACCGGGAAGGAACGGTCGGAGTCTAGAGAGATAGTGGGTACCTTACCTATAGTATATATAGGAAACGGAGTGGTGGTGGCCGTGCGGTAGTTGGTGATGGTGGTTGTGATGGTGTGGTGAGCTAAGAGGAATACTAAATACGCCCTACAAATAAACACTATAAGCTTCACTCAACCAGAATAACATCTTGAAAGAAAGGAGAGAGGGAGAAAGTTGTGTTGGCTATGGAACTGGATCTCTGGATGTGTGGATGTCTGTCGGATGTCGGATGTAGTAGTGTAAATATTATAGAAATAAATATATATATGTTCATACGTACGATACGTCCACATGCAAATTTTATGTAGAGCTATTGTGCATAATAGATTACCCATATTAGAATATTAGGTACGTGCATGAACATGTACTAGACAGTCTATTAGACGCTGTGTGTAGTATAGTGGGAGGTGAAGTTGCGTTGGTTAGTCGGTTGGTTTAAAGAAAATGTATAGGAGAAAGTAGGAGAAAGTAGAAGACAGAGAGAGGAGAGAGATGGTGTGTGTAGAGACTTTGCTTAGAGCAAAGCTGTCACTTTTCAATATTTCAGCAGAGGCAGGAGAAAAATCTGAAGGAAGAAGTGAAAGTTGCATTTGCTTTCTCTCCTCACTTTCTCTCCGCTTTCTCCACTTTCACAACTTTCTCCACTTTCCCCATGTAAATTCTTAGGATCGAGGGAGAACGTCACGATAAGGAAGCGAAGCGATCTCCTTCCTACCTTTTGCCTCGTATATAGGTCTTGTAGTATATTGTAGTGGTGTTGTTGTGAGGAATTGGCTCTGGCCGCTCTTCTATACGCTTCATATTTCCTTAAGACTAACAAGCTTTGGTTTTGGCTTGGTTCCTTTTTTTAGAGGGTTCAAGCTCCTTTCTCAATGTTCTTTCTTGCTTTCCGTGTGTCTGGGTGGGTGATTTGATGACTGGAAAAATCTCGAGCGAAACATGTGCCTGACACACATGTGAATTATATATTTGTTTTTATACTTCACGCCTTATATATTACCCCCCTTCATATCCTGGATGAAGAACTAAAATGACCCATATCCATCTTTAGCTAAAATCAATATCAACTATCTACAAAAATGCTGAAATATAAATATTCTTGTAAGCATATACTTTTCAAAATAATGTAAATATAACATTTTACACTCTTAAAACACATGGAATTACAACATTTTACACTTTTCAAACACATGGAATTAGAATATTTTACACTTTTCAAACACATGGAATTACAACATTTTGCACTTTTAAAACACATGGAATTACAACATTTTACACTTTTCAAACACATGGAATTAGAATATTTTACACTTTTCAAAAACATGGAATTAGAATATTTTACACTTTTCAAACACATGGAATTAGAACATTTTGCACATTTTCAAAAACATGGAATTAGAACATTTTGCACCTTTTCAAAAACATGGAATTAGAACATTTTGCACCTTTTCAAAAACATGGAATTAGAACATTTTGCACATTTTCAAAAACATGGAATTAGAAATTTTTGCACCTTTTTGAAAGCATAAAAATAGAGTATTTTACGTTTTTCAAAAACTCTTATTTAACATTTGACGCATGTTTCTCATTTTGTTTTGATGACATTTTGATTCTAGCTTAAATTGGATATGAGTCATTTTGGTTCTTCACAGACGATATCTCTCTCGTTCTTGGTTGGCTCTCGGTACTTTCACTCTCTTGCTTTCCCTCCACCATCACGCACAATGACGCAGAGATTTTTAAAACAAATACACTGATTTATAGTAGCATGTAAATGGTGCACTTGGACTGGTACAGTCGTTTTTGTTGTCGTCGTACGTCGCACGTTGCAGTTGTTATTTGATGTGCTGTACATAGGTTATGTAGCCGTCTTCGTAGTAGGTTAACTCAGAGTCCAGAGTTATACACATGTCATGTAGTTGTTTTGTGTGATAGTTCATATTGTAGGGGGAAAGCATTGTGGCGTACGTATGTTGAGCACAAGGATAAACGCATTGTCAGATTAAATTTCAAGTCCAAGAAGCCTTAACGCCCTACGCTAGCAGATACAATTTGTATGTAATTCATTGGAAATTCAGTACAGTGCAGTGCGGGTACACTTTTGAAAATTGTTCAAAAACACAAATTAAAATACCATGAAACTGAAAAAAATTATAGGTGAACTGAATTCTAGTTCCAGGTTGAGTAATTTTAACGCGGTAGATTGTCGTTAGTGAGTTTTTTTAAATGTTTCATCCTAAAGATTTCGTTAGAACATTATTGAAAGAAGAGTGCACGACACATTATTGTGAGTGACAAATCAAAATGACCCGTATCCAATTTAAGCTAGAATTTAAATTAGCAATGTCAAAACAAAATCCCTTAATGAAGTAAAATGTAATGGGTGAAAGGTTAATTACAAGTATCTGCAAATTCAATATGTTTTTTTCTATTGTTTAAAAATTTCAAAATGCTCTTTATTTACATGTTTTTAAAAAGTGTAAAAATATTGTAATTGCATGTTTTTTGAAATTTTCAAAATATTCCATTTACCTGTTTTTGAAAATTGCAAAATGTTCAATTTGCATATTTTTAAAAAATGTAAAATATTTTAATTTCATGTTTTTTGAAATTTTCAAAATTTTCCATTTACCTCCTTTTAAAAATTTCAAAATGTTCAATGTGTATATTTTTAAAAAATGCAAAATATTGTAATTGCATGCTTTTTGAAATTTAAAAAATTTTTCATTTACCTCCTTTTAAAAATTTCAAATTTTCAATTTGTATATTTTCTAAAAGTGCAAAATATTTATTTTACTTTATTTTAAGAAATAACATATATTTTAATGTTTTTTAGATAGTGATTTTTTCTAGAAATCAGAAACACATTTCGTGGTTCCTACAAGTAGTCATTTTTAATTACAAGACCCGGAGCTATATATATGCAACCCGGCGTATATTTAAGGGTGATGTGAGATAAATTAAGTTCAAAGACTATAAATAAAAGTTGTTTGTCCATTTTAAGCGCATGCAACTATATAAATTTTAAAACCAAAACTTATCTATAGATAAACTAAGGCCGCGAGTGAAACGAGAAGAAAATGAATGTGAACCCCAAACAGGTGTATTTTAAAATGACGTCCATTTATCCGCATTCGAACTCGCGGTATCCGTATATTTCAGTTGTCAGTTCTATTTGTATTTGTGTGAGGTGCTCTGATTCTGTTCTGGGAAGACTGACGAGAATCTAAATCTGAAAATCTGAACACAGACATAGATTTGAGGCTCATGAAGGAAAAGAGGATGAAAGACACGTGTGCGGTTTCTCTCCCTGTGTGTACAACCGCTCCCCCGTCGTCGTTAGCCTTTTAGCTCCAAAATCTGTAAAAAATACAAGCGTGGAAGTCAAAGGGAAAAAGTGAAAAACAAGTCAAAGGGAACGCGTCGATATAATTACCTTCGCAACCCACCCAGTTCAAATCAGAGCAGATCAGAGAGAGAGAAAAAAATGAAACGGTACTTCCACTAAAGCTCACAGTTTACACTCCAAAATCTCTCACAGTCTCTCACCTACGTTACGGTAGCTACGGACTACTGAGAAGCACTGAAAAAAATACGGAAAAAAAATCGTGAGAAGAGTAACAAGGAAACACGAGAATAAATAGAAATAAATCGCTATGCGGATACAAACATGTCGTCTGTGAAGAACTAAAATGACCCATATCCATTTTCCGCTAAAATCAATGTCAACTATCTACAAAAATATTCAAACATGTCTTGAAATCATTTAAATAGAACATTGAGAACTTTTACAAAATATGTAAATACAACATTTTACACCTTTTCAAAAACATTTAAACATAACATTTTGCACCTTTTCAAAAACATGAAATTAGAACATCTTGCACTTTTCAAAAACATGGAATTAGAACATTTTGCACCTTTTCAAAAACATGAAATTAGAACATTTTGCACTTTTCAAAAACATGGAATTAGAACATTTTGCACCTTTTTAAAAACATGGAATTAGAACATTTTGCATCTTTTCAAAAACATTAAATTAGAACACTTGGACCTTTCAAAAACATGTAAATAGAACATTTTACACTTTTCAAAAACTCTTAATTAACATTTGACGCATGTTTCCCATTTTGTTTTTATTACATATCTCATTTTGATTCTAGCATAAATTGGATATGGGTCATTTTGTTTCTTCACAGACAATATGTGATACATGTACATACCTACATAAAAAAGATCATCGTTACGGGTTACGGTACAGTTGTGGCGGAAAAAGAATTTAATGGTGGGAAAATATTTTTTCGTAGCAGTACAAACCAAAACAATTCTAAGTTAGAACCCACACATGAGATTTATAAATGAACACAGTGTATGATAGTAATTATTTTTTAGTTAAACTATGAAATTACTTTAGGTGCGTGGACTTTGCTAGCAAAAAACAAACGGGCAAAGTATCTCTCGCCATAAAAGTGAATTTTAAAATAGAATTTTTAGTATAACTTCATATTCAAAAAAACAAATAGTAACAATAATAAGAATTCAAAATTTGAAATTCAGAAAATGGGAAATTTTCGAGAGACAATTCCGTGAGATAAATTGGCTACACTAAATGTGCCAGTGAAGGGAAGCAGATGTCCGTCCAATATAACTGTCTTGAATAATTTTAAACTTTCACTTTTTATTCTGATTTCTCGCTCTTCTCCTTCTCCTTTTCCTACTTTCCCCAGTTACACAAGACCAACCAAAGCTGAATGTTTCATATAAAAAAACAATGCAGAACCAAAACCAAACCAAGACGAACCTTTACCGCCATTTAATATGGAGAGAAGTTGAGACGTACGTAGCCGTAGCTGTATGGGAAAGTGAGGAAAGAAAGTATTTTGGAGAAAGTGGGGAAAGTATGTGGACTGTCTTCCTGCCAGGCCGTCCTCTTCCCCCATATGTACGTCTGTGTACATCACTCTGACACTGACTATATGAACTGAATTGCATTACACATTTTACATTGCATTGAATTTCCGAGCCATTACACTGAATTACATTGAATTTACATTACATCGCTTTCACATGGCATTAGTTCACACACGAGCTGCTAAAATATCATCAAACATTTCCATTGTTAAGATTGAAGAAGCGGAAAGATTCTCTCTCTCTCCCCAAGAAACTCACAATCAGTATCCGCCATATCCACCATGCTTTATGCTCTGAATATTATTAGCTATATGCCAACCTATACACCATATATTATATACCCAGTCAGCCCATATATACTTGTATATATCTCTCAGAATTTCATCCCACCGTCACCGTCGACTGTCTACAGACTGTCTACAGCGTAATACACAGGGGCGAATCTAGAAATACTTTCTGGGATGAGCATTATACATATCGTGAGTGAAGATTCAAAGTGGCTCATTTCCAATTTAAGCTACAATTAAAATGAGCTACAGGGAAAAATACACTACATGAGATAGATGCGTAAAATGTTAATTAGGCGTTTTTTGAAAAGTGAAAATTGTTTTATTTACTTGTTTTTGAAAAGTGCAAATTGTTTTATTCACTTGTTTTTGAAAAGTGCAAACTGTTTTATTTACTTGTTTTTGAAAAGTGCAAATTGTTTTATTTACTTGTTTTTGAAAAGTGCAAATTGTTTTATTTACTTGTTTTTGAAAAGTGCAAATTGTTTTATTTACTTGTTTTTAAAAAGTGCAAACTGTTTTATTTACATGTTTTTGAAAAGTGCAAATTGTTTTAGTTACTTGTTTTTGAAAAGTGCAAATTGTTTTATTTACATGTTTTTGAAAAGTGCAAACTGTTTTATTTACTTGTTTTTGAAAAGTTCAAACTGTTTTATTTACTTATTTTTGAAAAGTGCAAATTGTTTTATTCACTTGTTTTTGAAATGTGCAAATTGTTTTATTTACTTGTTTTAAAAAATTGCAAATTGTTCTATTTACGCATGTTTTTGAAACGAGTAATGTTTTCTATTTACATACATTTATGATCATGATGATATTTTAATTTTTTTTGTAGACACCGTATTTTGTTTCGAGCTACTAAAAAAAATAGATATGGTTCCTTTTCATTCTTCTTCTCTGGCGCTATATACCGCCTTAGTTTTTATAATAGCCTCTATGTTAAAAGGTTAATTTTGGGATGGGCAATTTCCCTCTTGCCCACCCCCTGGATCCGCGCTTGGTAATACATATACAATCACAATTACGTTTTAAAATAACAACTTTTTTACGGCTGAGGCATGCACGTTAGATTCTATTGCATAATTTTCTATATCTTTTTCTCCTTTTTTATAGGCCGCTCTCCTATACGCATAGGCCCATAGGAAGAGACTACAAAGATATGTGATAAAAGCTCATGAATAAAATATACGTATCTTATCTTGTGTAGTCACTTCTATACGCTCCATTTCCATAATTACTTTACTCACACTGGCCCCGCTCCTGTACAGACTTATAGCCCGTGCATAATTATGTACATTCCCCTATTAACTTAATTATAAACTATGCAATATACAATAATCATGGCGAGGTTCTTCATAAATAATTTTTTCCAGCGATAAAAAGGGGGACGGGGGAGGGGGAATGAAGAGAAACTGTTGCATATACAAAGAATACAGATAATTCCGTCTGCCTGAGTTGGAATGCACTGCACTACTGTGTCTCTTTTCGATGCATGGATTTTGTATTTTTCCTTGTAAGAAAGAGTGAGTCATTCATTCATTCATATCGTCTGTGATGAACCAAAATGCCCAATATCCATTGCCAGCTAGAAACAATATCCACTATCTATAAAAATATTGAAACATGGCTTAAAAGCATTTAAATAAAATATTTTGAGCTTTTCAATAATATGTAAATTGAACACTTTACGCTTTTCAAAAATTCGAAATTAACATTTAACGCATGTTTTTCATTTTGTTTTTATGACATAGCTCATTTTGATTGCAGCTTAAATTCGATATGGGTCATTTTGGTTCTTCAAAGACGATATGTACGCTTCAGTGCCAATCAGGATAAAGAGAATTTGCACAACTAATGAAAAGGAAAAAATACACAGGGTCGTATTTTCACTAGTTTTAAAATTTAGCAAATAATTTGCTTACGGCTGAGTTTCAAAACGTGTTCATAGAGGGTTTTCGTTTTGTACGGTTAACAGAGTTTTTAAATACGTGCTTTTGCGTAAGTTTGAAAATTTTTTTTTAAAAAGTGTATTTGCTGGAGTTTGTTAAAGTGTGAATTTTTTTACGCGAGTTGAAAAAGTCTAAATAAGCGTTTTTGCATTACCTAAAAAGGGTGCAAATTTGCAAATAGGTGGTTTTGCACATCGCCAGGAAATTCATGACAATCTGCAACAACTTCTATATCCTTTTAAACCAAAAATAGGTTAGGCCATAATGATAAAACGATATAACAGTAAAAATCTCTGTGGAATCTAAGGTGAAACTGCCGAAAACACTTTTTAAAACATGTAAATAGAATATTTTGAAATTTTCAAAAACTTGCAAATTGAACATTTTGTGCTTTTCAAAAACCTGCAGATCGAATATTTTGCACTTTTCAAAAACATGCGAATCGAATATTTTGCATTTTTCAAAAACATGTAAATTGAACATTTTGCACTTTTCAAAAATATGTATATATAGAATAATTTGCACTTTTCAAAAACATGCAAATTGGACATTTTGTACTTTTAAAAAACTGGTATAGTTACTAATTTAATATTTACCTGCTTGTACTGCTCAAAAATGTTATGTTGTCGTTGCCAGACACATCCAGTATGTATACGGGTACGATTGAGGAATTTTGCATTTAAAAAGAAAAAAAGAATTCATTAATTTGATCATAGTATGTGATAGAATTCTTGCTTTTAAATTTGCTCAGTAGCTTTTTATGTTATGCATGGGGATGTGAGGAATTCAGGAATGATGAGGTTTATGAAGCTACTGGAACGATTGGAGGAGAGAATCCATATAACTACTCCATTAAGTATGGAGCACATGCATTTCATTCATCAGTAAAATTGTTTAATTTTATTCAGTTGGATTGATTAAAGTAAACAAATTGAATTGTCAAAAAATCAAGGAATTTTAACAGTATACACACTGAAGCAAGAGAGTTTATTCAGAGATAATTTATTTTTAACTATATCAATATGAAGGGTTTTTTGGTAAAACGGAAAACGTCCATCAAAGCAAAATTTACACAGGAACAACGAATAATGAATAAAAGGTGACAGGATTATTTTTTGAACTCAGTTTTTTCTACAGGCACTGCAACTGACGAAGCGTTATTACAAGCAATTTCATAAATCTGGACTGACTCTGAAGTTTTTTTTAGAAAATTTTCAAAAATTTTAATTTGTGGACTTTTTCCGTTTTGCCTCAAAATGCATAACTCGACGTGGAGGCAAAAGTCCGTGGGATGAAGTTTAAATCGTTTTGAGTGAAATCAAACTTTTTTGAGCTTTTAAACTTTTTCTTGCAAAAAATAATTCACGCACGGCAATTTTCTTTTACAAACTATGAAAACACTGGAAAACTAAATTTAAAACAAAAATGCATGTTTTAAATGGACTTATCCCGTTTTGCCAAACAACTCTTCAGATTTTGTTGCCTAGATAATATTCGACTCTGTATAGCGTTTAACAACATACTACACTATATGATATAAGACGTAAATGAAAATGTTACAAGCTTACACATTGTATAGCATATAGCTTGTAAACCTCCGAATAAATTCATTACCTGTAAAACTGATTACTCATGTACTTTTAAAGGATGTAAATTTGAATAAAAAAAAATAATAGAAAAAAAATGTAATTACACTCGCTCAAGTTTTTAACCAAAAAACCCAACAACGCAGTTTTAACGGAATATACAAATTCATGCTAACAAATTCCAATTCCTAAGTTACGCCCCTATAAAATATAGCCAACGTCTACCCAAAGAAATACATACCTAAATACATAAATGCTATATGCACAACTGCTTGGCAATATTTTTAAAAATACGAGTTGGACAAACAATAATAAAATCCCTTTTGAACGTTGAAAGGTTGTACCTTTCATGTTTTTTGAGAAAGGCAGAGGAAATTACGTAAGCACCACCTTTGAGACTATACGGAATTCGCAGAACTAGAGATTAGGCAAAATATATTACAAAAACAAATAACATTTTTGGAAAAGAATGCATATATGTATATAGGAACTAGCAGGTAGTTTGAAAGGGATTGGGGAGGTTTCTGGTCCCGGTCCCGGCCCGGCCCCAGTCCGGTACCATTATGAGCATGGGTACGGGCAAAGTCTAGAAAAAATGGTTAAATTGCAAAAACAAATCGACATTTGGATTCGGATTCGGATTCGGATTCCGTGTAATCTACTTAGCATTAGGGGTGCTGGCCATGCCATATCGTCTGTGAAGAACCAAAACGACCCATATATCCAATTTAAGCTAGAATCAAAACGAGCTTTGTCGTAGAAACAAAATGATAAACATGCGTAAACTGTTAATTAGAAGTTTATGATAAACTTAAAATGTTCTATTTTCATGTTTTTGAAAACGTGCAAAATGTCCTATTTACATGTTTCTGAAAACGTGCAAAATGATCTAATTCCATGTTTCTGAAAATGTGCAAAATGATCTAATTCCATGATTTTGAGAAGGTGCAAAATGTTCTAATTCCATGTTTTCGAATAGGTGCAAAATTTTCTAATTCCATGTTTTTGAAAAACGATAAAAATTTTCCATTTGTTTTTGGAAAGTGTGACATGCTTTATTTAAATGGTTTCAAGACATGTTTCAATGTTTTTGTAGATAGTTGATATTATTTTTGCTACAAATGGATATGAGTCATTTTGGTTCTTCACAGACGATATGGTAGTTGGTATTGAGAAAGGTGAAAGAAAGAGGCTGTGACAATAATAATGGTGAAAGTGAAAAAAGAAAAAAAAATGGGGGAGGGAAAACAAGTCATTAGCATTTTATCAGTCATCAGCCAATATAACACCATAAGCCAAACCAAGGCCAGCATCATAATGCCAACACGAGAGTCCATATATTATACACTAAAATATAATGTGTAGATTGAGCATTTAATAAAGAAAAAAAACCTGAGATATCCATCTGGTTCCTGTTACGGCACCGGTACCGGTACCGGTACCAGAAACAAGACCAACACCGACACCGGCGACTGGTGACCGGTATTTCTGTATGTTATTATGTGCAGTGGTTTGGTTGGCCGAGGCGTATTATTATTTGTGAAAGGAAATATCCGTGAACACGCGAGATGCTCGAGTTTCAAACACATTCACTTTATTACATTCTTTCTCGCCTCTATATTATCCATTCTTTTAATTTCCAATTCCAAGTTTTCCAACAGAGGCAGGTGTAGTAGTAATAGTAGGTACATTTTTTGATTCTATTGATATCCTAAAAGAAGAATCACGGAGTACAGCAGGAGAAATCGTTGTACCAGGACAGGCAGCCCCCACTGCTTGAATTTTCAAAAAACATGTAAATGGAACATTTTCAGTTTTCAAAAAATATGTAAAAAGAATATTTTGAATTTTCAAAAAAATGCAAATAAAACATTTAACACCTTTTAAAAATCATGTAAATAAAACATTTTGCACTTTTCTGAATCAAGTAAAAAGAACATTTTCCACTTTTCTCAAAACATGTAACAAGAACATTTTGCACTTTTCTAAAAAACATGTAAATAGAACATTTTGCACTTTTCTAAAACATGTAACAAGAACATTTTGCACTTTTATCAAAACATGTAAATACAACAATTTTGTTTACCAAAGAAAACCATCAACAAAATCAAAATGGTGGTTTTTGTAAGAAAACAAATTGCTGCTTAAAAGCAATTCTTTCCTCCGGCCCTGCGTTGTACATAGTTTATTGCATGTATTTGTGATGAACGGTTTATTATTTCAATCTACACGAGTCCGATGCGATATTTTTTAAACAAGGTGCGCATTTTTGTGTATAATGTTGAATTTTAACTAATTTTGCTGCGGCTTTAAATTTCTTGTGAGGTTTCTTTTGTCCAAGTTCAAAAGGCTGCGTTTTTCTGTTTTTCAAAAGTTTAGAAATTACTATTTGCACCTTTTTGTCAGAGTGAATAAAACATTTCAAAGGCTTAACATAAAATAATGTACGCTGTATTTGCTTGTTCTTTTGTTACGTAGAAAAAGTTGTAAATACATTTTGCTCAACTGTTTAAAAAATGTACTGTTTACCCCTTTTGGTTGAATTATAAAATGTTCTACTACTACTACTACTACTACTACATGCTTGGTTTTAAAAGGCTTACAATTTTCTGTTTGCACGTTTTTTTTCTTATAGCGTAAAACTTACTAGTAAACATCTTTTTTAAAAGATTCAAATTGTGCTATTTGAGCGGTTTTTGTATAGTAGTGCAAAAATTTCCAAATATCGTCCGTGAAAAAAAACCAAAATAGCCCATTACCATTTTTAACTAAAAACAATATCGACAATCTACAAACATATTCAAATATGTCTTAAGAGCATTTAAATAGAACATTTTGCACCTTTTCAAAAACTTGGAATAGGACAATTTACAAAAATATGACATTTTACGCTTTACACAAACTCAAAATTAACATTTTACGCATGAGTCTCATTTTGGTTTTATGACATGCAGCTCATTTTGATTGTAGCTTAAATTGGATGTGGGTCATTTTGGTTCTTCACACACGATATGTTTTTTGTTTTTTCAAAAAGGGTAAAATTTCAAAATACGTAATATACTACATATCAAAACTTGTACACTTTTGACGACGGATTTTCTGACACAGCATAAGCACTTCTAAAATAATGTACTAAAAAAATGAACACGAAAGTGGGGAACTAATCTTACAGTGAAATTAAGGTAGTTATTTGATTCCTGATTCTGTACCTGTAATCCCTCTATTGATTCCATCCATTTTTTTTATTAAAATTCAGAATTTGAGTCATTAATCAGAATCAGCTGGTGCAACGTTATTTTTTAGGTGTGTGACACAGACTTTCCAAGCATTTGCTTGGAAAGTTGCTCCATATGGAATATCGGAATATGTAGTATGTTGGGTAAGTGTTAATAAGGCTGAAGACGGAAAAAGTCCGGGAAAATCATGGTGACAGTGAGGTAAAATTGAAGAAATATGAAGACTCAAAATGACCCATATCCATTTTTATAGATAAAAATAATATGCACCGTCTACAAAAACATTTAAAATATCGTGTTCCTATAATAGCATAATATGTCAATAGAACATATTGCACATTTCAGAAAAATATGTGAAACATTTTACAGGTTTCAAGATCATGTAAATAAAGCATTTTGCATGTATTAAAAACGTGTAAACAGAAAATGTAGAAAATTTCAAAAACATGCAAAAAGAACATTTTACACCTTTAAAAATCATATAAATAGAGCATTTAGAAGATTTTAAAACATGCAAATAGAACATTTTACAGATTTCAAAAACGTGCAAATAGAACATTTTGCAGATTTCAAAAACATGCAAAAAGAACATTTTATACCTTTAAAAATCATGTAAATAGAGCATTTAGAAGATTTCAAAATCATGTAAATAGAGAATTTTGCAGATTTTAAAAACTTGTAAACTGAACATTTTGCATATTTTAAAAACTTGTAATTAGAACATTTTACTATTTTCAAAATCATATATAAATAAATCATTTTGCAGATTTCAAAAACATGTAAACAGAAGATTTTGCACTTTTCAAAAACTCGTAATTATAACTTCTTATCTATCTCATTTAGTTTTTATTTGACATACAACATTTAAATTCCAACTTAAATTGGTTATGGGCCGTTTTGACTCTTCACTCACGACACATGGTCTATTTTTGAAAACTAATAAAAAATATTGGAAGCCTTGTAGTTCATCTGGATTCTGCTGGATCTCGTTGTCCTTGTATAAAAAAAATGAGTCATAAACTATGAAAGAAATCCGTGGACGTCCTGAAACTACAGATGCAAGCAGCGGCACAGCTCACCGACGACGATGACCGACATCGAGACATCATACGTCGACAGACGACACGTCTCCCTCTATATTACTCTATTCGTTTTCAAGTAGTGGGATGATCGTGAGATGTAATTCCAAGGCAAAAATGCGAGGGCTGTTACTATTAGCCAATTGAAGACTTGAAGACATTCTATACGGATTGTCAATTGCCACAGACTGATTGTAAACAAAATTGAAAATTTAAATCTGTAATTATAAACTTATGAAACGAATGCTTTGTACGGGGATACGAAATATAATGCCGTTGTGTCAATGCCCAAATAATGAAACTGTACATGTTACTATATAATCCTAATTATAGAATCATGTAAATAATTCTTAGAATTTAATTCTGCTACTTAAGTAGGTGGTAGTAATAAACTCGAGGATAAAGCGGCGTTTAGTGGTTTTGATCAATTTGCAGTTGAGCCAATATTATGTTACAGCTAATTGCACTTGTAATATAGACAATTTAATGTTACTGCCCAATTGCATAAAACACTAAAATATGTATAATGATTTACTATACAATCGTAATAATCAAAACAAATTAAATATTTCTTAAAATTATGACTTTAATAACTACTAATGCATGACCGACGAGTATAGTGTCAAAATATGCTTCATAATAAGGATGGGTTCAAAATTGGCAGTTGTTTTAGCTCTCATATATCGCTGTGGCGATTTTTTTTTATTTTTGATTACCGCTCAGGGCCGGATCCGGATAATGCGGCCAGCGCAGGGAACCCCCGCTACTTGAATTTTCAAAAAACATACGTAAATGCTACATTTTGCAGTTTTCAAAAATATCTAAAAAGAATATTTTGACTTTTCAAAAACATGCAAATAAATTTTTTTGTATATTTCAAAAACATAGAAATGGAACATTTTGCACTTTTCAAAACCATGTAAATGGAACATTTTTCATTTTTCAAAAACATGCAAAATAAAAATGTTTGTACATTTCAAAAACATGGAAATTAAATATTTTCCACTTTTTTCAAAACATGTAAATGGAACATTTTGCACTTTTCTGAAACAAGTAAAAAGAACAATTTGCACTTTTCTAAAAAACAACATTTTGCTTTACCAAAGAAAACCACGAATAAAATCAAAATGGTAGTTTTTGTATGGAAACAAATTTATGTCTAAAAGCAATTCCTTAGTCCGGCCATGTTACCGCTGATTAAGCTCTATGACAATCGTCAGCTACTAATTATATTCACATCTTAAACATTGCATAAATGGCTATCTTTAGAATGGGACGTCATCATCAGTAGCCAAGTAGTAGACCCATTAAAATTGACCATGCACGTGACGTCATTTATGGAGAATCCATTGGATATTTTATAAAACAAATTATAAGATAAAAGTAAAGTTACTACGGTAGTAAACTCAGAGAGATGGGATGTCAAATTGATAGTTTTTTTTTTATTAATTTCTTTTATTCGTCTTCCTTTATTTTGGCCATTTTAAAGGGTACCAGCAGGTGAATGCTTTCCGATTGTGACAATTATCGTGACATAGTCGCGGACCCGTGATATTATACTGAATGCCATTTTTTGCTTTACGGAGACATGGGACTGCACAGTTCCCTTGGTTATTCTCAACGTCCGTCCCAGGATAAGCAAAATCGTTCGGATTGCTCGTTTGAAGGTTTGATGTCCATGCACCAGTCGAATTTTGGTAAAAAAAATATCCACCCAGCCAACCACCATGCTGTTTGTTTCGAGACG
Organism: Dicyrtomina minuta; assembly: GCA_949802685.1. Taxonomy (NCBI): domain Eukaryota; kingdom Metazoa; phylum Arthropoda; class Collembola; order Symphypleona; family Dicyrtomidae; genus Dicyrtomina; species Dicyrtomina minuta. Next base: position 90,333,705 of record OX461809.1, read on the forward strand.
GATGTTCTGTGTACAATGTTGTTGTTGTGGTTGATTACAATAGTCAATAGTTAAATTACTCTCTCTCTCTCCCTTTTTTTAAATTTTAGTTTATCTTTCTTTTTTAAATGTGTATGTATACATAGTCAAAATAAAAACTCACGACTCCTGTCCACAAAGTTGTTGATTGCGTCGTGATCTGCCATATTTCGATAATCTGCCAATGTCCCTCCCCCGTAGCCACAGTACATGGAGGCCTGGAACCACGTCAACTAAATAGAATTTTGAAATATTTTTTGTTATGTTTAAATTTTAGTCAAGAAAATATTGTCTTGTATACTGAGCTGTGAAGCTATTGCAATTGTGCAACAGTGACTTAATACAGTTTTTCTCTCTCTCTTAATATACCATTTTTAAAATGCCACAGTTAGACACAAATCGTCTGTGAAGAACCAAAATGACACATTTCCAATTTAATCTACAATCAAAATGAGCTATGTCATAAAAACAAAATGAGAAACATGCGTCAAATGTAAAATTAGGAGTTTTTGAAAAACGTAAAATGTCCCACTTACATGTGCTTAAAAAGGTGCAACCATTTCTAATTCCATGTTTTTGAAAAGGTGCACATTGTTCTAATTTCATCTTTTTCAAAAGGTGCAAATTGTTTTAATTTCATGTTTTTGGAAAGGCGCAAATTGTTCTAATTTCATGTTTTTGAAAAGGCGCAAATTGTTCTAATTTCATGTTTTTGAAAAGGTGCAAATTGTTCTAATTTCATGTTTTTGAAAAGGCGCAAATTGTTCTAATTTCATGTTTTTCAAAAGGTGCAAATTGTTCTAATTTCATGTTTTTGAAAAGGCGCAAATTGTTCTAATTTTATGTTTTTCAAAAGGTGCAAATTGTTCTAATTTCATGTTTTTGAAAAGGTGCAAATTGTTCTAATTCCATGTGTTTGAAAAGGTGCAAATTGTTCTAATTTCATGTTTTTGAAAAGGCGCAAATTGTTCTAATTTCATGTTTTTGAAAAGGCGCAAATTGTTCTAATTTCATGTTTTTGAAAAGGTGCAAATTGTTCTAATTTCATGTTTTTGAAAAGGCGCAAATTGTTCTAATTTCATGTTTTTCAAAAGGTGCAAATTGTTCTAATTTCATGTTTTTCAAAAGGTGCAAATTGTTCTAATTTCATGTTTTTGAAAAGGTGCAAATTGTTCTAATTTCATGTACATATTTGAAAAGGTGCAAATTTTTCTAATTCCATGTGTTTGAAAAGGTGCAAATTGTTCTAATTCCATGTGTTTGAAAAGGTGAAAAATGTTCTTTTTAAATGCTCTCAAGATATATTGAATATAAGTGTGGATCGCTGATATTGTTTTTAGTTGCAAATGGATATGGGTCATTTTGGTTCTTCACAGACGATATGGCTATAATACTGTATTTTCTCTAATAGTACGCGGGTCTCTAATAATGTGCGTGTCATTAATAGTACGCGAAGTGTAGCCGCCTCAGTTTGAATAGTGCACGGGTCTATTTAACACACTATTAAATCGCATAGTACGCGGGTCTCTATTAATGCGCGGGGGGTCAAAGTTCGAATTTGAAAAGTAGGCGGGGCGTACTATTAGAGAATATACAGTACATATAATATGTTATAATAATTTTGAACTCACATGAGGTTTTTTGTAGTATCTGATCAATCGTGAATTGATCAATAAGCTATAGTAGTGAGGATCGTCATACTTGGCTATGGTCGAACCACTCTGTTTAGAATTCTTAGATGCAGGTGCAGGTTTAGATCTGGATTTAGATTTGGAACCTGCGGATCTTTGCATACTGTCCAGTTCTCCTCCTGTGCTGCAGTTGAGTCCACACGTTTTGGACTGTTGCTCCCGTTTAAAGTCAGTGGTGGTGCAGCATTGGTTCGAAATACACTCACTGTGCCTCTTACACTGACTCGACAATTCTAATTTCTCACCCTTTGTGAGGCCGACGTAGAATTCGAGGAGTAACTGGAGGGGAATTATTTGGACGAGGACAAGAACTACAATGCGACGTCTATTACTCCGCTTCATGATGGTCAAGGGGTCCTCTGCTCGTGCGGTCAAGTTGATTTGTAAATTATTAATTTTTTTTATGGTTTAAAATTAACTTACAAAAAAAAATAAAGAATTTGTTCTGGTTCTGATTCTGATTCTGATTCTGACACGGGATTAGGGGATGTGAGTGGGCGGCTATGTCGGCTGAATGATGAAGATGAATGTGATCTCAGATTTTGTTCTGATCTTTGATTATTATTTGATCTCATGTGATGTGATGATGGGAGATTCATAAAAATTATTAATTGTGTGTATGGGATGCAGTATTGATTATCGTTTCATATTGCCATAATTAGTAATTAATTAAATATCAATTACGCTTAAGTAATGTGTGATTAGTGTTGTTTGTTTGTTCTACATGCAATACATACAGTGCTGCTGCTTTGTACAATACAATAAATTTTAATTTATTTAAAGCATTTATTGAAGAACCAATTAATTAGCCTCAATTACATCATACATGATGTGCTTTATTTTTCGCCAGTATTTCCTTATAAGTAATTAGGCTATAGAGAGCGCGTCCATCAATGACGTTTAGATTTAGGGCCGGATAATATGGCCAGCGCAGGCAGCCCCCACTGCTTGAATTTTCAAAAAACGTGTAAATGAAACATTTTGCAGTTTTCAAAAGTATGTAAATAGAATATTTTGACTTTTCAAAAACGTGCTAATACAGTTTTTTGTACATTTCAAAAACGTGAAAATAAATTTTTTTATACATTTCAAAAACGTGAAAATAAATTTTTTTGTGCATTTCAAAAACATACAAAATAAATTTTTTTGTGCATTTCAAAAACATACAAAATAATTTTTTTTGTGCATTTCAAAAACATACAAAATAAATTTTTTTGTACATTTCAAAAACCTGGAAATAAAACATTTTCCACTTTTCTCAAAACATGTAAATAGAACATTTTGAACTTTTTTGAATCAAGTAAAAAGAACATTTTTGACTTTTCTAAAACACGTAAATACAACATTTTGCTTTACCAAAGAAACCCATCAATAAAATCAAAATGCTAGTTTTTGTATGGAAACGAATTGCTCTCTAAAAGCAATTTCTTCGTCCGGCCCTGAGTTTAGGTTTATGGGAGGGAAGAAGGGGTGCAAGGAGGCTAAATTAGGTCTATATGTATAGGTATTAAATTATAATCTTAAGTATATATTTTCGTGTACAAAAGTATTAGAGTGTCCATCTAGAACTGAACTTATTTATGGCATGAGGGGTATGACAAGATTAGTGGGAGGCCAGGCCGTGGTATACATGCACACGAAGGATTTCCGAATATGACAATTTTCACGACATAGCCGAAGACCCTTGATAGGGATCTGAATGCCATTGTCTGTTTTGCGGATACATGCGATTGTACAACTTCCCTTCGTGTCACCCACTGGATCACTTCCGTAATAATTAAAATCGTCGGGATTACTCGATTGGTAGTTTGTTGTCCATGCAGCAGACACATTTTCGTAAATACTGTATCCCCCCAACCAACCACCATGCTGTTTGTTTCGAGCCGGATATTCTGTGTGAACATAATACATAGAAATTTAAAGTTGAGTTATGAACTTTTGAAATTAAAAAATAATTAAAAGAGTTATACTTAAAAGAAAACTCACGACTCCGGTCTACAAAAGAGTTGATTGCGTCGTGATCTGCTCGATCTCGATAATCTGCCAATGTCCCTTTCCCGTAGGCACAGTAGTTGGAAGCTTGAAACCACGTCAACTATATAGGCAGGAATTAAAAAATTTTGAAATATAATATAAAAAAGATTTTAACATGCACAATTATTTATTACGTATTATACAGTTATAACACTGTAAACTACCGCTCGAATGCATAAGTGTACAGTGAGTTGCAAGTATAACTTGATTATTTATAGATGCGGCGGGAACTACAAATATTTGCAAAATTTTTGAAAAACTGCCGAAACTATACTGGAGAATGAGGAGGGTAAAAAATGAAATCTTGCTAAACCATGCTATTTTATATAAGGCTACTTAATCACCATCACATCACAAGACGGTGCTACGCCCAGGCGCAGATCCAGGAGGTGGTCATAACAGTCAACAGGGAAGTTGCCAAACCTCAAAATAAAGTTTTTAACATAGGCTAACATAGGAGCATTTAAACCAAGATGGGCGAATTATATCGTGAGTGAAGAGTCAAATTGATCCATATCCATTTTTGGCTAGAGGCAAAATTTACATTTATCAAAAATAAATTAATACGATCCCAATATCCATATTAATTATCCATTATAATAATTATTATTATATTAATTATTATATTTATTATTACTATTATATATTATTAATTATCAATTATAATCCATATTAATATGATCCCAAAATCATGTAAATAGAATTTTTTGCACTTTTCAAAAAACAAGTAAATAGAATATTTTGCAATTCTCAAAAAAATGTCAATAGATTGCACCTCTCAAAACCATGCAAATCGAATATTTTGCACATTTCAAAAACATGTCAATAGAATATTTTGCACTTTTCAAAAACATGAAAATTGAAAATTTTCAAAAGCATGAAAATTGAAAATTTTGCATATTTTGAAAATATACAAATCGAACATTTTGCACTTTTCAAAAACATGCAAATCGAGCATTTTGCACTTTTCAAAAACATGCAAATCGAGCATTTTGCACTTTTCAAAAACATGAAAATTGAACATTTTGCACTTTTCAAAAACATGCAAATCGAACATTTTGCACTTTTTAAAAACATGCAAATCAAACATTTTGCACTTTTCAAAAACATGCAAATCGAAAATTTTGCACTTTTCAAAATCATGCAAATAGCTCATTATGAACAGTTCAAAAACTCGTACCTAACATTTTGCACACCTAACATAGGTTTTTGAAATATATTTCTCATTTTAACTCAAGCTTTTGGAAATAGGCGATTTTGATTCTTCAGTCAAGACCTGTGTATTACTCACCCAAGAAAATATTTCTAGATCCGCCCCTGGCTACGACTAACCTCATACTGAGTTTTACTATGCTTTACTAATTTGAACTCACGTATGGTTTTTTGTAGTATCGGATCATTCTCCCATTGACGACTTCACTTTTGAATTGAGGACTGTTATAGTTGTCTATGGGCTTAGATTTCTGTTTAGGAGTTTTAGATCCAGATTTAGATTTAGAGCCTGCGGATCTTTCCATTCTATAGGGCAGCTCTGTTGTGCAGTTGAGTCCACACATTTTGGACTGTTGCTCCCGTTCAAAGTCGGTGGTGGTGCAGCACTCATTTGAGATACACTCACTGTGGATCCTACATTGACTCCACAACTCTAATTTCTCTGTCTTTGTGAGAACGACGCAGAATTCGAGGAGTAGCTGGATTTGAATCATTTGGACGAGGCCAAGTAGCACTATGCGATTCTTATTGCTCGGCTTCATGATTTTGAAATTTTTTGAAATTTTATGTCCCAAAAGTGATATGCTTATGTTCTAGGGGAGAAAGTTGGCGGGCGGCGGCTGCTGGTAGATGAAGAATATTTTTTGCGTGTATATGATGCAATTAGTATATAGTTAATGAAATATGAACTAGGTATCAAGTTTACGTTAAAATGCAATCTAGATTTTTATTTTATTATTTGAACTTTATTACAGCGTGTGTTTTTGAGACCATTTTGGCGCAAAGCCATGTGCTTCCAAAATGTATTATTCTTAACACCTGAAATCCTTTAAAACCAGAAGGTAAGCCAACTTTCTTGAATTTTAATGTGTGATTTGTTTTTATTCTGGGTACAAGTAAAATGAACTTAATTTAAATTAAAGCATTTTCACAACTAAAAATAAATTATGTAAGTTGCAGTTTCTTGTTTTTTTTTTAAAACTTTTGTCAATAATTCGTTATAAGTAGTAAATAGGTAATAAGAATCATAATGCCGTAATGTAATTCGTTCAATACACATTTATTGTACCATGCTGTGCTTTACTCGACCTTGCTGGGACATACAGCGTGTGTTAGGGATCGTCCATAAATAAATGGTGTCATCATATAGGTGGGGATGTTCTAACGATAAGTACTTCTCAATTTGGGGCGATGTTAAAAAAGTTGTAATTTTAATGTTTGAGTAGGTGGGTGTATTTTAAAAATAATATGTCATCCATGAAGCCATTTATGGACGATCCCTCAATGTTAATGTTAAGCTTGAGTTTTATGCCAAAAATGTATTTTACATGGCGGAGTTCTTTACTAAAATAATTTGTTATTTTTCCGTGTAATTCCTATTGCTACTCATTAAATCTAGGTTACTTTATTAAGATTACGATTTTAGCAGCCAAAAAGTAAACACTGTATTAGGAATCGTCCATAAATGATGCCATCTAGGTTCATCTAGGTGAGTGGGTGTGTCCTAAAACCCTACCCAATTAAGTTAATGTTAAAATATTTGTCATTTACTTGTTAGAGTGGGGGATTCATGATACAATCGCCATGCCATCCATGACGTCTTTCATGGGCGATCCCTTAACTTTGCATGCATACATTATGTGTGTGTACATACCATTACACCTGGTAAAATCTAAATTTCAGATTTTTCATGTACAAAATTAGTTAGAATTCGTTCATATATACAAACTTTATATTATGTTTTTGATTGGTAGACAGATATGTATTAGGGAGCGTTCACAAATGATGTCACTCAATATGTATAGTAATCATCTAGTAGTTTTAATGCAAATGATGATTTACATGCTAAGGTATAGTCATATATATATTTAAGCACAATGGTAAGAATTGAGGGTATCGTACAAATAAGCTTTTAAAAACATGTAAATACAACATTCTGCACTTTTCAAACCCCATTTAAATACAACACTGTAAGTTTTTCAAAACGCTTTGCTTAATTTTATAAGCACCTTTGATGCACGATTTTTAAATAATTTTTTAATTGATACGTAATTCTAATTAACGGAAATATTTAATTTATATTACAGTAGTTAATGGTAAGCAGAATATTGATTAATTCACATTACTAATTGTAAGAGTCAAACATTAGATCTTTTAAGTATATAGATCGTCCAGGGGGGAGGGGGGAACCGTCCACAAATGAAGTCATCAAAAAATATTTGTTTTTAAGATCCTGTGCCCTACCATCAGATTAATCATATTGCCTAAATGACTATCTCTAACATAGGATGTCATCACTTGCCAAGTAGACTCATTGAACCTATCGATGACGTCATTTGTGCACGATCCCTTACGTCTTTCTTTTTTTTTCTCATAATAAACGCGACTTTTCTTTCGTACAATTTCTTAATTATTACTTAGTAACCATCTGCATTTTTAAAACAGCTTCCAGATAAAGCAACAAAATGTTTTTTCGCTTACATATCGATCTGTTAAGGATCGTCTGTAAATGACGTTTTCATCAGGGTAAGTGAATCTAGTCCGGTAGTGATGACATGACATGTTAAAGATAACCGTTGAACGGAATGTTAGTGTTGACATGGTGATGGATATGTCATAAATAGTGATAATCTAGAGGACGTCATTTATGGACCATCCCCAACGAATAGTACGAGCGAATTTGATAGTTTTGGGCAAATTGGGATATTTTTTATAGGAATCAGTTGTTTTTATTGGGTTCAATGGACTTAACGTGTTTTACCAAAACACCACACATGGACTGGATTGTTGAGTATGCTTCAGCAATATTTGTGTAAAATAATTGTCACGGATAATTCAAGCATTACATATTGAAATAAATCTCTTGTTCCATTATTGAGTAAGGCATAAGGGGTCGTACATAAATGCTGTCACAGGGTCCGTAGGGGTCAAGTCGGGCGTGAATGACATCCCATATTAAAGACAGCCTTCTAAGTAATATTAAAATGATGACATGTGGATGGGTCGTAAAAAAGTGATAATTTGGGTGACATCATTTATAAACTATCCCTATGTACAGACCTTCATGAGCAGATTTATTGCAAATACAAATGCAAATGAGGAGGCATATTTCCACCATTGTACTGAAGAGACTCAATAGTCAATAGATTCAAAAGCAGAGATGACTAATTAGTCTAAGTAATTAATAATTCAGTGTAGATAATCTGTTATGAAATTCCTTTGTATGATGCCTATTGCTAGCCCTACTATTCAACTGGATATTCACTGGAACAGATGTATTCAACAACTGAAATAAAATCACAATATTTATTAATCTGATGATGTGAGTGTTAAAACAAATAATGAGATTGTTCATCCACAAGAATAATACAAAAATTCAAACTGTTCAATTTTTGACGTATTATGTAGTTGATTATTTTAAGTATTTTTTAACCGACAATCCGACCCACACCTTAGCCTCGCATACACACACTAAAATTTTCAGCTTCAGATTTTTAAACTTAAAAAACAAAATGAAGCTCAGCGTGAGGGCACTCTTTGCAAATCTTGCACTCTTTCTAATTCAAATCCAGCTACTTCTCCATTGGTCGACAGTGTCCATCAGTCAAGCTCAACAACCGGAAATATTTGAGACATTTATAAATGGGAGGAGGCTCAAATACGTTCGACGGCCATGGGTGAGACCAATTTAAGCAATATGCAATGAGCTAATCGCATGAGTCAACTCCAAATATTTTGTACCGTATTTCCCATTTTAGACCACGGGTCCGTAACTGTACACTGGCCTGTATTAGTACACGGGTCTGAGAGATATGAGTTTGAATAGTCCACGGGTCTATTTAACATTGTATTATATGGTAGTACGCGGGTCTGTAATAATACACGGGCCTTTATTAGTACACGGGTCTGGGAGGTCGGAATTTGAATAGTACACCCCGTGGTCTAAAATAGGAAATACGGTACTTACGAACAATTATAACGTTAGTGAAGAATCAAAAGCACGTATTTCTATATTTTGAGCTATAGAATTAAAATGAGCTATATCAAAATAACACAAAATGAGATATGTGCGTACAATGTTAATAACTGGTTTTTAAAAAGTGTAAAATATTTCATTTAAATGTTTTTAAAAAGAACAATATATTCAATTTACCTACCTGTTTTTAAAAAGTGCAAAATGTTTTATTTACATGATTTTAAAAAGTGCAAAAAATTCGATTTATCTATTTTTTAAAATTGCAAAATATTTGATTTTTCTAATTTCTAAAAGTGCAAATCGGTTTATTTACATATTTTTGAAATGTGCAAAATGTCCTATTTACTTATGCTTTTGGGATCATAATATTTAATTATATTTTTGTAAATACATAGTACATTTAATTTTCACGTAGAAATAAATATGGCTCCTTTTGAGTCTTCACAGACGGTATGAGAGTACCACATAGTATCTGAATTACCGTCTTCATTCGATTAATCCCCAGTGCTCAGAATGCTCAGATAGTTACCGGCACCGGGTCTCGATTAGTCACTGGGTTTCTCAGACTATTGAGTAATGTTTTAAGTTCCGGGGGAATTAATCGGATGAAGATGGTATGCTCCGTAAAGCTTCAAATAGAAGCCGGGTCTCAAATAGAGGCAGCGTCTGGCGTCTCTATTAGTGGCTATATTATTTGTGGGTCCCTTTTTCTCCAAAAATATTAACACTACACAGATGAGCTGGTTCCGCGCCTACAAGTGGTGTTGCAAGGACGGAGGGGTTTTGGCAGATTATCGAACTGTAGCAGATCATTATGCCCAGAACTCATTTATGGATAACTCTTGTGAGTTTTTATATAGCTTTAAAAAATTTCGAATATAGTTAAAATCTCAACAACAAAAAACTCTTGAATAATTTACATAATCAAGTATTATATTGTATGTATATGTACCTATACACATACAGTTTATCCGAACCAAAACAGACAGTGGGGTGGTTGGATAGGGGGACATTTGATACTGCACCCACTCACTCGGGTAGACAAATGGGTATCGAAGTATACGGGGAGCAAACCTTCAGACTTTTACCTGCGTGGTGATCAATTTTTTAATAATGGAAGTTGTACTACTCCCTGTGTTCAGCATACCATTCATGGTCATCCAATCAGAATAAACGGCCTTAGACTCTGCTTGGATAATTGTCATAAACCTGCAGCGTTCTTATGCCAGTATACTTAATTTTTGTTAGGTATATAGATATTTCACACAAAATTTCAACACATTTACTATGCGTAAATAATTTGTAACAATAATTTACATTAATAAATGAGTTCTTGGTTGACAGCCGCAGTGACAACATCACCTCTGGCTGGAGGTGAAAATATAAAAATATTAAGTAGGAAGTACCAAGTCATAAGTCAGCGGAAACCGCTGAATTAACCATTATTGTGTGGAGAATCCATCGAATAAAATAAAAGTGAGTTGAGAATATTGGGAATTAATTATTAAAATATATCATTATAGTGTATCACTAATACAACGGACATTACAGTGTAACACTGATACAACGAAAAGTATAGCGTAACATCAATACAAGAAACATGTCAGTGTAACACCACTACAACGATCATTTCAGTGTAACATCAATCGGGCGCAAATCAAACGACGTCCCTAGGGAAAAAGAATTAGAGATATCTCCTAACTGATAATTTGGGTGACGTCATTTATGAACCATCCCAAAGTACAGAGCTTCATTAACACATTTATTTAATCCTTACGCAAATGAGGAGGCATATTTCCACCATTGTACTGAAGAGACTCAATAGTCAATAGATTCAAAAGTAGAGATAACTAATTACAGTAATTAATAATTCAGTGTAGATAATCTGTTATGAAACTACTTTGTATGATGCCTATAAAGTCCTACTGTTCAAGTAGGAATATTACACTGGAACAGATGTATTCAACAACTGAAATTATATCATAATATTTTTTAATCTGATGATGTGAGTGTTTAAACAAATAATGAAAAGATTGTTCACCCACAAGAAATAGTTAAAAGTTTCAAACTGTTCAATTTTTGACGTATTATGTAGGTGCGTATTGTAAGATTTTTTAAACAGAAAAACCCACCCGCACCTTAGTCCCACATACACACACTAACATTTTCAGCTTTAGTTTTTTAAACATAAAAAACAAAATGAAGCGCAGCGTGAGGACACTCTTATTTGCAAAACTTGGACTTTTTCTAATCCAAATCCAGCTGCTTCTCCATTGGTCGACAGTGTCTATCATCAACGCTCAACAACCTACTATACTCGAGACAGTCGTGAATGGGAGGAGGCTCAAATACGTTCGCCAGCCATGGGTAAGGCCAAATTTAATTAATTTACCTGTTTTAAAAAAATTCAAAATGTTTTAATTGCATGCTTTTAAAAATTGAAAAAAAAATTATTTATCTATTTTTGAAAAGTTCGAAATATTCGGCTTTCTTGTTTTTAAAAAGTGCAAAATGTTTTATTTGCATGCTTTTAAACAGTGCAAAAATTTCGATTCATCTATTTTTAAAAAGTTCGAAATATTCTGTTTTCCGGTTTTTTAAATGTGCAATTTACGTGTTTCTGAAATGTGCAAAATGTCCTATTTACATATGTATGCTCTGGGGATCATAATATTTTAATATATTTTTTGTAAATACAGTGCAGTCAGGTTACACCGGCCTGGGTTACAACGGTTATCTTGATACACCGGTCAAATTCAGCAGTCCCGGCAACAACCCTATGCTGTGTAATGTTAAATAATAGGCTTACAATTTTACAACGGTCAATTTGATGCATCGGTCAAAATGTATCGGCCGTACAGCACTGTTACCATTAGAATCATATTTGTTACAACAGTCTTTGGTTTTCCTGTTTTTTTCTTAGCAAGGTCTCTCTCTGTAAACCAGTTAGAATAATATTTCAAGAAATAACTAGGCGGGTAGATACGAATGACACAAATTAGACAGGATCTAACACGAGTAATGACACCAGATTTTAGAATTTAGTAGTTTGTCTAGCTTCAAATTTTTTTTAAAAATTTTAACTTCTGTTGGCGTAGGTGATTTGCTAGTGAATTAGTACGGTTGCAATCACGAAAAAACATAGCAAGCAAATGACACTGACAATTGAATGGTTTCACATGTAGCTCGTCGATTTCAAAAAGTTATACCTACAAAAATCAGGCTACTTCTAAATAGTGGGGATCCAAAGTAACTCGAGTGCATTTTGCGTTTTTCGGTCACAATAGCCTTCCAAAGTTTAAAAAAATTCAAATTTTAATATTTTGCCGCCCTGTAACTTCTACAGTTGTCATCCGATTTTGATGAAATTTGATGTTTTCTTAAGTTTAAACTCTTTTCTAAAAAGTAATTTCAGGATTTTTCAAAATTCAAAAATTTTCTTTTTTTCGAAAAAATTGGTCGAAAAAAATAGGCCTCAGAAACAGTGTTTTCTCCAAATTTTTTCGAAAAAAAGAAAATTTTTGAATTTTGAAAAATCCTGAAATTACTTTTTAGAAAAGAGTTTAAACTTAAGAAAACATCAAATTTCATCAAAATCGGATGACAACTGTAGAAGTTACAGGGCGGCGAAATATTAAAATTTGAATTTTTTAAAACTTTGGCGGGCTTTTGTGACCGAACAACGCAAAATGCACTCGAGTTACTTTGGATCTCCACTATTTAGAAGTAGCCTGATTTTTGCAGATATAACTTTTTGAAATCGACGAGCTACATGTGAAACCATTTTCCCTTGTGAGTGAAAAATTGTCAATACATCATGAACTTCAAAGTGAAAAAAACAGTCAGTGATCCTGATATCGAAAGACCCACTATCAAAACTTGGGCGAATTTTTTGAGTCTTCTAACGTCTAGTTAAGATTTTTTATTTACAATTTACCAACAATATAGTAATAATTACACAGCCTGTTAAACCTAAAATGTGGAAATTGCAGAACGGGTACGAAGATGAGTCAGCTTTTAATGCTGCCAGCAAAATTTAAAATTTTAGAACCTACGTCAAACAAACTTAAGCGAAGTTTTTCCCTATTATTTTAGAATCTTCCAACGTCTAATTACGATTTTTTATTAATTATATACCTACTAACACAAAGAATAATTATACCTTGTGTTAAAAAAAAATTAAATTTAAATAGTTCAAAAATCATATGTTACTATACAACGGCCAAAGACCGTTGTAACTTTACAACGGAGCTTTGATACAACGGTTAAAATACAACACCCCCTTAAAAGACCGTTGTAACGAAGTTTTACTGTAGTACACTTAATTTTCACGTAGAAATGGATATGGCTCCTTATGAGTCTTCGCAGACGATATGAGAGCATCACATAGTATCTGAATTACTGTCTTCATTCGATTAATCCCCAGTGCTCAGTTAGTAACCGGCACCGGGTCTCGATTAGCCACCGGGTTTCTCAGACCATTGAGTAATTTTTTAGGTTCCGGGGAAATTAATCGGATGAAGATGGTATGTACCGTAAAGCTCTAAACAGAAGCCGGGTCTCAAATAGAGCCCGGGGTTCTATTAGTGGCCGAGGGTGCAGGTTATAAATTACAATAACAGCTGGATCTCCAATGTAGGCTGGCTCCCCACTATCAGTGTCTCTATTATAGAGGGTATAGGGGGGGCCCTGTTTTAAATGCAAGCCGGCAGGGCTAATATTTGGAGCTTTACGGTATCTATAATATTTTGGTGTCCCCTTTTCTCCAAAAATATGAATACTACAGTTGAGCTGGTTCCGCGCCTTTAACTGGTGTTGTAAGGACGAAGGGATCTTGGCAGATTCTCGAGATGTATCAGATCATAATGCCCAGAAAATATTTATGGACAACAGTTGACAGTGGTGAGTTTTTTGAAATAGCGTGGGGGAAGCTTTAAAAATTTTCAAATTGTTAAAAATCTCTAAAAAAAGTGTTATATTGTGTATGTACCTATATATCCAAATCAAAACAGACAGTTTGGTGGTTGGATAGGGGGACAAGTGATACTACACCCACTGACTCGGGAGTCCAAATGGGCATCAAACTATACGGGGAGCAAACCTTCAGACTTTTACATGCCTAGACCTGACTTTATTGATAATGGAAGTTGTACTATTCAATGTGTTCAGCATGATAAATCAGGGAGACCAGTCAGAATCAAAGGTATTAGACTCTGCTTGGATTATTGTCATAAGCCGCTAAACCGTTCCTGTGCCAGAATAAGTAATTTTTTTAGGTATAGATATTTCAACACAAACAATTTCAACACATTTTTATTATACGTGAATAATTTTTCTTGTATTAATAATTTACATTAAAAAATGCCAAAACTCAAAATGACTGAAATAATGAGACAAGGAAATAACGTCAGATTTTTTGAGGCCCAAATTTAATTCGAATTCGAAACCGAATCTGCCTTATTGTAATTTAATTTTCTAGATGAACTTATCCCGCTTTCCAAAACTACTCTTCATTCATATACATACATACTATAAAAAATATAGCCAAGTACAGTGGAACTTGTACTTTGGTAGCATCATCAGCATCAGCACAAGTCAATATTATAGTAGCAGCAGCTGGTGCAATGGGTGACAGATTAAATTCGAAAAAAAATACCAAGCAGAGAGACAGAGGAAGATGAACCAGTACCGGTACCGGATGACGATGTAGGATGTTTTATTAAGTTTTTAGATTCCATTCCAAAAAAGAAAATTCATTTAACGCGACAAGGACCATAATATATAGGACGGTATAGAACCCCTGGATCGGGACCAAAATGTCACTCACTGCATCATATTGTATGGAATATATTGAATATTGAGCGCCCACTTCAGCATACTGAGCTATACCTGGGATCGAGATGCCGAGATCGACATCATCAAGATGACATGCACATGGAACTTTATATGTGTGTATGTATATGCAAATTAAGCACCTGAACCTCAGGTTGTGACATCATCACCAGTGAGCGACTTCATCGTAATATGCCTTTCAAGACCTCAAGACTGTCAGTCACTGACAGACTGACTTTTAAAAATTGTATTTACTATTTTACTATACAAGAATTGCTATAGCATTTTTAAAACTTTGCATTGTCTGCGGATTCTTTTTTGTGTAGAAAAAATCTCGACAGGTAAAAATTTAATTCTTTTCGCAATTTTTCAAAAATCCCCAAACTGTATTCTATTCTTTTTGATTAAATTTAAAAGATGCAATATTATAAAATTAATTTAATGAATAAAATATTTTTTTAATTCAAGATGTTTAAAAGAGCGGACATAAATGGTGCGACCCAAAATTACCAAAATTTTGAACTCACCCACCCACCTTGTCATCGCACTCTAAAGCATTACGTAAATGACATTCTTTAACATGCGGCGTCATCTTTTTTCAATGTGACCCACCCTCAAGTTGGATAGCGTCATTTGTGCTTGGCCCCTCAAGTAGTACATAGTAGTTGGCTAAATCTTTGTTTTAAATTCTATTAAAAATTTTGTAATTTGTAATTCAATTTTGCCGGTAAATTAAATTTATTTAATAATAAAATTAATGATAATTCAAATTCAACAGTATTTAAATAATTTAACATGCTGACCGAAATCGAACCGATTGAAGGCAAACAGTCTACGGTCTACTAAATTAGCTGATTAAATATGTAAATTTTGTAAATCCCCCTATATACTGTTATATACTAGTTGCTTCTATAAATTCCAATATTTCTAAATTCCAATCCAAAAATAAATAATGCTTTCTAAAATTGGAGGTGTATTGTTTGTTTTGGTTAGTTTCCGTTTTATTTAGTTGAGTTTCATATTGCATTGCAAAATGGGCAAGGGGGAGTACTGCAATTTAAATTCTTAAAATTTCATCTCATTAAATTTAAAAAAATAAAAAGACAAAATGTCCCGGCGAAGAAAAAGTACTAATTTCAATTCAAATTCAAATACTTTAAATCTTTCCTCCACGGTTGGGGGGGTCGGAGCTGGATCCGGAGGTTTGACTGGAGCTGGAGGTGGTCCTGGATCCGTTCCTGGAACTGGGTTATCTGGATCCGGTCCTGGAACTGGGGGGTCCAGAAGTCGACCACATGACGACATAACTCTGATGATGAACCGTGGATTTATTGGAATGGCTACGTTCAAAGGGTCCGCCCAATCATCCTCCGCTAAGAAAAGTGCACATGGCGCAAATGCAAATTTAAATCTTAATCCGAATTTAAATCAAAATACGAGCCAAATTCAAAGCAATAGCAGTAGTGGAGGTGGTAGTGGTGGTGGTGGTGGTGGTGGTGGTGGCGGCGGCGGAGGTGGGAAGTCGGGGAAAACAGGGAATAAAAAATCACGCTCAAAAATTAATGGGAACTCAGTCAAAACGAAACTAAGCTCCGCCTCACAAAATAAAATCCCAAAAGAAAAAGGTAAAACAAAAAACAAAATAGATCTCAAATTCTCAAATATTAACAAATTTATGGACCCCTCTGTCTAAATGTAAATGCAATAAAATTTATTTTCTTCACTAAATTTCATATAGACCCCTCAAGAGTTGTATCCACGATTGTAAAATATCAGGAGTCCCAAGGCTTCTCCCCCACCATTACAAAAAGTGCGGATATTTCTCTAGCAAATTCAAATTCTAATTCAAACTCAATCCCGATGAATAATATGTCCACTACTTCGATTGGTGGGAATCCAAATTCAAATTTAAAATATTCTCGTACCGGCCCCGGTCCGACCCTCTCTCAAAATACATTTCTTCAGGATTCATTTCAAAATTTCACAACTACCCCAACAACAACAACAACGGCGACGGGGAAGATTGTGAGGAATCAGAGTCGGAGGGCGGGGAGAATCGGGAGTCATCAGAGTGTGAGGAGTAGCAACAGTACATCGAGTGCCATCACCACAGCTCCACTCGCCAAGAAGAAGCTCGCCAAGATGAACTCGGGGTCAACGGGCACGGAGACTCGTCCAGTCGGGAGAAGGTCCTCATCCAAAACACTCAGTCGAGTAAATAAATAGAAATAATAGAGATGCTAATAGCTAAATTTAGAAATGTCAGTGTATTACGGTATAATAAAATATTGCAATTAGGTTTGTAATACTACTTTTGTTAGCATATTATACAGTGCAATAACAATATGAACGTAGTATGACATTTTAGTGTGCCTTCTTGTCTCTACAGAACGATTTTAAACTAACTATACAGAAAGCAGAATTAAAATAAATAAGAATAAGAACTTCATATTACTAGTCCCATTTCCAAATTCCGTCTAATTTCTAATTTTAACTAAAATAGGAAAGATCAAAATTTAAAGTAATTTATAGCTTACTATACTATGAGGTTGCATTTTCATTAATAATTATAACTCCGCTGCATTGATTCACAGCTTTGGAAAAGCATTACATATTTACATATATCATCAGTAAAGAATCAAAATGACACATACCCATATTTAGCTAAAAACACTATCTATAATAAAAGAAATTAAAATCCAATTAAATGATCTTGAAAGCATTAAAGTAGAACATTTTGCATTTTTTAAAAACATGTGCTTAAATAGAACGTTTTACAACTTTCAAAAACACTCAAAAATAGAAAATTTCACACTTTTCAAAAAGATGTAAATAGAATAGTTTGTGCTTCGCAAAAACATGTAAACAGAATATTTCACACTTTTCAAACTTATAACATACATCGCAAATAAAACATTTTATAGAGTAAGGGTACCTAATTGTGGCCACCAGTTGTGCATCCGATACGACTCAGTGCATAACAAAATTTCATTTTTGGTTGTAAAATTCGGCATTCCATCTACTGATTCTGCAACTTTGAGTTTCACAAATTTTCAACTAACTAGTAAGACGAATTTAATCAGCCGGCCACAATTAGGAGACCGGCCACCATTAACAGTCAGGAGTTAAGAGAGAAAGTAAATGAATTTATTTACACGGGTACTACAATAGTACTTGCCAAACGACACAGTAACATACATACATGTTGTAGTCTATCATAGTATCATGATATATTTTAGCTGTTACAATTGTTATAATTTAGTATGCAATATATAGCTAATTAAGTATTATTGTAAACATGGTTATGAGCGATTCTATGGGATCCTCGGATGACTGCTACTATTATATCTCGAATCATCTGGTGGGGTAAGATGAACTTCTTTTTGAAGTCCAACACGGCCGATGTTATGGTTCCTCTTGCTCCGAACAGCAGACCAATAACTTCGATGCGTTCCAGTTTATATTTTTCTAGGAAATATGGGATACAGGGCTCATAGTGGACCGATTTTTCTCGATGAACTGCTTCTACTTGTTCATGGTTTTGTTCAAAGCGGACAGTAGGGTCAATTATGAAGCCAGTTTTCATTGCCTCATCGTAACAGAGGATGTCCACACGTTTATTTCCTCCAGCAGAATCCAAACAGAAGACCTCCTCCTGTGCTTTACTCGGAGCAGTTAATCTACCTCTTAGTGGAGGATGTTAATTTACCGCTCCGAGCTATAGATTTACTGCTTAAGTCGAATATTTGTGTTTCTTTGATCAGTGATGGTCAGATCGGGAACTGATGACCAACTTGGCATTAGTAAAAGTAATAATTAACTTATCTTTAGTACATGATGGCCCAAAATCGGTTAGAAATGCGCATCGGAAGTTGGAAAACAGTGCAATATAGGTACTGATATATAGTTTTAACCGAGAAACCTAATCGTTGATCGTATTTTAAATTTTCAATCGAATCAACATTCAACTACAATCCTAAAGTTGGGTGAGAATAGTTAGGTAATATTTTTCCAAGCCGACGACGGGAGGAAAAGTATATTTTCCTGACTTACTAGGGATGTGGTACCGGCGCCCCCCCAAAATCCTCCACCCTCCCAATGACAAAATTTATAGACTTAAAACCACTAGAGGTAGTTACTCTAGAGTAGTCAGAATTATTTGCCGAAACAATTATCTGGAAATTAAGTTTTTCCAACCAAACGCGGAAGTACAGTCAAAGCGATTTCTAATTTATGTTTAGTCAATAACACAATTTGAGCAAATACTCGCAAAACAATTTGTGATCCAGAATTTGTTAACTCGCGTCGGCTCAAGATCTTTATATCCATTAAGCTTTCCATACATATATTGATTGGGGTTCTTCAATAGCTCATGCCTAACTTCAATAACCCGTGCCTCTTTTCGATAATTCGTGGCCCATTCAGTAAAATACACCAAGCTCATGCCAATTAAAAAAAATTTAATTTCTTGGAAGCATATTTATATTTGTCATATATATTGAGTTCAAACTGAATTAAATTTATTATTATCAATTGTAAACAGCACAAATTATACTGAAAACAAATTAAGAAAATTTAAATTGTTTCAACTTGAATCGATTTTGACACTTCGAGCTTCGATTCTATTTTCAAAAATTTAACTCGATAAAAACCCAGCTTTGATTCGAGTTTATATTTCTGTTTCACAAAAAATAACTCCTGACAAACACAAGTGTCTATAATAACTTCAAAATAAATTATAACTGATTTATGGGGTCTGAGCTGTCGAAGCTGAGTATGAGTTGGCATGTTGGGTGTAAGTTTTGGGAGAACACCCCAACCTTAAACTAAAAATTCGATTTTACGCCGCTCGTCGCCAGAACAATAGTTCAGAAATTGCAATTTTTTTCAGCGACCTCTTGCCTGTTCACAGTTGATTTTTCGGGATTGCTACTGTGGATTCAAGTATTCTACCTGGCCATCACTTACTATTAAAGATGAGTTGGCCATCACTTACCAAATCCAAGTTGGCGATCATTTACTACAGTAACTAACACTGGCTATCACTTGTTGAAGAAGAGTTATAGCCATATACCATTATGGCAGCCTTACTGTATAAAATTTATTTATTTTAATTCTCTGTAAACTCCTGAATTCAAGTTTCAAACCCTTAGTTATTGTGTCAATTTGGAAAACCGAATCTACTCTTTCAGAAAATCATCACTTTAGGGCGGTCGGTCTGTGACTGCGCCAGTCACATGACATAGTCGTGCGCGCCATGTCAAATTAGCATGTAAATCTACAGCTCGGCGCCTTTGGTATTAGCCAAAGCAGTTAATCTACACCCCGGAGACGTAAATAAACTGCTCGGAGCAGTAGATTTACACCTTAGTGCTAAGATGATTAACTGCTCGGAGCAGTTAATATACAGCTTAACTCCTGACTGATTAAAGGCACTCTCACCCTACTACGTAAATGCAAACTCATAATATTAACATTTTGCTCACATAACTACTAATGTAGCATATTTTTGACATACATAGCTCATTTAAATTGTAAGACAGGGGATTTTTCAGGGCCGGACGAAGGAATTGGTTTTAGGCAGGAATTTATTTCCATAGGGTGAGAGTGCCTAATTGTGGCCGGGTTCATAAATGTTAAACTTTCAAAAATCATAACTTCCGAACCAGACCTCGCAAAGAAAAACCTTATGCACAGAATTGTTGGCGAAATCTCGCTTAATAAGAGTAAAAACAATCGTGAAGGCAAATCATAGCGTTTTCAAGATACAATAAGATATGTTCAAAAAATCAAGATTTTAAAAAATTGTATAAAGTGCCCTAATTGTGGCCGGGTGAGTCCTAATTGTGGCCACCCTTAAAATTTTTGTATTTCAATTGAATTTAAGCACCTATTAGGTTAAAGCAGTAATAGCTGATCATTTTCAAAGAAAACTGCACAACTTGCATCCATGTGCAGCAACCAGCGTATCTCCATTTCTCATGCTTAAGCTGTCGATCATCTGGAGATTATTGCAAGTCTCAGTTAGCTAACATTTACATCCTTCGATCCTTCTGAAGTTCTTTCTAACACGCACACTATCAACTTGATTGTTCAATGCGTAAAAATGACGAGTTTTCTTTCTATAATCCCAGATTCTGTAAATGAAGTCATTATTTACACTGTGGGTGGCTCGTAGAATCTCTCCGTTTGCTACAATGCTAAACTAGATAGGTTGATCGATCCTGATAAAAATTTCTAAAATCGCCGTGGAATCACTTGGGAATGATGAGAATCCAACCGAAATTGTTGTTTGTTTCTTGTTATTCCTAATCTTTATGTTCGATGGAAGAAACCGTGTAATTTATTAAGTTTAGACCCGGCCACAATTAGGAATCTATAGTGGCCACAATTACGGCACTTCAAAGATAGCTGTGAGTTTTCGTTTTTTCATTTTTAGCTGCAACCTTGAAAATGAAAATCTCAATCTAATGACAGATTACTTACTTGTAATAAGTGTTAACTACCACTAAAGAATTGCACCTGAAATGTTAACTGTTGTAGTCCTAAATCAAATTAGAACAGGAAGGGTATGAATGTGAAAAATCAGAAAATCAAGCTGTCGGACTTGTCGATTTTACTGAGTGCCAGTGGTTTGAATTTCGCGCCTTAAAATTTGAATGTAGATAGAACATGTTAGTATCTCTCTATGACCTATGACTTTTTGCTCCTGCTGTGACGGCCTTGTCAAATAGAGCAGGGGGCCACAATTAGAGGGTGGCCACTATTAGGCACTCTCACCCTACAAAAACAACTATTTTGATTTTATTGATCGTTTTCTTTGGTAAAGCAAAATGTTGTATTTACATGTTTTAGAAAATTGCAAAATGTTCTATTTACAAGTTTTTGAGAAAAGTGGACAATGTTTTATTCGCATGTTTTTGAAATGTGCAAAAAGTTTAATTTGAATGTTTTTAATAAGGCAAAATATTCCTTTTACATATTTTTGATAACTGCAAAATGTTTCATTTACATGTTTTTTGAAAATTCAGGCAGCGGGGGCTGCCTGCGCTGACCTTATTATCCGGCTCTGGGGCTTTTTAATTCTTCATTCACTTTAATATATTATAAAAAACAAGGGCTAAAGCCCTTGTTTTATGGCAGCCTTAACAGCAAAATTAAGCATTTTGAATTTGCCGCAAAATTTTAGCTTCAATTTACATGGTTTGAATTAAAAAAAGCAATTAAGCCGCACAATGTTTTTTTGGTTATTTTATCTATCGTATTTATAATCAACTTCTGTAATACAATCAAAAATTCAAAATTCCAATTTTTGAATTTCCCGCTAATAAATTTAATATTGCGTTAACTCAAGATTTCGACCGGTAAGTCAGTAAACTTACACCAACATGATGCACCATTTGAACGGTAACGATAAGGCAAATCTAAATAACTTAGTGTGCACGCACGATAGTTATTAGGTTTTAAATGGTTTCGAAATTACCTAATTGCAAATTAAAAAATGTTAACGGATTGTGTCGAGTAATATATCATTGGAAAGCTCTTCAAAAATAAGCTGACACCATTTTTTTTGTTTTTTGATTGTGACCCATACAACACATTTTTGGCGGCAATTAAAAATTAAATGACCGTTATTTTGAAAACGTTTTGTTATAATGGACGCCCATTCGATTATTTGAATTCTACTGGTGATTAGCTTTCCAATGATATATGACTCGATGAAATTGGTCCAGTATTGAAAGATTTTTAAAATTCCCGTAAATTATGTAGATAGGTAGGAATCAAATTATTATTAGCCATTATTAAACAGGCTGCACTTACTTAGGCTGAGGCTGAAGGCATGAATTGTGTAAAGCAGCAGGTGGCAAGGGTAAAGGCAAGTAATAAAGTGCCATTGAAAGAGAAAAGGGAACTAATAAATTCTGATTGTTGCCCTTCGTCCAAAACTCAGTGTTGTCACTCTCGAGCCAATAGTAAAGGTAAAATTTAAATATTTTCCACCGCGCTCAAATTTGAAACCGCAACAATCGACATCCACAATCCACAATAATCAAAGAAAAGGTTTTCTTTTTTGCACATTTTACACAGTGCAGTGTATCAGTGATATCAAGAATCAGCGCAGCATCAGCAGTGAATTGTAGATCAGCCCAACCTGCTACCTGCTCGATGTTTAGTTGATTAGTTGTTAGTCGTTATTTAGTGCTAAGTTTTAATCCTAATTATTCAGTTTTTACATTTTAAGCAACTTAAATAACGTTGAACGTACTAGTTTCACACAAAAATGACGTTAGTCTGTTTTCCTTTTGTTTGTTGTTTGTACTGTAAATGTGACAAAAACTTATACCTAAGTTAGTGAGCGGAGATAACATTCCCCATTATTTGGGAGTAGTTTTGTTCTTCTAGTTCTTTTGTTGTTCGACTAGTTTTCCTCTACTCCAAAATTCCAACTCCAACCCGTGTGTCGGTGTCGTTCTCATTCCCGGTTGCCGGTTTTCCCTGGTTTCCTTTTCAGCTTTGACTTTTATTAACGAGACTAATATGTAATATTATAGCAATATTAAATAGTGAGCGTGACTGGGGACCGACGGGGTCAAAGCCAGCACCAGTGCCAGGACCAGCACCAGACCAGCAGACCTCGAAACATAAAATGAAACTGTGATGGGGGGATGGAAAATTTGAAATTAATTGAATTGTTTAGTTGTACTTTAATACTTTTAGTTGAGAATTCATATTAAACTTTTGTCTCTCGTCCCTTCGTCTTCTTCTTCTTCGTCATTTGTCATTCTCGCTGAGTTCGTCAACATTATTCATCATTCGGTTCGGTTGGTATTCGCTATCGTTATTCGTCATTCATCTGCCGGGTGACTGACTAACTGAAACCGATACCGACACCGAAATCCGAATCCCAAGACAGAAGAAACCGCACAGAAAAAAAATGAGGAGTGTAGAATTCAAAATTAAAAAAAAATCATACCATTTTCACAATGTTGAGTGTCAGTGAGTCAGAATCAGAATCAGGAGTGAGCAGGAGGTATGCAGTACTCACAATTCTATATGATCTGAGATTTGTTTGATAGTCTGATAGTTTTATGAAAAGTTTTTTTTGAGTTTCTTTCTAATCTAATCAGTGAAGACTGAGGACAGTGAGTGAGAGAAGAAAAAATCTTGAAACTTCCAACTTTTTCAACATTCTCAACATCCAAAATCCAACATTCAAGTTTTCCCTTGTTCGTTCGGTCGGTCGGTGTTCCTTGTTCGTCATTCGAATTCGTCCTCGTTGTTCGTAATCTCAATCGTGTTCGTCATTCAAACATTCAACATTTCTTGTTCTTCTTCATCATTCTCCTTCTCCGGGTTCTCCCTTCCCCGCCCGTTGTTCCTCTTTACTTGATAGTAGTTCTTCTTCGAGTGTCGGCCTTCTTCTACTAGTAGTGCAGTTAAGGTTAAACTTTTTTAAGTTTTCTTCGAAATTCCCCCTTCCGTCCCCCTCCCCCTTCTTACCTCGTTCACCCTTGAAGAGACAGAGAGAACATTGAAGATCCTTATCCATCGAATTCGAAAACTCTTGGTCTGAATCTAAATCCTGCTGATGGTCTCACATGTATCTGTAGGCAGCAGAAGCATCTTCTCAAGTATGCATACTCAAAAAAAAGTAGAAGGAAAAGCTCCCGGTGACAAGACACAAAAGTTAAAGACAAAGACAGCTAACTGACTGACTCTGTCTGTCTTTAGTCTTTGGTTAGTTTCATCTTTTCTTTGAACGTTTTACGTCTACATATATATATAATTTATTATGTAGTTGATAGTTGGTAGTTTTGTTCGGAGTTCGCATTCTTTGACTCCGGTTGCCGGTCCCAGCGGTTTGAGTGTTAGTTTGTGAGTTGTAGTCATCCGATGTGATGGGATGTGACGTGATGTGATGCGATCTTAATCTTAATCTTGATTATAATGTTATCCTATATGGTCGTCGTCAATTTTTTGTTGGTTTTTTTCCTTTTATATTCGTTTTTGTTTCCATAGTTGAGTTTCGTCGGAGTACAATGGGGGAGCGGAGTCAGCGTGGGATTTTCCTCGATCCTGACATGTACAAAATCTCTGAGGAAGATAGTCAAGATGAAGAAGTTTTGTCGACGATGGTGGGGCCGATGAGGATGAGGATGACGAGTGTTGGCAGTGGTGGTGGCGTTGGTGGTGTTGGGAGTGGGAAATCGACTAAAAGTAATCATAATAAGGATAAATTATTGGACGAGGGAGAGAAAGTATTTCAATTAATTCATGAAGTGGAAGATCTTCGCACAGTCGACATTTGTCTTGGTTTTCTGAGTAAATGTGTGAGTGGTGGTGGTGGTGGGGCCGGGGCCGGTGTGGGACTCGGGCAAAAACAACGTCGTGGTGGCGGTGTCGGTGGTTCCGGCACTGGCCCGGGTCCTGGTCCTGGTGGAACAAGCCTCTGTGAATTATTACTCGGCATAATTCCCGGTCATTTGTCAAGTTCTTTGAGTAACCGAAGTAATGTTCCAAGTCACGGGGAAGTTTCAAACTACTCCTCAACTTTTTTATCTTCATCAGTATCAAGCTCCGGGAGAGGAGGAGTAGGTGGAAAGGCGACGACGACGACAACGACAAATACAACGACAACGAATCTCGGGATGGGAAAGCCGACGGGTGGTAGTGGTAGCGGTGGGAGTGCTCCGGGTTCTTCTCACTTTGCTCCGAATTCCGGCTTTAGCTCTATGGATCAGGGCAGTCATGGTAATGGTAATGGTGCAGCACTCAGCTCAAGTCTCTTCGGTGGACTAGGAAAGAAACAGAAAAGTTTTGCACCTGTTGGCGGCGTTGGAATTGGACCCAACTCACACAAACTAACTCACCCGCCATCGCCATTCTCATTTGGACTCGAGCCGGGCTCCGGAGCACCGTCACCGTCACCGTTACCGGGACAGGTGACAGGTGTGACTGGGTGCTCTTCATCGAAAGCAAAAGGATCCAAACTATTTAAATTTGGGAGCAATTCTACTTCTTCAAGCTTCACTTTCAGTCAGAATCTTGGGCACGGAGAAGGAGCTAAATCTATTTGGGTAAACACACACACAGTCAACATTTAAATCCAAAATCTAATTTCTTATATATATGTATTACCCAATATAATTAATTATTATTATGTATGTGATGTGCTCGAAATTTTCCTGAATCGGTCAAATTTTGGTGAATCGGTGTTCGTTTCTCTCGTTCTTGTTCTTCTTGATTGTGTATGAAAGGGTGTGTGTGGGTGCCATATTGTCATTCGGGTTTTCCTTTTCATTACGATTATGATTATGGGTTTTACTTTTTATGGTTATGATTCTAAAATGCTAGATCTAGGTTTTTATTGCACAAGCTCAAAAAACATATGCTTCAACCCACTTCAACCAACTCCAACCTTTTAACTACAAATATGTACCTATGTATATATTCAGTCTCCTTGCTCATACAGATGTTGTTTTAGTTGTGACAGATTTTGATTTCCTTCTCGAAAGTCACACAACTTGCAAATTAAAGTTGCAATTTTAGTTTTACAACTTACAAGTCGGAAAATTCATGTAAGAAAAAATGCGTTGTGAATGTAAGTAGTACGTCATTAATTAAAATTGCAGTCACTTACAGGAGTGGAATGGAATGTGGTCATTTTACTTATATGTACTTTTGAAGTTTTAAAATTTTTGGAAAAACTTTTCCGATTTGCACTAATTTTTTAAATCCATATTTATAAAACTTTTCAAAATAATTCGGCAGAGGCAGATGATTAATTTTAACTAGGTAAATATGCAAGTTTTTTTTCAAATTGCGCAATTGTTTGAGCTAGGGCAGAAGAGTGAAAACTGAAGCATCTTTTATAGGAAAAAAATGATAAAATTTAGCACTTTTTGAATCGATACAGAAATGTGTAGATATGGCTCCTTTTGCAACCTCAATATTTTTACAGACGGGAAAATAAAATATGTGTGAAGGAAATTGTATTGATGATATTACGATTTAGAGATATATGCTATATTATAGATATTATAAAGTTTAGTAGGATATAGGGATAGGGATAGGAGTAACTAGTGGCCTATAGGTAGTTTTTTTAAGGGATGCTATGAAGCTTAATGGGTTTCGGAAAACGAAATGAAAAAAAAGGAGAGAGAGATGGATGTGATGTGATGTGGAATTCTCTCGATGGAGAATGGAGTCATTAGGCAGAATTTTATTGTCCACGTGACGTATTATACCATTTTCCTCCCGAGATGCGATGATCATAATGATGATGATGTAGATTTTTAGATTTCTTTGAGGCTTTGACTTTGAAAATCTCCAGTCTAATGTATTTCTTTTTTTTTGCTTCCCTATGTTTTTATGCGTATACGTATATAGGATCCGGCTGCGATGGATAAGTTGGGAACAACTACTGGCACTGGGCCTAGTGAGGATCGGTTAATCGTGGCGGGCTTCATTCCGGATGGTCCCACCATCAAAAATCGTCACATTAAAGTTGGTGAGTAATTCTTCTCTCTCTGGATGTCATTCTATATTTTACTATCTACTTTTACTACTTTCATCTCAATAATCCCAAAATCCCCAAAAAACTTCCACAAAACGCAATCTCAGAATCTGCATGTAGGTGTATGGATGAATTTTCCAAGTACCTCTACCTTACGTATATATGTAGTAATATTTCTTGTGGTGACCATTTATGCTGTTAGTGCTGTTCTTTAATGTGCCAATTTTGAATTTATGTGTTTGTGTGCATTACAATAATCTGTACTAGGTACTTATACTATCACATAAAAATTATTTCCCAAACAAAAGTGATTAAGTTGGTATTATGCATTCTAATTTCGTTTAGTATAAAGATGGTTGTCCAATTAGTATATAAGACTGTAATGAACTTAATACTAATTTTTTAAGCTTTACAAAATTAATTTATGAATATTCAGTTCAATTTATAGATAAATTGTATGTATGTATGATTATTGAGAGAATTTGAACCTGAGCGGTTATGTCTCTATTAATCAGTTGCTCTACGATGTGGTCCTTGGTGGGCATGTATGAACATGTCACTCAAGTTCCGTATCGCATAATACTTTATCTTATCTTAAACATGGATAGTGTATACTTGCTTACGACCGAAAGTCAGCGAGTAGATTATACTCCTCGACAGGAGATGTAACATTCCTCAAGAATTGAGGACTTTGTTATCAAAACGCGTTAAGTCCATGTTGCTCAACTTTACAGGAACCGCAAATTTTGATAATCATGTGAAAACGTAAATATTTTTTCGAAATTTTTTTTTCAGTAACTGCATACTGCCAGGTGTATTAGTAGCCAAAATAACTCAAATCTGACGCAGCGTCGTAATTTTTTAAAAATGATTCAAAATTTTGAAATCTTGGACTTAACGTGTTTTGCCAAAAAACCCATAAGAAACAATGCAAAAAATTAACCTTTTGAATCATATTGAATTGCATGCTAATTTATAATTGTAAAATTGAAGTATAAATTGTACACTTCAATAACATGTAAATAGAACATTATGCAATTTTCAAAAACATGTACATAGAACATTTTGCATTTTTTAAAAACATGTAAATACAACAGTAAGCATTAATTAAAACAATCCTGCATTCCAATGTTAAATTTTCGAGTGCAAATCTACTACTCCTTAAAGAAGTTGTTTGCTAAGGGATTGTCCACAACTGACGTCATAGAAAAGTATTCATTTTTAAAACCATGTTGCCCCCTGTCACCAGATTAATCATATTGCGTAAATGACTATCCCTAGCATAGTGAAAGCAAGTAGAATGACCACTCAGTTGATTTCAATACTGCTCCAGTTAAATACTAAGTAGGCACCAACCAATCATTCATTTTCAGCGGCTGTGGAGCACAGCCACCTCAAGTGAATGAAAGGACAGATAAACAGACGAACAATGTCAGGGCCACATCAACTCCCTGGCAAGAGAGTTGGTGTGGAGGTAGCTCAACACTCATCACTTAGCTACGAAACTGGAAGGAGGTCTGAGAAGAAGATATCTCGTAAGTAAGGGAAGTGAAGAGAGTCTTGTAGCTTTTCGGTTGAATTTGAGTTTCTATATTAGGAAAGCTCTCGATCGTTAGGTTTTAGCCTTTGCTGTAGGACCAAAGCACGAACTCAAGAAAAGAGATTTTACGAGAGTACTTGAGTAGAGATTAAGAGTGTGCTTTGGGAGAATAGAGCGTGAACCACCTGAAGAGCCGAGTCCCGAAAACAAGCTTTTTGGAACTGGATACAAGCATTGGACCAAGGAGTCTAGTTCTTGGAAATTCCCCACATCCCGTGTTGATCGTTTCGTGTCGAGGTAATTGTCAATTCGATTGTTAGCATTTAAGAAGGCATCCGGACTTGTCTAGTGGTTGTGAAGACAGGTCGGAGCAGTTTTGTAAGTGTTTATATCATTGAAGCATTTTCCTTTTCTTTTTACTGAATTAAAGTATCCGTAAATATTCGTATTGCTTCAATCCGAAAATCAGATTTCAGTTTACGATTCATTTCATTCACTTTCAATATTTTATTCAGTCATTTCATTATACCGTGAAGCACCCAACCGTCGTCGTCACGAAGTGACTCCCAACGGTTGGCTGAACCATACATATAGATAAGCTTTTACCATTTACTGCCAGTAACCATTACAGGAGTGCGAACTTAAAATCAAGAGTGGATAAACTCCCGGGTTTTCTGCTCTCAAATTTTAGGTGCGGGGTATCGCATTTCTGTACTAGGCGTATTGTTAATTTTGGATTTTTGAAAGAAAAAGTCGAAATTTTGAAAATTTCGAAGTTTTACGACAGTTTTTAAAGTAAAAAGTTAGATTTTCGCTATTGAAATACGGATTGGTTATTAAGCCTTATTAGAATCCGGTTAATGAGGATTTTTATTTTGTTTTACGAGAAATAAGGATATATTTTTGATTTACGAGAAATAAGTAACAGTATTTTAAGGATAAAAATCGAAAGAATAAGTACAAAACTGCAAAGATTGTCTACGCGAGGAATTACGTGTGGATACATATTGCCCAAAACATTTATAGTATTGGGAGCATTAGCCGACGAATTACGGTATTTCCAAAGTTGTCCTTTGATAGTCACTCAAACGGTGAGAGTTGCGCGATACGCCGTATTTTTCACTAACTAAGCGAATACAACCCCAAAATATTATTCATTTCGTGGACAAAGGAAATTGTTGGTGCCGTGGTTGTTTGGTTTTGCATTCCCAAAAATTAAGCATTCATACTTCTGTCTTTTCAATTCACTTGAATCTACCTAGTTATAAGTAAGGATATTACCATTCCCTTTTCCTCACGAAAAGGACACTTGAACCTACCTAGTATAAGTAAGGATATTACCATTCCCTTTTTCCTGTGAAAAAGGACACTTGCACCTACTTAGCTATTTTAACTATCAGATTTGTATGAAGCCATTGAATACGTCCATGGTCATAGCCTTTATTGAGGGAACATTAGACTGGTACATATTCATTGGAGGTATCGAGTACGGAGTTGGTTTAGATTACTTATATATATATATGGCTATGGGCATAGCGCTTATGTACTTACTCAACCAGTAATTTATTTTGAGAATAGTTGCCACTCGTTTCTGGAGTGAGGAATTCAATAGAAACTTTTTGGAAAAGGAAGCTTTGTGTTCCTTTGTATTTTTCTCAAACGTTCGATCGCCTTTCCGCATAGGAAAAGTTAAGCCAGTTCGAATTTAAATAATACTATTTTTATCTTCCAATTTTCCCTATATTTTGAATTTGTCATCGAACCAAGACACACAAAGGATAACAGCCTTGGTGTGGAGGCATATCTCAAATTTTAGGTACATGTTATTTTACCGACAGCCCAGTAATTTACTGAGCAAAAGATGCAGATTAGGTCACCGGCCACTCAACGAATGAGTGGAAAAATTTTTGGAGGTAGATAGCTGTGGATTAAAAGCTATGTAAATATTATGTATATCCAATTTCAAATATAAATTTTAATTTATTAGGGATAAGACAGAGAGTCACTGAGTTTCAGTCAAAATTTTAAGTGCATTAAGGGTATATGGTTGGTCAGGATAGTGCGTCACAGATTTTGGACGGCAGTGATTGACCCGTAGTAGAAGCAACGTCATTCGTCCTTTGTCTTGTCCTTTGTGAAAATTGTGAAAAATTAAACTAATTATATTTAGATTATGCGGGATTACTTTGCCGACCAGAATCCCAGTCGGTTTACTACCAAGTCTTTGCTTTCTAGTGCGGTTTAGTATTCAACAGCAAATCACAAGTTGGAATTCTTAAATTTCTGTCCCTTTCCGTATACGGAATTATCGAATGGCCTGATTTGCATGAGTTTTAGGTTTGGTAAGGTTGCGTACAGGCACGAGCGATAAAATACGGCCAATAACTAGACAGCCATGGAGTGACATTTTGGCGCCAGCGACTGAAATTAGTTTTCCGTCAAAGGATATTCGAGAACTTTCGAGTTCCAAGTCCTTCTCTTTCTCAGACACGAAGTAATACATTGACCTGATATCTTTTAAGTTCAGCGTTAATATGTACGTGTAAATTTCGACTTAACTTAAAGTTGTACGGTATAGAGATTGAGACCATACCTTTAGTCTGTTGAAGAGCCACAAATACTCATTTGGTTGCTGCATAGATAATCGCATTGTGGCAACTCAGTAATAAAGAACCAGCCTACAAAGTTCATTTAATTGGTGCCATTTCCTAATTTGTGTATCCTTTCGAGAACCTTCCCTTCCAAGTATTAGAAGGCATGGACGGTATAAACCTGAATAGGAGAATGGCTGCATACTTGATCGTCTCCCAGCTCCAAGACCCAAAACTAGCAAAAATTATACAATCATTGGACAAGAGGGAG
The DNA here is from genome assembly GCA_949802685.1 of Dicyrtomina minuta. Classification (NCBI taxonomy): domain Eukaryota; kingdom Metazoa; phylum Arthropoda; class Collembola; order Symphypleona; family Dicyrtomidae; genus Dicyrtomina; species Dicyrtomina minuta. The sequence goes on from OX461809.1 coordinate 90,365,387, forward strand.
GACGAGTGTGGACCTTCAGACCACGAAAATAGGGAAAACTTCAAGTTTGGCGAAAATCATATTTTACAACACCGTAGCCATCGTCCAAGCGATGACACTTGGGTGACTGTATTACCTGAAAAGGAAGCTTTTCAGATATGTCGTGATATACATGAAAAATCTCACTGCGGCCGCGAACTGATATTAATTTCAGTCGCGGATAAATTTTGGTTCAAACACACGTGGAGAATAATAGCCTCGGTATACAAGAAATGCGAGGTGTGTAACCCAGTTAGTCACAAGCAGAGTCAACCACACGTAATGGAAAATAAAGTTGGGCCTTTACGGGACTCTTATGGTCGATTTCGGACCAAAAAGCCTCCGGAGACCAGTCAAACTGAACCGGAGGAATGTAGTGCGCACGCTAACAAACTTAGTATGAATCATAAATCTGATCAAATGTTAGCCTTCCTTGACGAGGAGGACGACTACTGTTTGGGTTTCCAAGACAGTGGTTTGTCCGTCGAGTATGGGGTAGCCACCGACCAAATCGGTGGAAATAATAACTCACCAATTAGTGAAAATATTAACGTGGATGTGCTGTTAAATCACGTTACAATCTCGGGTGAGGAAAGCATGCGAGAAGATTTGCCGTATATTACTGAGCGCCGTTCGAACAGGAAACGGAAAAGAACGGAGAGATTCACGGATGCTGAGAATGTGATGGCAAAACATACAAGGTTAGACGACAGTGTCATAATAATTTAAATTTAAAGACCACCCCTTTTGAGATTTTAGTTTTTGTAATCTACTATGTATCTTATTCCTTGACGCAGGCATTATTATGTCAGAATTTTAAAAATTTTAATTTTCACAATTTTAAATCATTTTTGTAGGCACGAACAACACGTTAGTTCGATAGGTTCCGTCGAACAGTCCGTTTCCAATAAAGTTGGACGAGTCTGGAGGAATAACTGTGGAGCCTATGCAATACAGGCCTATCAAATTAAAGTGTTGGTCGCAAATTTGTGTATTTCCTATTTTTACCTTATTTTTAGTTAGGGATGTTAGTGAGCCAAAAATTATTTGGAGAGGTTCTGTTGAACATTCCGTTCTGACGTGATCAGACGAGTTTGGAGGAGTAATTGTCACGCGTAAGCAGTACAAACCCATCGAAATATTTTTGTGAGTGTACAGTTTACAACAATAAGTAATGGACCCCCAGGTCCGAATATAGTTTCGTCCTAACGGTGGATAGTGCGAGATTGATAAAGGGGCTGCGAGCAGTCTCGATGGCATCCCATCTCCTAACGGAGATGGCGAGGAAATGTCAACGAAGTACCTGCGTTCAATCAAGCAAATTCAAACCGTAGGATAATGCCAATGATATGTCATTGGATAGTGATTAGTTAGTATTCGTTCCTTGAATTTATTTTAACTAAAGTGTAGCTCCCATACCCAGAGTCCCGGCTCTGGAAAATAGTCTGGAACTTGGATCTGGAAATTGGAGATTCACCACGGTAAATAATTCCACAAGGTCATGAATAAATGTTGATGTTTGTGAATTAATACATTTTATTTACCACAGTAAGTAGAAAAACATAAAACATATAAAAATAGTATACCCCATATAAACATATGGCGAAAAATTTTGACTAAAAATAGTAATTATTTACAAAATACAAAAATAACACTTTAACCAAACTTACAGTTTAGAATGCATGTTGTGTATCAAAGTAGATCATGGGTAAGTTGATCAATGGCATTAGGATAGCAAGGCATAACCATGCGAGGTGTTTCTTCTTTCCAATTTTAACAGGAAATACTCCCGGAAAATAAATTTCTTTTGAGACCAAGAGCGTGGAAATCGTTCCACCACCGGAGTCGGAAGCGGAGACGGAGGAGGAGGAGGAAAAAGATGACAACGGAGACGCTCCGAGCTACGACGTAAAAAGAGAAAGAAAGGACGATGATAGTGACGAGCCTCCGCCTCCCGCTTTCAATAATCCACCAGATTTTTGCCGGAGCACGCTGCTCCGGAGGAGCCACCGACACCGGAGCCGGTGGATGAGAATGAACCAGGGTCTCACGTCGATTCGACGTTGGACTCCATGATGGTGAATGTCAACCCGACCTTAGTTCTTTGGACTTCCACCATGGGGGATGAATCGAACCTCAGACCTAGTTTGGTTCCAGCGGAAAATCCTTCCGAGACACTGGAGTTATACCAAACTGCGAGAGCAGGAGATTCGTTCACCGTGGGCACGGATAAAGAAAATATGGATCCTCAAGCAAACGATGACATGAGGAGATGGAGACTAAGGGACCAGGACTTAATAGATACGAGTTCTGACGACGCCATTGACCCTTGGGCGGCCAATGGAGAGAATGGAGATCACATCACCATACGACCATCACCAGAAGGAGAGTTCTATGGAGACGAGTCGGAGACCGGGGACATATATTTTACTCCTATTCATCACAGAGTGCCTCCAAAGAATCGGAGGAGAATTGTCCACCCATCGGATGAGCTTACCAGAGCCCGGAAACAGCTAGCTCTTTTCTTTTGGAATCCTGAAGATTATGTGGATATGACCCCGGAGGAAAGGAGTAGAGAGATGTTCTTCCGCGAACGCGCCCGATCACGTTACTGGTTTCGGGAGAGGATCAGGATCGAATCACTGGAAAAGAAAGGAGGAGAGTCGAGCCAGCGGAGAGAACCACTGGATTTTTCGAATTCTTTACCGAGGGATCGCCCAGTTAAGACCCCACCGACTTCGGAGACGAGCCAAGATACGTGTAGCTATAAAGATAGCTTGGACTCATCCTTTAGCCCCATTCGTGATACCCCTTCCCCCAACCAACAAACTTCCGGACCCCGAGCACCGAAAAGGAAGATACACTCGCCTTTCTATTTTCACCGGAAGAAGTTGAAGCTCCCATGACGCCAGGCCATGGCCAACGATATTTGGATAATGACTATGATTGTGACGACGATTATTATGATTTATTTGTTTTGTTTCTGTGTGTTCCTCATCCATCAGATAAAGTTGGATGAGGGAGATGAATTATGAGTTTCATGAAATATATATTTTTGTACATACCATTTTTTATTTATGAATTTTTATGCTTACGTTTATGACTCGAGGTCTTTTAACCTCTTGTGTACATGAATTTTATTTTGATTACAATATTCCCGCATTTTTATTGAGATGTTTGATAGGAAACATTTTTGTTTCGTTGGGTGTTCCCCAAACATGTAACCATACGCCGTCGTATGGAACCGATGAAGTTATGTCTGTCAATTCATGCCCGTGACATGAAAATATTTCTTTGATATTGAAATTCCTATGTATGGAGATGTAGCCAGGGGAGAATGTCTCCCTGGAAATTTATCCGAAATTTTTGTATGATTACAAACTTAAGGATGTTAACGAAAATGTATATGTTGTTGAAAACCAATGAATTGTAAAATTTTGTATAAAATCTGTAAACCAACACCGAAACGATCACGAAAATCCCCCAAATTTTTCCGGATGTGCATCAGTGGGACCTGATGCGGATAGGTGGTGGAGGTTTGAAAGCAAGTAGAATGACCACTCAGTTGATTTCAATACTGCTCCAGTTAAATACTAAGTAGGCACCAACCAATCATTCATTTTCAGCGGCTGTGGAGCACAGCCACCTCAAGTGAATGAAAGGACAGATAAACAGACGAACAATGTCAGGGCCACATCAACTCCCTGGCAAGAGAGTTGGTGTGGAGGTAGCTCAACACTCATCACTTAGCTACGAAACTGGAAGGAGGTCTGAGAAGAAGATATCTCGTAAGTAAGGGAAGTGAAGAGAGTCTTGTAGCTTTTCGGTTGAATTTGAGTTTCTATATTAGGAAAGCTCTCGATCGTTAGGTTTTAGCCTTTGCTGTAGGACCAAAGCACGAACTCAAGAAAAGAGATTTTACGAGAGTACTTGAGTAGAGATTAAGAGTGTGCTTTGGGAGAATAGAGCGTGAACCACCTGAAGAGCCGAGTCCCGAAAACAAGCTTTTTGGAACTGGATACAAGCATTGGACCAAGGAGTCTAGTTCTTGGAAATTCCCCACATCCCGTGTTGATCGTTTCGTGTCGAGGTAATTGTCAATTCGATTGTTAGCATTTAAGAAGGCATCCGGACTTGTCTAGTGGTTGTGAAGACAGGTCGGAGCAGTTTTGTAAGTGTTTATATCATTGAAGCATTTTCCTTTTCTTTTTACTGAATTAAAGTATCCGTAAATATTCGTATTGCTTCAATCCGAAAATCAGATTTCAGTTTACGATTCATTTCATTCACTTTCAATATTTTATTCAGTCATTTCATTATACCGTGAAGCACCCAACCGTCGTCGTCACGAAGTGACTCCCAACGGTTGGCTGAACCATACATATAGATAAGCTTTTACCATTTACTGCCAGTAACCATTACAGGAGTGCGAACTTAAAATCAAGAGTGGATAAACTCCCGGGTTTTCTGCTCTCAATAGGATTGCCAAGTAGACCCATTGAACCTATCAATGACGTCATTTGTGAACGACCCCTTACGTCTTTATTTTCTTCATAAGAAACGCGACTGTTCTTTTGTACAATTTCTTAATTACTTTGTAAACCATGCCCTTCTGTATTATTAAAACAGCAGAGCTTCCAAATGTACCAAACAAATTGAAATTTAGTTTGCATATCGATCTGTTAAGGATCGTCCATAAATGACGTTTTAGGTAGGGTATGTGAATCTAGTCATGTAGTAATGATATGTCATGCCGTGGGAAAGATAACAGATGAACGCAATGTTAAAGTGATGACATGGCGATGGATTAGCCTTAAAAAGTGAAAATTTGTGGGACGTCATTTATGGACCATCCCCTACAAATAGTACACGTGAATTTGATGTTAAAGCGAATAAATTTCGTTTCATTACAAGAAGCAGTTTTGGGAAAATAAGGATATTTTTTTATAAGAATCAGTTGTTTTTATTGGGTTTAGTGGACTTAACGTGTTTTGCCAACAAACGACTGATGGACTTAACGTGTTTTGCCAGAAAACGGTTTTTGAGCGAATTATTTAAAATAGTTCCAGTGACCTTTGACCCCTAATATTGCACTGTGTGAATTATATGTACTTAGTCGTTCTTAAACACCAATAATCTCAATTTCTGAAAAAATGGACTTAACGCGTTTTGCTAGAAAACTCCTCAATTCCTGCTGACGCAGAGGGATCGAGCACTGGTAACTCCACTAAATCATCTTGAGCCGCCAAGTCAAGAAGAGAAAGGGATCCGCCAGTACTCAACACCCGCCAGCCACAACTCAAATAAGCGAAAGTTATTGGGTGGTAACCCCTGTAGCACAGAGTAGAGAGAGTGGGAATGAATGTATTGAACTATATGAAACATACAGTGAGAGGCAGTAGGAACCTACATTAAGCCATCCAACATCTCTGTCTCAGACAGTAGAACTGTCACAGATGAATGTACGGAGAGCACCCACTCACCTTAGTTCTCCACAACACCCCGTTTCTTCTCCCCACCCATCAGCCAGGAAAATCACCAACACCAATTCCAATCCTGAGCGTGACTGGCTGGCCCGACTCAGTGGTGTGACCATGCCGTAGCATCGTCAAACCACCAAGCCGGGTTTATTTATAGATAAATTCATATTATATACATTATTGAAATTATTTAAATTATATAATTCTGTTCGAAATTTCGTAAATTTGCCGTTTCTCAAAATCGACTCTATCGTACAGTAAAAAAATATAGTATGTGATAAAGTCACGGCTGGACGAAGAAATTGCTTTTAGGCAGCAATTTGTTTCCATACAAAAACCACCACTTTGATTTTATTAATGGTTTTCTTTGGAAAAGCAAAATGTTGAATTTTTACGTGTTTTAGAAAAGTTTACAATGTTCTTTTTACTTGATTTAGAAAAGTGCAAAATGTTCTATTTACATGTTTTTTGAATAGCGTTAAAATATTTTATTTGCATGTTTTTGAAAACTCCAAAATTTTCCATTTACATGTTTTTTGAAAATTCAAGCAGCGGGGGTTGCCTGCGCTGGCTGCATTATCCGGCCCTGAATAAAGTTTGTTTTATAAACGGTTTTCACAAGTAATTAGATACTTCCCCACTTCCCCTTTCTCCTAAAAAAAACCAACAATAAGTATCGCCTACTTTTTCTTAAATTAAAAAGCGGTTTTTACAGTTTTTTCAAAAAACTCTAATATTACAATTTTAGGCTTTTACAGGTTTTTCCTGTCTCTAGTCTCCAGTAGAACAAATGAGTGAGTAATAAATAAGTCATAATTTAAAATGCGGAAAGTGACGACTGTGTGTACGTCGTACGTTGGACGTGTGAATCCGGACTGGGACTGGGTGATTAAAAACTTTGCATTCCCTCAGCATAAAGCCTATATATACATGGCCTGAATATATGTGTGGGTATTTCAAGGTTTTTTTTTCTTAGGCCAGAAAAAAAATAAAATCCCAATAATAAATCAAAATCAAAGAGTTCTTGAGTCTTGGAGTTCTGGAGATCTTGACGTTTCCTTCCAATAATTCCTACAATATCACATTTAGCTTGGAAGGGAAGTGAGTGAAAGGGAAATATTTTACCAGGCTCCTTCCTTCCGTTCCGATTCCCATTCCGAGTGGGATTCTCCCCTCTATATTATATTCGCTCTAGAATTTTTCGAGTTTTTCAGACGAGGGACACGTTCAGCCGGTACTGGTGCCGGTACCGGTACCGGCTCAACATTCAGAGCTCTGAATTCGGATTCAAAAACAGTTAATAATAATAGTACCTATATATAATAAGTGAGTGTAGTAGTGAATCTAATGATATATAAAATATAGGTTTCAGCTTTCAGCTTGAGTTCGATCTTCGACTTCGACAGAAGGACCTCGGGGAAGAGCGTGTGGTGTTAATGCGGAGCCAGGCTTTGATACACTACTTGCTAGAATGCTGATAATGCTAATGCTGAAGCAAATACAGTGAGTAGTAGCTTGGGGGCTATCCATAAATGGCGACATTAGCAATCAATATTAGACTCTAGGGGTGGGTCTGGACATGTCGTGTCATTGGTTTATTTCCAATAACGGACTCCTGATTCCTGTACATTATGCTATCCTGAGGGCTATTTTGGTTTTGGTTATTTTCAAAATTGCCCTTTAATATTGAACGACAAATTTCGTAGACCATTTATGGATGACCCCATAGTTATATGCTTCCTTGCTGCTATAATAATTGTAATAATTGATACATTATACTGATGTGCATATGGACGACATTTATCATTCATGATAGCTGGGGTCGTCTATATATTACGTTAATCAAATCCAGCAGAATTTCTGGAGGAGTAGGTTCCTTAATAAGGTCCTTGTTATAAAGTATTTCGAGCAATATTAAAAAATTCTGAAAGGTTCACTCAAATCCAAAATCTCAAATATAGCAGGTGAGTCTGGGTGGGTGACTGATTTCCGGACGTCATTTGAAGGGAGTCCCATGTATGTGATGATGTGAATTTTTCAGGGTCGGACGAAGGAGTTGCTTTTAGGCAGGAATTTGTTTCCATACAAAAACCACCATATTTTGATATTATTGATATGGTTTTCTTTGGTAGAGCAAAATATTGTATTTACATGTTTTTTAAAAAGTGCAAAATGTTTTTTTTACTTGATTTAGAAAAGTGAAAATTTTCTATATTTACATGTTTTGAGAAGAGTATTAAAATGTTTTGTTTCCATGTTTTTGAAATGTACAAAAAAATTTAATTTGCATATTTTTGAAAAGTGCTCAATGTTCCATTTGCATGTTTTGAGAAAATTCAGGCAGCGGGGGCTGCCTATGCGCTGGCCGCATTATCCGGCCCTGGAATTTGTTCAGTGTGCAGTGAGGCTGGTTCTTAAGTTTCCAGTAGTTGTGTTGGTCTCTGTGTCTGTGTGTCTAATGGAAGGAGAGTAACGAGACAAGAAAAAGGAAAAAGAGATGAAAACGAATGGGAAGTTGGGAGATGTGAGGGGAAAATGAAAAGGAATACGAAGCCGAAGTCGAAGTGGAAGTCGACTGCCGAGACCAAGAAGACACCAAGACAGGAAATTCTTATTTGTTCTCTATGTACTGGACTGACTTGTGTGTGTGTTCCTCCCTCTCCGTCTCCGTCTTTTATGTATTTTGTACACAGGCTCAAAAATTTGTATGTAGTAGTACGTTCCTATATACTACGTATGATTTCTTTTTTCGGGTTTTCGGATTTGAGCTCCGGATCGGAATTCTGCTCTGGTTCTGATCTTCCCTTGTGTTCACTCAGTTCTATGTTTTGTGTGTGTGTGGCTATGTGGAAGAGTAGTGTTGGACTGCTGGAGTTGGGATTGGGATTGGGAGATAGTGACAAGAAGCTGGGACAGCTGGAGAAGACAGCTGGTCATTTCTCTTTCTTCTCTCTCTGTGTGCATTTCTTTTGCCATTCACTTTGGCGGCGTATAGGGCTCTCTCCTTTTTATCCTCCATGAGTTTCATCCACTACTCTGCTTTTCTGTGTGTAATATGTAGTGCAGGGCTCTATGCTATAGATGATATACTCCCCAGATGTCCAGATATACAGCTGTAGAATTTTGTCTTGTGCCATTACATTTAGTTTGGGAATATTCGGATATTCTTCGTCTTCTTCGGAGTCTTTTTTGGAGTATTTTATGGAAGGATTCGGATTGGGACACGACAATTTATCCTTGGTGAAGAATAGAAATACGCCAACTGCTAAAAAACATCTTGAGTCAAAAGATCAGATATATTTTATTGAGAAGCTGATTCTGATCCGTGTACATTTGCTTGTGCTGATTTTGGTTTTATTTAGTACTGTGTTGTGTACTATTCAAACGATGTAGGTAGATATTTAATTCTGCATTTTCAAAAAACGTGTAAATAGCGTATTCTGCGTTATAAAAAAACAGTAAATAGCCAATTCTGCACTTTGAAAAAGTGTTAGTAAATTCTGCACTTTGAAAAAGTGTTGGTAAATGCACTTTAAAAAAAGTGTTAGTAAATTTTGCGTTTTTAAAAAAGTGTAAATAGTACTAAATAGCAATTTTTACGCTTTGAAAAAAGTGTAAGTATTAAATTTCGTACTTTGAAAAAAGTGTAAATAGTAAATATTGCTTTTTGAAAAAAGTGTAAATAGCAATTTTTGCGCTTTAAATAATAGCAATTTTTGCGCTTTAAATAAAAGTGTAAATAGTAAATTCTGCAATTGGAAAAAAGAGTAAATAGTAAATAGTAAATTTTGCACTTTAAAAAATGTGTAAATAATAAAATTCTGCGCTTTGAAGAAAGTATAAATAGTAAATGTTTCTCTTTGAAAGAAGTGAAAATAGCTTATTAAGCATTATAAAGAAAGCGTAAATTTTGCATTTTGTACCTTCAAAAGCGTGTCAATAGCATATTACGTTGTATTATAAAGAAAGCCAGCCATGTAAATAGTCAGTTTTGCATTTCAAAAAAGATGTAAATAGTTAATTTTTCAATTTAAAAAACGTCTAAATGTTGTATTTTGTGTAACTGTCCAAAATTATACAATTTTGCAAATAATGCATTTTAATAGTTTTAAATATAGTGTATGGTTAATAGTAGGGAAGTAGAATGAAATATACAGTTGATTTTAACATCCTTATAAAACTGTACGGCTACAATCTTTATTCTACATATTTGTATTTGTACTTTCAAAATGCCTTGAATAACAAAACGAATCATGTAAATTAGTCGGCACTTTGAGCCCGTGGAAAGCATACTAATGTATCTGCACTGTCAGAGTAGAACTCAAAAGCAGTTCCATATCTTTCATTACAGTTGCTCTAAATTTCTAAATCTGTGACAGTTCCCCGTAGCTTAAAGCTTATTTACTAGACGATTTCTTAAAACAGATAAAACTTCCACTCGCACTGCTTGTTTCCTCACTTCACTGACCATTTCTACGTATACCGTATAGCATCCCGCGTCCCATGGACTTATATAGTGCAGACGAGGGAACAGAGTTGAGTGGGTAGTGGACGTGGACGAAGATATCTTGGTTCAATTTCCTGTCATGCACATCCTCACATACTCAAAAGACGGCCAGAGCCCCACTACAGTCCGTCCCAAAACTCAACGCTCACCCACGCATTATCCGGGGGTCACTCCGAATTCGATTTAAACCGGGACCGGAAAGTGAACAACTGTGTGCCGGTACCGGTTTATCAGTTTAAACTAATGACGTCAGAATCACGTGAACTCTGAAGTCTGTTTCTGTAAGTCGACCAACATTTTTATATTTCGAGCTATGGTGAGGGGTCATCCACAAAAGATGTCATTGGCGGGGTGGGTGGCTCTATATTCAAGTATTAATGACATGCCATGTTAATGATATCTGTTTACGTAATCTTAAAGTGATGACATGGGTCCAAAAGAGTGATAATTTTGGTGACATCATTTATGGACCATCCCTTAATATAGTTGCCACTCGTCTGTAAGACCTTGATTTCACTAGCGACTTTAACAATTGTTAACTCTAACAACAGTTAGCTAATCACTCATTTTTACGTGAAATGTGGACTAACAATTGCTAAACTCTCAACAATGATTAAGTTTTATCAATGGTTAAAATCGATAATTAGCGTTAACAGTTGATAACTAAACCTGTGAAATCGCACTAACAATTGTCAAACTTTAAAATTTGAAATTTCCCGGGATCTATACCAGCAATTGTTAACTTTTGTAGTGAAATCACGCTAACAATGGTTAAACTTCAAAATTTTGAAATTTAGCGGGCACTGTGACTAACAATTGTTAATTTATGTAGTGAAATCACACTAACAATTGACAGTTTAACAATTGCTAACTACTCGTGAAATCGCAGAGTTAACCATTGATAACTTAGCAATTGTTAACTAACAGTTGTTAAAGTTGCTAGTGAAATCAAGGTCTAAAGAATCTGAATTACACATGTTCATTCTTAACTAATAACAAAATGCAGATCATGTACAAAATAAATATTGTGATCCTAAAATCATGTAAATAGCATATTTTTACACTTTTTAAAAACATGTAGATAGAACGTTTTGCACTTTTAAAAAATGTGCAAATCTAACATTTTGCACATTACAAAAGCGTGTAAATGGAACATTTTACACTTTTCAAAAATTTGTAAACAGAACGTTTTGAACTTTTCGAAAACATGCAAATAGAGCATTTTGCACATTACAAAAGCGTATAAATAGAACATTTTGCCAAAAACATGTCAATAGAAAATTTTACACTTTGCAAAATCATGTATAAAGAACATTTTGCACTTTGCAAAAATATTTCAATAGAAAATTTTGCACTTTGCAAAAATATGTGAATAGAACATTTTGCATATTTCGAAAATAAGTAAATACATACATTATTTTGCACCTTTTACAAGCTCACATATGCAACATTGCACGCGTTTATTCATTCTTTTTTTTTACTCTGACAAAGCTCAATTTAATTCAAGCGTTTAGAAAAATGGAAATTGGTCATATTGATTCTTCACTCACGATGTAATGCAACTTACAGGAATATTCTTTTGCAGTTGATGGACCTCTCCTTTCCCCTACCATCCGAGTCCGAGTCCGAGGGGGTGGGGAGGGGGGTGGATGGCTCCTAAAGTTTTGGACACACTGTATAATTTTTGGTTTCTAATTCTATAGTCGTCCCACATGTTCAATGTTAGTCCTGTCTTGTGAGGAACAAATAAGGATACGTTACTTGACTGCACTCGCACTGGCCTGTCCAGGACGAACGTCAAAGTTTCTCTCTCTCTCTTCTCTATGGCTTCCATTCCGACCGCCGCCATGCCACTCGCCACTTCCACTCTCCCCTGTCTTTGTCTCCTTCAACTTAACTCAATTTTAACGAAGGACCCACGAAAAAATAAGAGAAAGCGAGCTGACAGCCCAACTATATTATAGAGCGTATGTAGGCTTTTTATGCACACGAATCCGAATTCGAATGTAGGGTATCCTACTACTACTATGAGGCCATACATACATAATTACGTCTTCAAAAAGGGGAGGCTTTTTTTAGGTCTCTATCCTTTTACACTGGCGTGCTTACCAAAAAAAAAGTGGGGATAGGAGTTTAAAATCTAACTTTTTTGTTGACGTGATTAATGCATGGCCCCTAATCCGTTTTGGTTTCGGTTTCGCGGAGGCATCACATATCAGACAGAACACAAAAAAAAGCAGTGGATGGACTGGACTGGGAGAGCAAAGGGCTTTCAACCTCTCGACTCTCGTTTAATGCTTGTGTTTTGGATCATACTGGAAATTTATAAATTTTGCTTTAGGGATCGTCCATAAATAATGTCATCGAAATATCCCCATTTTTAGGACGCTATGACCCCGTTGTCACTAGTACCAGTACCAGCTGAAGCATCCCGAAAAAGGCTGTCTTTAACATATGGGATTTCATCAGTATCTAAAAAGACCCATTGACCCTACCCATGACGTCATATTTGGTCGACTCCTTATTGTTCCTTTGAAAAGTTTAAACCTCCAGAATACAACTATTGATTATTGCTGTAATTTTAGCAAAATCATGTAAATGTAACATTTTACACGTTTCAAAATCATGTCAATAGAACATTTTATGCTTTGCAAAATCATGTAAATAGAACATTTTACACTTTGCAAAATCATGTACCGTAAAGCTTCTAATAAAAGCCCCCGGCGTCTATTAAAAACAGACCTTCCTACCCCCGGCTTGTATTGGAGACCCGGCGTCTATTAGAGACCCGGCTTCTATTAAAAATGTATGTTTTGAATCGAAAAAAATACAAAGCGACGAATAATGCGCTTCGCAAAGTTTTATTATTTTTAAGAATTTAATCGTTTTTATTATGCCAAATTATTGCTAATTTTATCAATTGTCTATAGGATTAAGTGCAATTCTTGATAGAAAGGTGTATTTTTATTTGGCAGGTCAGCTCACGACATCAGACACATGACAATTTTAATGGGAGTATTTTTCTTACTAATTAAATTTGGTCACTGTAATCACTCTGAATGTCTTCTGCTGCTCTTTCGCCAGAATTTTCTTTTGCATACTTCATAATCTCCAGCTTTTTAGCTGCTGAGTATAATTTGCGTTTACTATCCATTATTTCTAAAAAACTTAATTTGAACAACTATCTACTTAGTTACCATACAAACTTAACTTTTTGCGTGGATCGCACACTTTACGTTTGCAGGCAAAAGCTGATTTTTAAATTTTGGAGGTATATCTAATGTGAGAATATCGCAAGAATATCTAGCTCATGACGTTCTTTACCCCCGGCGTCTATTGGAGACCCGGCGTCTATTGTAATTAATAGCCGCCACCCCCGGCGTCTATTGGAGACCCGGCTTCTATTAGAAGCTTTACGGTAAATAGAACATTTGACACTTTGGAAAATCATGTAAATAGAACATTTGACACTTTGGAAAATCATGTAAATAGAAAATTTGACACTTTGGAAAATCATGTAAATATAACATTTTATGCTTTGCAAAATCATGTAAATAGAACATTTTATGCTTTGCAAAATCATGTAAATAGAACATTTTATGCTTTGCAAAATCATGTAAATAGAACATTTTATGCTTTGCAAAATCATATAAATAGAACATTTTACACTTTGCAAAATCATGTAAATAGAACATTTTACGCTTTTCAAAATCATGTAAATAGAACATTTTACACTTTTCAAAAACATGTAAATAGAACATTTGACTTTTTGCAAAATCATGTAAATAAAACATTTTACCCTTTGCAAAATCACGTCAATAAAATATTTTTTGCAATTTAGGAAAATATGTACCTAAATTGAACATTTTGCACATTTCAAAAGACATGTAAATTTTGAATATTTTGCAATTTTGAAAAACGTTCACATAAAATATTGTACTTTAAAAAACTCGTTTAACATTTTACGCGTTCCATTCGGTCTGACTGTTGGCGAGTAAATTTATTGACATAGCTCGTTTTAATTCTAGCTTAAATTGGATACATGTGAATGTGACATTTTGATTCTTCAGTCAAAGTATGAATATATGGGTATAGTGCGTGGTGAATATTTTGCAAATGAACGTAGTTTTGAATGTATGTAGTATGTAATAGAAATATGAAAAAATTCGTCTACTTTTCTACATAATGAAACATAATGTCTTTGTTGGACACATTCAGTATAATATGGAGACGTACGATTGAGGAGTAGTGGCCCAACATTTGAGAAAAGATTTAATGTCATCATAGAATAGTATATAGATGATAGAATATTTGTTTCTAAAGCAAGAATGCTGGAAAGATTGGAGAAGAGGAGCCTTATAACTAATCCATTAAATATTGAGTGTGTAGTTGATTCATTAATAAAATTGTTTAATTTTCAGTTGGATTGATTAAAGTAAACAATTTGAATCGTCAACAAATCCAGGACTTTTAGTAGTAAGTACACATTGTAGCTAGAGTCTGGGTTCTGAGAGTTGCTCTGTAAATAATTGAAATGCTCCTTTATCTTTCCATTAACTAATAATAACAAATTGCTGCTCATATGTGGGGTAGTCAAGTGTAAAAAAGGTTCAACAAACTTGAGCAGTAAAGTTCATTTAAAAAACCATAAAATTTTTATTCCTGGAACTAGAACTAGAACGCGGGTGCTACTTAATAGTCATTAGCCGAGTTGGCTTCTTGATTGATTTCAAATTTCAGTACTAAATAATACATTATATACTATAAACTATATTATGGATCGTCCATAAATGGTGTCATGGGTAGGGTGGTGGGTCTAGCCAGATACTGATGACGTGCCATGTTAAAGATATCCCTTTGTGCAATACTTAAGCTGATGACAGGGTTTATATAGTATAGCGTACAAAATATTTTGACTCGAAACTTTTTCTCAAAATTACAAAATATTGTAACTATCTTCACTAAATAATATGATACTTGAAAGCAATTTGGTTATTTAAATGTTACATTTATGTTTCGTGTGAAACATTGTATGTATGTATTAGGATTATAAAGAATTTGCAGTATGGATTACTGCAAAACTGCGTCTGCTAACATGGAGCTGCGGAGGTACTTAATGCTTGTAATACTTGTAAACAAACAAAAAGTTTTTTTGAAATTGCTAAAAATATTTTATGAATTTTTTCAAAATTGCAAAATATTTCAGTTTTACGTTTTTTAAAAATTGCAAAATATTGTAACGTTCGACGTTTTTTTTTAACGTTGCAAAATATTCCAATGTGACGTTTTTTTAAAACTGCAAAATATTCTTACGATGTTTTTTTTTTAAATTGTAAAATATTCTAACGATGTTTTTTTTTAAATTGCAAAATATTCTAATTTGACGTTCTTGAAAAATTGCAAAATATCCTGACTTGACGTTTTTTTTTTAAATTGCAAAATATTCTGACTACGCTTTTTTAAAATTGCAAAATATTCTAACGATGTTTTTTAAAAATTACAATAAAAAATTTTGTGTTTTTTAAATGCAGTGTGCTTAGCTACTTAAAGTAAATTAAAGTTACATCTTTCTTGTATTACAAATTAGGAAAATTTACGAATAAGCAGTTTGTAACATATCTTGAACGTATTTTAGAAATTAGAGTATTTGAAAAGTACCTACGAAATTAGGGCAGTTTTGGTGAAGGAATACATTTTATGTATTTTGGTCTTGGTCTTTGTGAGCATTCTAAAAGTGCCATTTGATTTCATTTGAGAGGAGAAAAATTTTATATTTTATTTCTACGAGTTGTTTTTATTTTTTTTCTTCGCTCGCTCGTTAAATTGTGTATTTTCAAAAAATACTGTGTGTAATTTTGAGGGGAAAGGACTGAAATAGAATAATTGGCAATTTGTAAAAATGCTTTTGACATTTTTTTTTGTCAGGACGTGTTTTTCATAATGTGTTTTATTTTGTCTGCTTATACTTCTGGTTTTGGTACGTGCTGTCTGTCCGTCCGTCGGTCTGAAATAATTCAAATAATGTGCTTATGTGATTGTAGCTTTTTTTTGAATGTTTCTTTAAGGATTATTTTGCAGTGAAGTAGGTAGGTAGGTACATATGTATATTACTTTTTATTTTTTGCACTGTATTGCAAAATGTCTCCCCTTCCCTGCTACACGTTACGTTTTATTCTGTTATTCTGTATTTCTACTAATGTTCCGGCTCCTGGTCCCGATGTTTCGTTCCTGTTCCTGCCAGTAGCCAGTGTCAGTCTGTTGTAAGTTAGATTTTAGATAAGCATTCAGTTTTTATGAAGCTTCTTTTTTCAAGTGTCTGGACCGTCATTGTAAATACACGTAAATTGTGTTGACCGCTCCAGTTTATTAAATTTACAAAACCATAATGTATATTTTGTGTACATATTTACAATTTTAAAAATGCTTTTAGAAGAGTGTCCTTAGAGAATATGAAATGATGATGGACTTAAAATTCAACAAGAAAGGATGGCTTTTTCATTTTTATTCCACTTCTTGCCGTAGCAGTGCAGTGGTCGTAATATTATTTATTATATGACGCTATAGAATGTAGAAAGAAATGCTGATTTTGTAGGTAGAGATTGAAATGAATGAATATTGACAGATAATAATATGCAGAGGTAAATAAAATGTTAAGGAACACTGAATATAGTGTGTGTAAACAAAAAAGAAATTGAAAGCCGTGCACATGTTTTGTATACAAATAAGTTAGGTAGGTACCTTACATAGTTTATTTCTGTTATTTTTCTGCTGATTCGATATTCGATTCTGCGTCTTGAGTGTAATTTGTATTTATTCAGATTTTCTATTATGTCTCTCTCAATTCTCTCTCAGTAAATGGGTAAATAAAAGATTAGAGTTGGCAGGAGGCTATTTTAAGTCAACTGGTGCATAAAAAAGCAAGGCTAATTTTTGTCTACTTAATTTATAACACAGCTGCGGAGGCTGAGGATTGCACACTCAACTTTGATGCAAGTAAAATATTTCATAGCTTTTAACAAAGACGTACGTGGCATAGTTGGCAGTTTAAAAAAAAATATAAGTAGTATATTTTGAAATTTAAGGCAGAAGCAAGTAACATATTTTGCAGTTTAAAAAAGTTGGAAATAGCATATTTTTCTAGTTTAAAAAAAGTTAGAAATAGGATATTTTGCAGTTTAAAAAAGGTGGAAATAACATATTTTGCAGCTTAAAAAAAGTTAGAAATAGCATATTTTGCAGTTTAAAAATAGGTGAAAATAACATTTTGCAGTTTAAAAAAAGTTATAAATAACATATTTTGCAGTTTTAAAAAAGGTAGAAATAACGTATTTCACAGTTTAAAGAAAAATTTAAATAGCGTTATTTTGAAATTCAAGAAGGAAGCAAAAGTAACATAAATATTTTGTAGTTTTTAAGCAAGGTGTAAATAGCATATTTTGCAGTTCAAAAAAAGGTGTAAATATCAGGGGTGAATATGACGGGTGCGACTAATGCTCGGGTGCGA
This sequence comes from Dicyrtomina minuta, assembly GCA_949802685.1. NCBI lineage: Eukaryota > Metazoa > Arthropoda > Collembola > Symphypleona > Dicyrtomidae > Dicyrtomina > Dicyrtomina minuta. The sequence continues at coordinate 90,382,896 of OX461809.1, forward strand.
CTTGCATGGGGGCGACTAATATCCAGGTGCAAGTAAGACGGGTGCTACTACTGACGGTACCGTGTACCTTAAAAAAGTGCTAGTTCACTTAAAAAAAAAACTCACACTAAAAAAACAATACATAGCTTTCGCCTTAAAAAATGCAACTAATATCGTAAGTTAGGTTGAAAAAACGCTGTATATAATATGCATAATATACATAATATTTAAAATCCAGTATTAAATTATTACATCATGAAATTTTATAAAAATGGAGAGCGCAAGATAATTTCTACGTCTGGACTCTAACAATAAGTAAGCATGGGAGTATAAAAGCAATTCGTCACTAACAACAAAACTGTAACACTCATCTGGCTCAATATGATTAGAAAAGTTGAAGAGAATAGAAGAGTGCCAGTCGAGGAGGACATTGTCTCTAATTATATTATGATCACATTTTTATAGCTCTTGTATGTATATGGCCCGGTGCCGGTGGACGGGAGTAAAAGTATAAGTACAAATAATGCTGGATGTGAAAAGAGTCTCTGGTGTGGAATAAATAATTCATTGGGAACATGGATCTCTCTCTCTCCCTCTCTCCGTCTAACTCTTGGATGGATGTGGTTACTTTTAAAGTCTCTCTTCTTCTTCTTTTTCCGGTTCCACTCCACCGTCGTTTTGTCCTCCTCCACCCGCGTCTTCCTTTCTTTCTTATTCGTATTCGTATTCTTCTTCTTCGTCTTGTTGTTGTAGTTTATAGTTTGGGATTTAGGGGGCCTAAAACGCATCCTTTCCTCACCACAGGGGACACTCTCTTTATGTTCTAAAAGTATTTATAGAACACACAGGCTACAAACAAACAAGGAACAACAACAACAGTAGCGAGAACTGATTCCGCGATTATATTCGCCATACATATTATTCCTATATAGTCAAGTATAGAGTACAGATTTGGAGAGTCGAATATTTTGTGTACAGAAACTTTTACTCTATTTTCCCTTTCCTATCATACTGAATCTCAAATCTCAAGACGAACCCACAAAAAAATGGAAGAAAGAAAGAAAGAAACGTTAAAACAAATCAGAGAAAGTCAGGAGTCAGGATGTGAGGAAGTGTGCAGATCTCCGTGTTTGTTTGTTTTTATCTGTATGTACTCTGTGTATAGACTTTGACTCGAAAACTGTATAAACCAAAAAGTAAATTGGAAGGAAACAAAAAACAGAGACAAAGAACAGGGAGACATATTAACTTAAACTTTTAGTTCCTATATTTTTTTTGGTGTGTTTTGAAATTGCTTTTAAAATTATTATATATACATAGACTCCACGTTTAAAGTACCGTACTTGCTACAAGAGCCCGTCCCGCGTACAGTTAAACGGACTTTTCAGACCCGCGCACTATTTAAATGGATATTTTAGACTTAAATATTGTATTTTATACCTCGTGCACGTCAGACCCGCGTAGCATTTAATTTTAGACTTGTCAGGCCCGCGTACTATTTAATTTTAGGTTTATTAGACCCGCGCACTATTTAATTTAAGACTTCTCAGGCCCGCGTACTATTTAATTTTAGGTTTATTAGACCCGCGCACTATTTAATTTTAGACTTGTCAGGCCCGCGTACTATTTAATTATAGGTTTCTTAGACCCGCGCACTATTAAATTTTAAGTTTCTTAGACCCGCGCACGATTTAATTTAAGACTTCTCAGGCCCGCGTACTATTTAATTTTGGGTGTCTTAGGCCCGCGTGCTATTTAATTTTAGGTTTCTTAGATCCGCGCACTATTTAATTTTAGACTTGTCAGGCCCGCGTACTAGTTAATTTTAGGTGTCTTAGGCCCGCGTGCTATTTAATTTTAGGTTTCTTAGACCCGCGCACTATTTAATTTTAGACTTGTCAGGCCCGCGTACTATTTAATTGTAGGTTTCTTAGACCCGCGCACTATTTAATTTTAGACTTATCAGGCCCGCGTACTAGTTAATTTGAACCTTCCCAGACCCTCGCACTATTTATTTGACTAGTCAGACCCACGTACTAGTTAATTTGAACCTTCGCAGATCCGCGCACTGTTTAATTGTTAACCTGTCAGACCCGCGTACTAGTTAATTTAAGCATTTTCAAACCTGCGCATTAGTGAATTTTAGGCTTCTCAGATCCGCACACTATTTAGTTTTAGATCTCTCAAACCCGCGTACTATTTTATATCAGGCTTCTCAAACCCGCGTGCTATTTAATTTTAGACTTCCCAGACACGTGAACTGTTTAATATTAGATTTATCAGACCCGCGAACCAGTCCAATCCTGTACGTTATTGTAGGAAACACGGTATTTTCATATACAACGACGCTTACACTTGGGTTTTTTAATCGTAATTTTTTTGTCTCTATATAGTTTTTGATTCTTTTTATCGTGTCTCGAGACTTAAAAATAGACTAGAATCACTAGAAGAATGACTTTTCCACTTTTGGTTTACGCTCTGGCTCTGGTTCTGTTTCTGAGTCTCATCTTGGGCTCTGCCGATACGGAATCCTTGGATTTTAGATTTGCTTTTTTACAGATGTTTTTGTGGATTTGGTCTGCGTTCTTCTCTCGTGTTCCTTGTTGTTTCAATTTCGAGTGCTTTTTCGCATCGTAGCCCATCGTGTATGTGTACATATGTAAATACCTACACACATAGGATTGTTTCAGCTCCGGGATTCCGTTTGGGAGAATGGGAAGTGGGACTGGGACTGGGACGGCTCCTGCGTATGGTTCTGGTTCAGCTTCGGCTTTGTCTCTAATGCACTTGTCTGACTGAGATCGAAAAAAAGAGATTTTCTTTTTTTTTTGTATTTATGGCTAGCTTAGAACTTAAAGAAGGGCAGAGGCAGAGACATACCTATAGGCTGTAGAGGTACTTTGGTATGTTACTTCCATCCTTTTTAGTACTAAATCTCAATCTAGGGAGGAGGAATGGGGGAGGGGGGGAGAGGAAGGTGATCGTGGGTGTGGTAATGGAGTGTTCAGAATTTGTGCTGTAGAAACGGAAGAAGCAAAAATTTCTGTCGTAAATATAAAATACTTTACTAGATACAAGAATTCGCATTTATAGAGAAGGTATTAGCGAGATGAAAGAATCAATTTTTGTTTTTGTATATAAGATTTTTTGTGTATTAAAAGATTTTTTACAAGTCACTTTTTGCTGCTATCAAAAATTTTTTCAAGAAATGATTTATTTTTATGTGGATTTACATGGTGTAGAGAGTACAGAGCAGGGCTGGATAATGGAGCCAGTGCAGGCAGCCTCCGCTGCCTGAATTTTCAAAAAACATGTAAATGGAACATTTTTAACTTTTGAAAAACATGTAAATGAAACATTTTACACTTTTGAAAAACATGTAAATGGAACATTTTGATTTTTCAAAAACATGGAAATAAATTTTTTCTCACATTTCAAAAACATGGAAATAAATTTTTTCTCACATTTCAAAAACATGCAAATAAAACAATTGACACTTTTCTCAAAACATGTAAATGCAACATTTTGCACTTTTCTGAATCAAGTAAAAAGAACATTTTTCACTTGCCTAAAACATGTAAATACAACATTTTGCTTTACCTAAGAATACCGTAAATAAAATATAAATGGTGGTTTTTGTACTGAAACAAATTGGTGCCTAAAATCAATTCCTTTGCCCGGCCCTGGTACAGAGTATTTTAGCTTGGATTTTTTTTTAAATGAAGAAATTCCTGCCCTTGCCATAAGGGCTCTGAAAATGACAAGCGACGCCCCACGCGCCCCTGCTACGCCTGCTATAGTGCTCCTACTATTATGTATAGGTAATGTAGTATGTGGCTACATATACCATATACGCAGGCCCGGATCTAGGAATTTTTTTCGGGGTGGGCAAATGTACAAAAACACACCAAATTATTGTGTTTTTTTGAATTTTCCCGTCTTATCTATTACAAATTAATAACTTTCGGGGTGGGCAACTGCCCGGATGCCACCCCCTGGATCCGGGCCTGCATATACGCGGTTTTCGTTTTCAGTATCAGTGGTAGTGTAGAAGGCTAGCATATGGACGGACGGCTTACTTAATATATTTGGTAGTGATGGTTTATCTTGATCTCGAGAAGTTCCTCTTCTTCTTCTTCGTCTACTTTCTGGATTAAATCTTCCATCTCTTCCCCATTGATCTTCTCTCTTTCTTAGAAATGCAACATTAAACCTTTGGGTTTTTGGGTGGAGTGCGTGTATGGGGAAATAGAAAAAAAATCTTTTTGAGTTTTTGGATTTTTTGGGGGGGTTTTGAAATTTGGTGCGGGGTATTAATATATAAGGGGGAATTATTATAGGGGGGCTTCTATGAGAATGTAAAGGTTGTATTTTTGTGTATAAAATTGTGAGACAATGTTAAAGACAATGCAGCCAAGCAGAACATACTGAGCTAGCGCTATAGACCTATAGCTGCTACGGCTACACATAAATGTATGTACCTATATACCATACAGTAGAATTGGTGGTTTTTGGTTGGGGTGTATTAGTGTGGCTATGCGGGTAGTAAAGTGATACGTAGAATGGATAATAGAATTGGAATTGGAATTGGAATCCGCTGAACTTATTATTACTTTGGTGTCTCATCCCGAAAAGAAAAAAAACGAAGGAGAAGAAGAAGAAGGAAAAAAGGATTTTTAGTTGCCAGCCCGGACGACGACGACTTTTCCGGATAAATTCTTCTTCATCTTGTTTTTGTGTGATCTGTCCACATTTTCAAGTATCCTGCATCCTCAATCCAGATCAGAGTTTCTCTTTTTCTGTAGGTTTAATATCACCGTTCACGTTCCTATAATACTGAAGCCGAAGCCGGAGGTTATTATTTATTAAAAAAGTAATGTAACGCGCTATTCAATATCCTGGGGCATGTAGTAGCCTATTGCCACTTGGCGGTGCCGATATAGTTCTACACTTTTTAAAGGATCAGTTCTGCTATAAAAAGTGTTTTTTTAAAATTTGGTCTATTATTTAGGGAATTAGCTAATTAGGTAGGTAATTTCATTTTCTAAGGTGTTTACATTGTGTGATTTGCACTTTTAAAAAATGTTTAATTTTTGTGCTAAGCACTTTCAAAAAGAGTAGTTTTTTTATTGGATTTTTCAAAAAAGGTCAACTTTTTGTGATAAGCACTTTCAAAAAAGGTTTAGTTTTTTTTTGATTTGTACTTTCAAAAACGGTTTAACTTTAGTGATTTGCATTTTTAAAAAAGGTTACATTTTTGTGATAAGCACTTTTGAAAAATGTTTAATTTGTGTGATAAGCACTTTTAAAAAGAGCATTTTTTTTATTGGAACTCTCAAAAAAGGTCAACTTTCTGTGATAAGCACTTTCAAAAAGGGCTTAGTTTTTTTTGATTTGCGCTTTCAAAAAAGGTTTAACTTTAGTGATTTGCACTTTTAAAATGGTTTAATTTTTCTGATTTGCACTTTTAAAAAAAGATTTAATTGTTTTTTTTTATTTGAACTTTCAAAAAAGGTTTATAGTTTTTGTGATTTGTGAGCTTTAAGTTTGCAAACTGTAAACAATATATTTGCCAATTTAAAAGGGTATAACATATATTTCGTACTTTAGAAAAAACAGCAATATCAAATCAAAATATTTTGCGATTTTCAAACAGCGTTATTTAATTATTATAGTGTGTATCTTCCAGTTTTCAAAATGATGTGGAAGGAAGTTAAATATTTTGAAAATTTGTAAAACAAAAATTTCTTTCAAAAAGTCTAAATATCAAGTACCTACCTAGGTAGTTTTTGTTTTTTGCACCTATAAAAAAAATTCGACATTCGGTTTCATTAAACCTATTCAAATTCCCCGCCAGTCCCTTGCATTTTATGTGTAGAAAATAAAGTTTGATTTCCTGTAAATGCCTGTAATAATTCATATTATATTGATTCAGAGATATAATATTTTGATTTGGTAGAAGTAACAAGAAATGCGGCTTGTTTACATCGCTCACCAGTCAGAGCCAGAGCCAGTGTCGTCGTGGATATGTGTATATATGGGATTGTGATAGTTGGTGAAAACTTTTAAGGGATCACTCTCTCTCTCTCTCTCTGTTCCTTTTTTGCTTCCACTTTCACTTTTGCACGTAGCGTATAGATAGATGTGAGATTACTTGAGTCTTTGGATGTCCCGGGTCCTCCTCCTTTCCCACAAGGCTTCCTTCCTCCCACTGTACTCGCGTGTACATGCCAGTGCCATGTTCAGTGTTGTAGAACAAGTAGCCAACTGAGTGAGTGTATGAAGAGATGTTCCTATTATTGCGGATCAATTGACTGTCATGGTGTGTAGTTGGTTGGTTGGTTGGTTGGTTGGTTGGTTGGTTGGTTGGTTGGTTGGGTGGATGGGTGGATGGGTGGTTGGTGTGTGGTTGGATGGAGTTTCGGATTGAGAGTTGTTAGGAGTGGACGGAGAGACACATATGGGCGGATGAGGAAGTTTGAGGAAGAATGAGAGAAAATAGTTTTTCAAGAAGAAAAAGAAAACACATGATCGCAAATTGGCTCTGTGTGAAATTAATCATAACATTATAGGTATATACCCTGAGTGAAGAATCACAATGATCCATTTATCCAAGTTAAGCTGTAGTAATAAAATGAGCTATGTCAAAAAAATAGTAAATGAGGTAGAGATGCGTATTTGTTTTTATAAAGGATGCAAAATATTCTGTTTATATGTTTGTAGAAATGTGCAAAACGTTCTATTTGCATGTTTTTTTTTGAAGGGGAAACAGTCCTATTTGTATTTTTTCGATAAGTGCGAAACATTCAATTTGCATTTTTTTAGAAATGTGCAAAACGGTCTATTTACATGTTTTAGAAAAGTACAAAACGGTCTATTTACATGTTTTAGAAAAGTACAAAACGGTCTATTTACATGTTTTTGAAAAGCGCAAAACGGTCTATTTACGTGTTTTAGAAAAGCGAAAACAGTCCTGTTTGCATGTTCATTACAAGTGCAAAACGGTCTATTTACGTGCTTTTAGAAAATCGCAAACAGTCCTATTTGCATGTTCTTTACAAGTGCAAAACGGTCTATTTACGTGTTTTAAAAAATCGCAAACAGTCCTTATTTACATGTTTTCAAAAATTTCAGAATGTTCTATTTACTTATTTGTTTGAAAAACGTGAGGTATTCATTTACATGCTTTCCTTCCACCAGACCAGGTTTATGATATTTTAATTTTTTGTAGATAGTTCAAATATAGTTTTTAGCTGAGAATAGATATGCACCATATTGATTCTTCATAGACGATACATGCTATGTAATGCAATGTAACACTGTGGGACTTTGTACACTGCGTAGGAGTTGGAATAGGGATTTTGGGGATGGGAACTACACGTGTATACGTTAGGCTAGGCTACTTACCTACCTACATTAACCTTCAGTCTCTACCCATGTGTTTTTCATGTGTGGATGCACCATGGTAATTGGTATTTGTATGTATCAATATATATGTACATCATATTATGGGAAATAGGAAACATAATACTCAAAAGTATCAAAAGCAGAATTTGTTGAATAAACAAAATTGGAACGTATTATCAAGTTATAAAAGTTCAAAAGTTTCAACTTTTAATAATAATTTTTGTTTTGCAACTTTTTTTTTCATCTTATTCTTTTAATGTTTAGGTACCTAGGTACTTTCATACATGTGATATCATGTTGTACTCACTCCAATTTCATTTTTTTTAAATCAACTGGTTTCCAAAGTTCCAAAGCAATATGAATTTAAAAATTATTAATCTTTTTGATATTTTTTGTTGGAAGGGGGAGATCAGTGGAATTGTGTTCAAATATTTAAAAACAAAATTAAAAAATATTTTTGTTAGTGTTGGTGCATAGGTATAGGTATCTGGTATAGGGACATAGGCATATATTTTCTTTGTATACATAGGTGATGTCTCGAATCGCCATATTACAAGACTACTACAAGTTATACAGCCATAAAAACAGATTTGTTATTATTAATTTTGCAAAACAAAATACCAAATGTATAACACCTACAGAAGCACTCAGCACACAAGGGAACATGGAAATATTTTAAAAGGCTTAGTTACCTACTTACTACACAGTTGTCTGACAGTACACAGTCGAGAAGTTACGCGTCAAAAATAATTAATAACACACAGCTTCATGATTTTCTGAGCGGCGAAACATTTTCTTCCTCGCCACTACTTGTTTTCATTACTTTTCTGATGGGTTGGTTTGATACAGGCCCGGATCCAGGGGGTGGCATCCGGGCAGTTGCCCACCCCGAAAGTTATTAATTTGTAATAGATAAGACGGGAAAATTCAAAAAAACACAATAATTTGGTGTGTTTTTGTACATTTGCCCACCCCGAAAAAAATTCCTAGATCCGGGCCTGGTTTGATATGATTCCATAGCCCCATATAGTCCCATAGTCAGTTCTTCACGCCACGTTCTGTCACACGTAGGATTAATTACTGCGGTGAATAATTTATATTTTGTGTTGTCCGTAGTTACAAACTACCATTAATTTTAACTTGTCTGTTGTTTTTTTCATTTTCCCCAAAGACGTGGGACAGCGGCCCGGCCGCATAGCGAGCGGGTACAATACTCATAATAATAATGGATGAGCTCTAGCTCTATGGGTCTATGGTATATGATAGTGTAAGTGTAATATGTAGTAGAATAGTGTAGTTTATATGCGCTTTGTACTTTACCTACCTACGTTACATATGCATATTTGTATAGGTATCTAATTACTTTTTGTTCCGTGGTTGCTCATACATATTTGGGGGGGGGGGGGATACAGACTGACTGAGACTGGGATCTATTTTTATTTTCGACGAGCAATCAGGAATAATCAGGATACATATGAAGAGTTGTTTCGCAAAACGGGATAAGTCCACCTAAAATACGAATTTCTGATTAAAATTTGGTTTTCCAGTGTTTTCGTAGTTTATAGAAGACAATTTTATTACCGCGCGTGAATTATTTAATGCAAGAAAACGTTTTAAAGTTAAAAAAAAGTTTGGTTTCACTCGTTACGATTAAAATTTTATCTCACGGAATTTTGACTCCACGTTAAGTTACTGATTTTAAGGAAAAACGGAAAATTGCACAAATTAAAATTTTGAAATTTTTTAAAAAAATTCCAGAGTCAGTCCAGATTTATGAAACTGCTTGTGATAAAGCTTCGTCAGTTGCAGTACCTGTAGAAAAAAAATGAGTTTAAAAAAATAATCCTTTCAACTTTGATTCATTATTCGTTATTTCTGTAAAATTTTGGTTTGATGTACTTGACTCGTTTTGCCAAAAACTCTTCATACGAATGTCACTATACAGTCTACGGTGTTTTGTGGTTGTTGATGGTCTCTTTTTGTGACTGGCATGGATGATTAAGACTGTTGTCGTGCTTTTGTGTGAAGGTCCGTCCGTTGAGTAGTGGTTGTTATTGAAATGTAGTTGGGATTGGGAACGGAATTTAGTTGTGGGAAAAGCATTGAGGATTATTGGACTGGACAGTTGTTTCATGTGGATTTGGATTAAATTCATTGAATATATGGAAGTCGTGGGTCTTGAATGTTGAGGGAGGGATGAAAGAACCGGTGCCGGTACCGGTACCGGGGGCATCTGTCTCTTATCCCTCCCCTGCATCTAGCATCTTCTTTTCCTCAACTACGGGACTACGGCTCACTGACTGACGAGAGTCAAGAGTAATCTTTCCTTTTCATCTGAAGCCCTGCGTCTTCCCAATCCCAATCCATCCAGGTTTATTATTCAGTCTGCCTACAATGCAATGTTGGTTGTTGTTAATGTTGTATTCTCAATCTGATGATCTGAATCCAGAACTCATTGATGAAAGCTCATAATTTCTTGAGTGAGTGAGTGAGTGAGTGAGTGAGATGCACTGAGCAGATTCTGTGACTGCGACTGCTCCTTCCTTTGAACTTTGACCGCGTCCATAATAATTGCGTATTTATACATACGTGTACATACCTGTAGACCCTGATTCTTCTATAGATTAACATGAATAATATGTGTATGTTCCATTTAAGTTTTCAATTAGATTAGATTAGATTCAAGAAGTTAAATAATTTACTGAGACTGTCTCGTCTCATGTCACAGATATAGAGATAGCATGAAAAAACTTTGAAATTCAGCATCTAAAAACGCGTTCGGCTGTTTATGTACTGTGCCTAGGTACATATCGTCCTTGAAAAACCAAAATGACCCATATTCATTTTTAGCTAAAAACAGTATCAACTCTCTATAAAAATATTCAAATACTTCTCGAGAGCATTTAAATAAAACAGTTTGCATTTTTCAAAACATGGAATTAGAACATTTTGCACTTTGAAAAAACATGAAAGTGGAACATTTTGCATTTTTCAAAACATGGAATTAGAACATTTTGCACCTTTTCAAAAACATTTAAATAGAACATTTTACACTTTGAAAAAACTCCTAATTAGCATTTGACGCACAAAAAAAAGCGGTTAAAGTAGCTTTAGTTTCAAGGAGTCAAGTGTTTCAAATCATTTAAGATCTGTTCTCCCAACACGCATTTTGTTTTCATGACATAGCTCATTTTGATTGTAGCTTAAATTGGATATGGGTCATTTCGGTTCTTCGCAGACGATATTTACATATTATGCTTCTTAAATTCACGTGGGTAGAATGTGCGGATGATCATGTTTCCTTATTCTTTAGCAGCTGCTTTATTACGTAGGAACTTCCCAGTTGAAAATTGAAAAACACAAGTGTAGTTTTTCACAGGGAATGGAAAGGACTGAACAAACTATGGGTATTGCACGGAGGACTAGAGAGGACGTGTGAATCTTTGTTTGTGTCTCCTATAGGAAAAGGAGCATTTATTCTTTGATCTTTGATCCGCATCAGCTGTCTGTTGCTTTAGCCAAAAGTAAAGTTGCTAATTGATTATTCCTACTTACTAACAAATGCTTAACTTATGTATGTACCTACATGCTATGAAATTAAGTAAGGCCAAGGAGGTGCGGGGGCCACTACCCCGCACCTTGTAAATAAGTAGATGGAGTTGGAATTTAATTAGGCACACATTCTGATACAGTGGAAAATACAGAGTTGTTGATACTATTTATTCAGAATAGAAATGGAAACGATGCTCGTGATTCAAGAACAAAATATACATTAATTATAAAGTCATTACTGAACTTGAAATGAGAATCCATTCAATACCAAAGCCAAAGCCAAACATATGAATGCAATGTTGTTATGATTATTCTGTAAACTAAATCTCTTGCATACCCACAACACATTGTGTCATAATGTATATCGTGTGGGAAGAATCCAAATGACCCCAATCCAATTTAAGCTGCAATCGTAGAGTTATGTCATAGAAACAAAATTAGACAAATGCGTGAAATGTTAATTAAGAGTTTTTGAAAAGTGTAAAATGATCTTATTTACATATTTTTTAAAAGTGCAAACTGTACTATTTACATATTTTTCAAAAGTGTAAATTATTCTATTTAAATGCTTTCAAGACATGTTTCAGGACTTTTGTAGATAGTGGATATTGTTTTTAGCTACTAATGGATATGGGTAATTTTGGTTCTTCACAGACGATATAGGAATCTAGTAATTAATTAATTAATTAATTTAGATTTGTTAGTTTTGTTAAAATGGAAACAGTAAACTTGTAAAGAATATCCTTTCTTTTTAAAATTTGTGTTGATTTTGTGTTTTTTGATTAATTGACAGGTGACTGTATAGAGAACATAAATGGAATCCCTGTTGTTTGCTCAAATGTGGACTTGGTCCTCGCCTCCATTTTAGAAGTGGAAACACAATTTTTACCTCAAAGTGAAAATATACTCAGCTTTGAACCTCGCTTCGCCTCCGTCATCCGTGATCTCAAAATTAAGGTAAATGTTTTACCTACTGATATAAAATAATTTCTTGATGTTAAATATGAATTACGAATTATTAGACACACTTTTTAAAACCATCATTGTGCAAATTAGTGAGTTCGCTCTTTAAAAAAATTCTTGTGTCAACCGCACAGTTTATAAATAGTTATTAATAGGCGCTGGACCGGGAACCGGTACCAGTACCGGCAACCGGTAGTACAAAAATGTGTCAGCCAGCTATTCAAAATATAGTATAGGCTCACAAATCATTGATTTCGAATCATTATTGCACTAAATAAGCTGTAAAATTGTTAATTTCCGTTACTTTCCTCGTGCTGGTTTTTAAACATATCGCCTGTGAAGAACCAAAATGACCTTTATCCATTTGTAGCTAAAAACAATATCAACTATCTACAAAAATATTAAAACATGTCTTGAAAGCATTTAAACAGAATATTTTGCACTTTAAAAAAATATGTAAACAGAACAGTTTACACTTATGTCACACACTACACACTGTACACCTTATGTCTGTATGTGGAAATCAGTGCTTGCTGCTGACATATTGGACCATAAAGCCATTACATTACACTTTTCAAAAATATGTAAATAGAACGTTTTACACGTTTCAAAAACATGGAATTAGAACATTTTACACTTTTCAAAAACATGGAATTAGAACATTTTACACTTTTCAAAAAATATGTAAATAGAACATTTTAAACTTTTCAAAAACTCCTAATTAACATTTGACGCATGTCTCTCATTTTGTTTTTATGACATAACTCATTTTGACTGTAGCTTAAATTGGATATGGGTAATTTTGGTTCTTCACAGACGATATTGAATTTGTAGTCAATTTTTAAATATTAGTGTATGTATGAATGTATGTGTTTTGATGAATGTTGTGTAAATTCTGTGCATAAAATTCTGTGATGTGTTCATAACGCAGAGGTTAGATTTTTCTGTTCGGTAATGTCGGAATTGATTAAGAGTCCAAATCCGGATTCCACATTCCAAGTAAATGAGACTCCCCTGGCTGATTTCTATTTCTGAGAAAGTCTTTTGCAAGATTATGATTGTAGAGATGTAATAATTAAAAGCTGTACGGTGGATGGGAGATGAGGAAGTGGAAGGGAAGTTAACAACATTGGAATAAAATTGGCTCCTTTAAACTAAAAACTATGTCGAGATGAATCCCTTATTTGGATGTTGACTTGGGAATTGGGAAGACACTGTAAAGTAAAACGTGAAAGATAAGTTTCTCAAAAGTATTTCACTTTAAGTCACGTCTATTTCCCTCCAAATTTTCAATATTCGCTCCATTTCCACTGCCATTAATAAATCCATATATCTCTCGTTCTCGTTGAGCAGAAGGAGAAGGAGATACTACAAAAGGGAGGCTACATGGGAAGAATTTAGTAATAGTATTAAGTTTGCTACTATATAAGGGATTTCTTCAAAAATTTAAGTAGGTGTGCTGCGGGTATTAAGTAAATACTCTCAAGTAGTAGTAGTATATGTATTTAGCAAGTTTGTATGTTCTACCATATACGATACTAAAGTCTATGGCTGAGGGGGCACCTGTCAATGACGTGTAGATTTAGGGGAGGATCGGGGGGAAACAACTAATGTAAACTCCGTATGACGCTACATTGTGGAAATTGTGGAACCTAGGGTAAGGGTACAAAATTTTCATTTTTCCTAAACGTCATTGGTCGAGGACCCCTAAGTATAGTATGCGTAAATTATTGTTAGCATGAGTGAAGACTGAAGACACAATTCTTTTCATACAATCATTATCCCGCTCTATTTCTATTTTTTATTATTTAATTTAAACATTTATTGACCCCTGTTAAAAGATTCCATATAGCTGGAATTTTTTCAGAATTGGGGAAAAGTGCTTGAAAATCAGAGAAAATTCGTAAAAAATCATCAATATTGTAAAATGCCTTATAAGGAATAACGTGTAATAAAAAATCCGTGATTTTATTAAACCTTGAAAGTTTAGCCACCCACCCACCCAACAAGGGAAAATTCGCGCTGTAATAGAGACCCGTTGTTCATCAAGGGGAAATTAACCATATTGCCAATAATGGAAACTTTATTTGTGAGATATATATCTTTGTCTCTGACACGTAGTGTTAACAAAGCAAACTTAATGAATTTTGTGACGAAAGATCTGCGTTGAAGGTTCTGTGTGACAGACCACAATATTATGCTTTTTGAACGTGAAGGGATGTTCTAAAAGTCGGAAGACAAGGGGTGACGTATTTATGCCCATGTTTTTGAAAGAATTTAAAAAAATAAATTTCATGGCTTTGAAAAAATGTGATATTTCCCAATTTCATGTTTTTAATTTTTTAAATGCAAAATTGAAAAGTCCGTGTTTTTCGAAAAGTGCAAAATTGAAGAATTTGTGCTTTTCAAAAGTGCAAAATTGAAGAATTCGTGTTTTTCGAAAAGTGCAAAATTGAAGAATTCGTGCTTTTCAAAAGTGAAAAATTTTGAAATTTAATGATTTAAAAAATATTCTTTGTTCAATTTTTTTAAAAAATATGCACCGGTTTCTTGTTTTAAAAAAAGTGTACAGTAATAAAATGAATTGGTCAAAAACTCGTTTTAGTTTTGCCTTCATAATATTTACTTGTAGAAAAAACCAAAATTTAATTTATATGTTAATTTGATACTAATTGTGTAAATATCCCGGACCGGTGTAAATACCCTTCTCTCTGGTTCACATCATAATACCCCCATATGTACAAAAAAATGAGAGAAATCTTCCTCGGTCTGCGCTATATTATCTCTTCAACAAACAAAATAAGAGGAACAGATTGGCTTTGGCAGCGGGTAATAAGTTGCCTTGTTCAGCGTAAACCAGAACCTGGAGTGAAAGAGAAGATGCATGAGGTAGAAAAGTCTACAGTCGAATCTAAAATCTAGAGACTCAGACTTAGACTATCCGAATGAAACTGGAGTGGGATCGGGATCGGAGTAGGCATCGGAATCGGGGCAGTCTCTCTCTCTCGAAAATACCAAATATATAGGAAACCGAATTTGGAATTCAAGTGAAAACCCGGGCATTTAGCAAGCTTACTCAATTCTCACAACATTGAGGAGAAAGAAAAATATATCTTGTGAAAAGATTAATTTTCCCCTTCAATCGTATAAACTAACAGGAAATAAAATTACGTGAAGCCTCTCTCTCTCTCTCTGTATATTTCTTTAAGCCTTTGTGTTGACTCTGACTGTATTACTATACGTATTGAGAGATATATCCCTATATACTGTGTATATAGGCACTATACTATAGCTACATCTATATACCATACTGTAACAACAACAGCGAAAAGTAATTCACTAAAGTATTATAAAGATACACTCTCCACGCTTTAAAAGACACCCAATTGATTTGAACTGAAAAAGCGGACCTCTTACAAAAAAAAAATTTCTTCAATCCGAATCCGATTTCGGTTTTACTTATCTTTTTTTTTCATTTTTTACTATTACATTTCTAATTTCCTATAAATCATATATTACACTGTATAGCTATATATTGAGCCTTCACGTACATATTATATAGGAAAGTTAATATAGTAGAGTCAATATATTGAATGCCTCGCTATATAGTCCCTATATGGTACTCCAGTGTACACCTCCCATAATGTCCCATGGGGAAAATCCCTTCCATTTCTCAATGTTGCTCCTCTGTAATCTGCAATTTAAACTTCAGTTCTCCGTATTTTCTCTAACTAAAGTTCTATCTAGGTAGGTACCTTACCACCACCGTTGTAGCTTGGGAAGCCTTATGTCAATACGTAACGCGTATGACGTAACCGCAGTAGATGGTATAGGGCATAGGACATATGTTCACTTTCAAAATCGGGAAATATTTTTTTTTAGGCTTTGGTTTTTGAACGAGTTTCTTTTACTTTTATCTTTAGCAGTCAGCAGTAACATAGCATTTTTAGCATTATAGCATAATTTGAAGAGTTTTATAGCAAAACGGAAAAAGTCCGTCAAAACGAATTTTACAGGAACAAGGCATAATTAATAAAAGGTGATAGGATGATCGTTCTGAATTAAATTTTTTTCTACGGGTACTGTAACTGATGAAGCGTTATTACAAGCAGTTTCAGAATTTTAGACTGACTCTAGAATTTTTTAGAAAATTTTGCAAAATTTTAATTTATGCTGTCCGTTTTACCTCAAAATCAAAGACTTAACATGGAAGAAAGAGTCTGTGGGGTGAAATTTTAATCGTTTTGAGTGAAACCAAATTTTTTTTTCAACTTTTAAACTTTTTCTTGCATAATAAAATTTACGGACGGCAATTTTATTGTCTTCTGCAAACCCCGAAAACTTTGGGGGGTATTTTAAAATATCTTTTTAAACTGTGAAAATTAGGTATATGTAACTATCTAGGACCATTATTAATGTATTTCACACGTTATTGAGTGAGGCCGGGAGAGAGGGTTTTTCCCTTTACGCTTTTTTTAATTTTTAACGTCTCGAGTTGGCATCGGATCGCATCATCGGTTCGGTTGGCTTTGTAAAAAAATGTTTATTTATTTTTAAGTATCTGTATTATACAATAGTCCACAGTGTCTTTGAGGACATTTGTAGTATGAATGGCTGTAGATTTGAGAGTGCTTGAGTTTGAGTTTGAGCTGCGTGTTGTGTTTAGTAGAGTATAAATATGGTGCTTACTTTTCGTATTTTACTATTTTTCTACGTCCAATTTTCCATCCCAACGACTAACTTATGGAGCTACTTTAGTTGTAGTGAAGGTGCGACCAATTTTCAATGATGATACATATAGGAATTGATGGGAGCAGTTCGTCAGTACCCGTACCCGTGCCCGTGTACGGCGGTAAAGAACAAAGTCAGCAATTTCAATTTAGACTTGGACCAGGATGAGACTATGAGACTAGGAAAGGAACGTGTTTTCTTCTGAGTACCTCCCCAAATAGTTTATTATTTTATTCTTCTCAATTTTTTTTTATTTTGAATTTTTTCACAATTTTTTTTATATCTTATGGTCTTTCTCGTACTCCTCACTCACTCACACAAGAACAAGGTAAAATAATGACGGGGAAAATAGTAAAACTAATAATGGAGCGTAAAACGTTTAGTACAAAGAGCGCACAAAGTATATATTTTTGGAATGGGGGTAGAGTATAGGGCTGGCGCGCTCAGGGCGACATAGATACTATGTACCGGTATGGTACCGGTACCGGTACCGTACCACACCGACCGGCAACACAGCAACATCCAGTTCAAATAAAAAGAACAAAGAGAGAGACGGAGCCTTTGAAGTTATAAAATATATATAATTTATTACATATAGATGTTGTCAAAATATTTCTAGTTTTTTTTTGTTTGCCTCGGTTTTTTATTTTTTATTTATTTGGCAGCGGTTTTCCCCAAAGGCTTCTTCCAATTTACGCGGAGGTGGAAACGCCTTCAGGCTTCCTGTTTAGTTTTTCTTGTGAATTTTTTTATTTGATTTTATGTTTCTTTTTTTTTTGTATAAAGGAAGTTTGCAAATTGTAAATCACATAGGTACTATATCGTCTGTGAAGAACCAAAGGGACCCATATCCATTTGTAATTTGTAGCTAAAAACTATATCCACTATCTACAAGAATATTCAAATATGTCTTGAGAGCATTCAAATAGAACATTTTACACTTTTCAAAAAACATGTAAATAAAATATTTTACACTTTTTAAAAACATGTAAATAAAATATTTTACATTTTTTAAAAACATGTAAATAAAATATTTTAAACTTTTTAAAAACATGTAAATAAAATATTTTACACTTTTTAAAAACATGTAAATAAAATATTTTAAACTTTTTAAAAACATGTAAATAAAATATTTTACATTTTTTAAAAACATGTAAATAAAATATTTTACACTTTTTAAAAACATGTAAATAAAATATTTTACACTTTGTAAAAAAATGTAAATAGAAATTTTACACTTTTCAAAAACATGTAAATAGAACATTTTACACTTTTAAAAAGACATGGAAATAAAATATTTTACACTTTTAAAAAGACATGGAAATAAAATATTTTACACTTTTCGAAAAGCACGTACCGTATTTACTCTGATAGTACGCCCCGCGTACTATTCAAATTCGAACTTGGACCCCCCGCGTATAATTGGGGACCCGCGCATTAACAGAGACCCGCGCACTGCCCTTTAATAGTGTGTTAAATAGACCCGCGTACTATCCAAACTGAGACGGCTACCCCCCGCGTACTATTAGAGACCCGCGCATTATTAGAGACCCGCATACTATTAGAGGAAATACGGTAAATAAAATATTTTACACTTTTAAAAAAATATGTAAATAGAACATTTCACGTTTTTCAAAAACTCCTAATTAACATTTTACGCATGTTTCTCATTCTGATTGTAGCTTAAATTGGATATGGGTCACTTTGGTTTTTCACAGACGATATTTGTATGTTGAATTTTTTCTCAAAAAACAAACTTGGTGGCTATGGGGAAGGAGCAGGACTTTTCCAGTTTCAGGCCATGCCTGTAAGGGTATTGTTGGGGAAGAAGGGGGGGGGGCTTTGTTGTGGCTTGGTAAATTTAATGGGCCTACTTTTATGGGAGAATGTGCATGAGTGTTATTTGTCCTTTTGTATTTTTTTAAAAGAAATAATTGAAATTAGTGAATACATAGAATGGAAAAAAATCTGCATGTTCTCAGGAAATAAGAGTTGACATTTACAGTTCTTTTTTTCCTGCTGCTGCTGTTGTTGTTGTTGAATGGGAACGTTGTTGATAGGAATGGAGAGGGTGTGAGTGTGGTGGAGGAGGGGATTGTGTGGGTCTGGAAATTATGACATGTGAAGATATTTAGTGCCGTCGTCATCGTCGTCGTCGTCGGACGTGGGACAATAACTATCAAAATAGTTTATAGACTTTTTCCATTCTTTCTCTCACGCTGTGGTTCTGGTTCTGGCTCCCGCCTCAAGTCTGGTCACGTCATAATCCCATTCTGACTGAGAACAAAAGAACTAACGTAAGTAAGAGAAAGTTAAGAAAGCAGAAAAAAAAATGGAGAGGAACTTGCTACAGGCGACGACGGCGACGACGACGACGACGACGACGGGGAAAGGCAAAACGAAGAAGAAATGTGGACATGGTCAGAGAGCATTATTTGCTATTGTATTAGATGGGATTAGTCGTACTTTAGTAGTACTAATACACATTCTATTTGTTGTGTTTTTTTTTGCGCACGAAGAAAGGAAAAGGGGACTTAGATAAATGATGATGATCTGTAATCACATTTTTACAATAGCAGTGAGTTGGTGGGGTAGGGGGTGGGGGAAGTTGGTCATTTTTAAGAATTCCAACCAGCTCGAGATTTATGTAAAGAATAAGGAAAGATGCGAGAGCTATAGGCGCTATCGTGACGTTAATACTATACAGTCAGTATTGTCAGTAACTTCAATGACTAATTTTAATTTTTTAGCATTTTTTTTAAAATTGGCGCATTTGATTTTCCCGCCATATTATAACGCGGAGATTTAATACAACTCGGCTTGTTCTATTGGCAGAAATATGGCAAATCGTCTGTGAAAAATCAAAATGGCCCATATCCATTTGTAGCTAAACACAATATGTACTATCTGTAAAACTAATAAAATATGATGTTGAAAGCATATAAATAGAACATTTTGCACATTTCGAAAGGATGTAAATAAAATATTTTGGACTTTTCAAAAACATGTAAATAGAACATTTTGGACTTTTCAAAAACATGTAAATGAAACATTTTGCACTTTTCAAAAGGATTTATGTAAATAGAACATTTTGCACCTTCCAAAAACTCATTTAACACTACGCATCCATAATTATCATTTCGTAGCTCAATTTGATTCTAGCTGAAAGTTGAAATGGGTCATTTTGGTTCTTCACAGACGATACGTAAGTTGGACATATCATTTGTGAAGACTCAAAACGTCCTATATAAATTTTTAGCTAAATTCAAAATTCACTATGTACAAATTGTTTAAAATATCGTAATCCTAAAAGCATGTAAATAGAATAATTGCATTTTTAAAAAATGTGTAAAATATAACATTTTGAATCTTCTGAAAAACATTAAATAGAACAATTTGCACTTTTTAAAAACACGTAATGAACATTTTACGCATCTATTTCTCTCGAATAGTGTTTTTACTGGCATATCACTTTGATTCTATAGTTAAAATTGGAAATGGGGGATTTAGTGATTTCGATTCTTCACAGATGATATGTATGGATGGCAGTTGTGTTTTCTGACGTCATTTATGGACGACCCTCTTGGATGTAGGTACATGGATAGTGCATGTGAACGTATGTACCTACGTATGCTAGTGTGTTGCTCTGCCTGTAATCTCTATAATAGGATTTGTATTGAGTAGGAGGGGGGGGGGGAGGGGATGAAGAAGTGGGAAATAAATCTATTTTCTCTCAACAAAACACCTTCACCTGTTCCCCCGTTCAATCCGACTTCCACGTATACGTCGATACATAAAGTTCCATAAGTCTCTGTCATTGCCGGGTCGGGGACTGAATCCGCACCGATACCGAAACCGGTCCCGGCCCCGCTCCCGGTGACGGAAAATATTATTGTCTATATTTCACAGTTGAT
This sequence comes from Dicyrtomina minuta, assembly GCA_949802685.1. Lineage (NCBI taxonomy): Eukaryota > Metazoa > Arthropoda > Collembola > Symphypleona > Dicyrtomidae > Dicyrtomina > Dicyrtomina minuta. The sequence goes on from OX461809.1 coordinate 90,403,442, forward strand.
ATCATTCCATCCACGCCGCGATCGACATGGACCTTGCCATTGTTTACTTTTTCTGTCCTCTCACATCTCATATTTATTTCTCCTTTATCTGTCAGTCTCACTCTGCTCTTCTATACAGAGTCAGTGAGGATAATACATATGTATATTCAGAGGGAAACAAAATGGTGCTTGTCATTTTTTATCTTTTGAATTTATTAGATGGCATCCGAAATGATTTATTGGAACACATGTGGAGGAGCATAATGTAGGGAGCGAGAAAGGCGGAAGGGGCAAGAGTTTATATTATTGCATCGGCATTCACATTTTTCATGTCATTTAGAATTTGTCGGATTCGGATGCAACAAACATACGTATAATTATATATGTTGACTCACTCGTCAACGGTACGGATGGGTGCAGTTGAAGTATTGCGTTATTGAAAATCTTGTTTTGTACTTTTGGAAAGATGAAGGTAAAGGTGAATATACTGCTATGGTTTGCTCGTTGGTATAGTGTTTTTTAGTCTGGTTTTAGTTTTGTTTTCTTACATTTTTTAAGGGTCGATTTTATTTAAAATCGTGTATTTCAAGCTTTAGAACAGTCGACATGAAGTATTTCTTTCAACCATTCAAAATTTCGTAAATGCCGCTTTTTTGCAGTTTCAAAAACGTTTAATTGGAACATTTTGCATGTTTAAAATCTTTTATACGCAACATTTTGCGCTGTTACAAATTTTTAAGTGAAGCATATTGCAATTTCAAAAACGTTTAAATGGTGCAATTTGTACTTCCAAAAAAGTTTAAATGGCGCATTTTGCACATTTAAAAACGTTTAAATCGAACATTTTGTTCCTTAAAAAATGCTTACATGGCGCAATTTGCACATTATAAACTTTTTAATGGAGAATTTTGCACTTTCAACGTTTAAGTGGAGCATTTTGAACTTTCAAAAAAGTTGAAAAAGGGGAAAATCGAGCTTTCAAAAACGTTTAAGTGGAACATTTTGCACTTTAACAAACCACGACAAGTGGACCATTTTCTACTTTTAAAAACGTTTAAATGGAAAATTTTGCACCTTTAAAGTTTAAGTGGAGCAATTTCAAATTTCTGAAACGTTTAAAAATGATGCAATTTACACTTCCAAAAACGTTTAATGGCGCAATTTGCACCTTCAAAAACGTTTAAATGGGGCACTTTACACTTCAGAAACGTTTAAATGGAACATTTTACACTTTCAAAAACGTTTAAATGCAGCAATTTGCACTTTCAAAAACGTTTAAGTGGACCATTTTGCATTTTCAAAAACGTTTTAATAGAGAATTTGGCACTTTAAAAAAGTGTTATCAGCAGCACTTTTTGAAAGTTTATAATTAAATTAAATTATTTGGACAAGTGGACTTTTCCTTACAAAATCCGGACCATTTGACTCCTACATAATATTTGTTTTGCGCTCTCCAAAATGACTGTATTCAACCTTATATATTATGTTTTCCTCTTTTTTTTTTAAATTCGAAAACTATTGTGTCTGACAATGACAATAAATGTGATTTTTCGCATTTTTTAAAAATTGATATAAATGTTCAAGACGTAGAAGGGCACATCAAGATTGTATAGATTACATTTTCACATTTAGCACATTTTATAAACCGAATCCATGTGGAGAAGGTTGTAGTTTGTAGTTCTTTGTACATACAATTTTGGTGTAAATTCTTAGTCTATGTTGCCCTCGCATAAATCCAGAGCGTCTTTCACATTTTGTAGTAGAGATTTATTCTATTTTGAATTTTTGATTGGACGTATGATTAGATTCGTTGGAGTCTTTGAGCTTATTTTTCCTACAGCTGCATGGCATAGTAGCGATAGTTTGGTAGTTGGTAGGTTTAGGTATATTCTGTGTGTGTGTGTTATTATTTATTGCTCAGATTTGGATGTTGGATTAAAGACAAACGTAGTAGTTGTGCACGTTGCATTGTTGCATAAGAGAAATGACTCGAGCATGAAATACATATCTTCTGTGAAGAACCAAAATGACCCATATCCAATTTCAGCTACAATCAAAATGAGCTATGTCATAAAAACAAAATGAGAAACATGCGTAAAATGGTAATTACGAGTTTTTGAAAAGGTGCAAAATGTTCTAATTCCATGTTTTTGAACAGGTGCAAAATGTTCTAATTCCATGTTTTCGAATAGGTGCAAAATGTTCTAATTCCATGTTTTTGAAAAGGTGGAAAAATTTCTAATTCCATGTATTCGAATAGGTGCAAAATGTTCTAATTCCATGTTTTCGAAAAGGTGCAAAATTTTCTAATTCCATGTTTTCGAAAAGGTGCAAAATGTTCTAATTCCATGTTTTCGAAAAGGTGCAAAATGTTCTAATTCCATGTTTTCGAAAAGGTGCAAAATGTTCTAATTCCATGTTTTCGAAAAGGTGCAAAATGTTCTAATTCCATGTTTTTGAACAGGTGCAAAATGTTCTAATTCCATGTTTTCGAAAAGGTGCAAAATGTTCTAATTCCATGTTTTTGAACAGGTGCAAAATGTTCTAATTCCATGTTTTTGAAAAGGTGGAAAAATTTCTAATTCCATGTTTTCGAATAGGTGCAAAATGTTCTAATTCCATGTTTTCGAAAAGGTGCAAAATGTTGCATTAACATATTTTTGAAAAGTGCAAAATGTTCTATTAAAATGCTCTCAAATCATATTTGTTTATTCTTGTAGATAGCTGATATTGTTTTCAGTTAAAAATGGATATTGGTCATTTTGGTTCTTCACAGACGATATCTATCTAGGTACATGATATGCAAGTGGATGATGATTAGGATCGGGATCGATGAGTGAGGATGCGGAAGGAGATGAAACCCTCAATTTGAGAGTCTACGAGAAAATCTGGTAAATTCGGATTCGGAATCTGTGATACGGGAATTTTTCCCTTCTCATCATTTCAATTTTTAAAAAAGAATAAATAGGTATATAGACCATATAGAAAATATAATCTAAGGTAATCTGATTTTAATTTTTCATATGAATTGGTGACAATTCCATGATTTTGGAAACAGAACATTATTGATAAATGTTGGTAAAAAATGAAATTTAAATCTTCTGAAAAATATTTTTAAAAAAATTTAAATTTGTGTTCTTCAACAATAGCCCCAAGACCCAAGACCATATTTTATTAGATGTCAGTGTCAGGTTCAGTGTTGGAGGGGAAAGGTAGTAAGGTAGGTTAGGTAGGTACTTCAAAAATCCGACCAGAAACTTATAGGCCATGTTGTATGCGGCCATTGCAATGAGTTGGCCAGACTGTAAATACCTGAGATTTATTCCTGCAAGCCTATGTACCTATGTAATTACATTACTACGAGTCTCTGGCACATAAGATGGATGGGCATTAATTTAGCATCTAGGAGAGGCACGTCTTCTAATATAAAGGACGTAGCCCCTGAGTGGGTTCCCTTGTCAAAGCTAAAGCGGCTGTAATTTCTTTACGTGTCCCCAAATTCCCAGGTTCCCAGGTGTAAATGCCAATAATTCCTGGACACTTCTCTTCGTTAAATGGTTGCATTATATTATTTCTATTTCTGTTAGAAAGGAAATAAGCTGTAGGCTGTAGACTAGATACGAAAAAAAAATCCGGGTAACGTTCGTTGTTAGTACGTATATCTTTTTGAGGAGAGTAAATTTCCGCCTTCTTGATAGATTGAGGGGAATAAAATAAATGAGCTTATAAATGGGAGTGAAAAAGTAAACTACACTACTTGTCGCGTGGCGGTCCGGGTCCAGGTCCGGGTCCGGATCCGGGTCCTCCGGGCTCCATGGTTGAGGGATACAAAAGTCTACAGTAGGTGACAGTCTGATTTATTGTTTTCCTTTCACTTCTATCTCCACACGGCGAGACTCCTACGAAACATACATCTTCATCCAGCTTACACCCTCTACTCAATCTTCCATACCTTCAACCGTTCAATGAATTTGGAATCCGAAACTACACCGAAACCGAACCGAAACCCGTATACATACTGGTAAATCCAAAAAATTCAAAATCCGTAGGTACGTAACTGTAAATTCCAAAACCAAAATTGACATGACGAGCTTTTTTCCACATTATTTCTTGAACTTGTTATGTTTCTGTGGTCTGTGAGTGAATATGTGGATTTCTTTAAAGCAGAAAATTTCAACGGAACTTTAAGGGATCGTCCATAAATGATGTCATCAGCTGGGTGGGTGGGTCCTTAAAGCTCTCTATTCTAGTCAACGCTAAACAAGTTGCCATCTTGCCGATCTTGCCGTTAGGTTAGGGTGTGTGGGTTTATCAGAAAAACAACATCATTTGTGGACGATCCCTTATCACTTGTTGAGGTCTGTCCATAAATGAGGTCACTCACTGTATAGACGTCGTGTCTATTAAATAAGGGCATCGGGGGAGGGGCTGTTAAATGTAGTGCAAAACTGCAGAACTGCAGTGTGGAGAGTGGAGATGTGCAATGATAAAATTATGCAAAAGAAAAAGAGGGTCGTGTAGCATTGTTAATCGATATTCGTTTCGACTTTGGTAAAACGTTGACTTAGGTTTCTCTTTGGAAAGGAGAGGGGGTGGGGTGTGGGGTGGGGGCGGTGGCGGGAGTTGAAGTTGAATTAGAAGATTTAAATGCATTGCATTATTTTGTGGAGATTGTCATTAGACTGTGACTTGAATTGTGAGAGTTTTTCTCGGATTTTTATTATGTGCCGTTATTTCTTATGTGAGAGAGCTAATACTGCAACTGCATGCATACAAGATGAAGATACTACATGTACACAATGCAGTGTTTGAGAGTGATTTTTCTCAACATTTTTATGAACGTTTATCTATATAGCATCTTGTTAATTTTTTTTGGCCTGATGGGATTTATTTTCTAGGGGAAGCAGAGGACTCTCTTATGGTTTGTGTATCTTATGTTGCGTCCTGTTCTTAATTATATGAGCAATTATTGAAAAGTTGAAATGATGGTGCTCCTTTCAGGTTTTTATTAAAATAAAAACGTGCTCTACGTATTAGTTAAACTTATTGCAAATAAGGTGTTAAATTAAATTTAAATAAAATAAAATAAAGTGTTCGTAATAATTGTTCCTAGTGTAAATGAAATACCGTATTTCCTCTGATAGTACTATCAAAACTCGAGCCTCGACCCCCCGCGTTTAATTAGAGACCCGCGTATTAATAAAGACCCGCGCACTGGCATTTAATACTGTGTTAAATAGACCCGCGTACTATCCAAATTGAGGCAGCTACCCCGCGCGTACTATTAGAGACCCGCGCATTATTAGAGACCCGCGTACTATTAGAGGAAATACGGTATTTTCAGAATTTTGAAATTGCAAAATATGCAAATTCACAGCTTTTTGAAAGTGCAAAATCCGCTAAATTGCATGTTTTTGAAAGCGCGAAATCCACTAAACTGGACGTTTTTGAAAGTGCCAAATCCGCTAAATTACAAGTTTTTGAAAAAGAAAGAAACGCTTATTACATCTTTTTGAAAGTGCAAGATACATTTTTTATACCTTTTTTAAAAGTGCAAAATACAATTTTTTGCACCTTTTTTAAATAGCAAAATGTGATAACTTACAAGTTTTTGAAAGTAAAAAATACACTTTTTGCACTTTTTTGAACGTGTAAAAAATACTTGTAAGTGAAATGATAGGCAACACTATCATTAACAACACATCATAAATTCAGTCAGTAATTTTATATTAGTCAAATTAATCAATAAAAATGTTAAATAGTGTAGTATATAGACTGGCTTTTATTCATATAGTAATAATCGTCCATCGATTTCGTTGGAATACTTGGAGTCAAAAAAGTGCAGGCCAAAATCACCATCACCACCACTCACCACCATACGGCGCCTTTACAAGAAGTCAAGAAAGAAGTGTACCTAATCTGATTTTTTGTTTCGTGTAAAAAAAGGCGTCAATAATAATGTACAAACTATTTTCAGATATTTTTGTCTATAGTGTTAACTAATGCCTTTTGTACGTGTGAGTGTAAAAATTAACAAAACGACAATACATAACATTTTGTTCCAAAATACTTGGGCGACATGTAGGTAGGTACAATGTTAAGCATGCAGCAGAATTAAGCATATTATAGACCTCTGGACTTTGTATTTTTAGACGTAGGAGTGGGAGAGTAGGGAGATGATATTATTATTACCGCGATAAGATTTGATGTGAAGGAGGATGAGAATGGGTAATGTTTGTAGGTACATGTTCTTCGGGGTTTTGAGCTTTCTTCTTCATCTTCTTCTTCCCCGCATCTTTCTGTACGTCGTACGTAGCTCGCCTCACTCCTGCCTACTGATAATGTAATGAATATGAGATAGAAGGGAAGACGTACGTGGCCTATAAAAGTTTAATATTTAATGGGTGTCAGGAGTAGTTAGTGGTTGGGGCGCGGTGGAGGGAAACTATTAGATTAATTATGACTTTGATATAATTATGGTTACGGTTACGGTGGGGATTAGTCGATTAGTATGACTTTGTATGTTCCACCACCAGAAACGGGAAAATTTCTCTCGCTTTTCTTCTTCTTCTTCTTCTTCGTACAAAGAATCATTCCAAGGACGGACAGACAGACGGACCGACAGACAGGGAAACATCATGTCATATAATGAAGGGGAAATAGCGTTGTTGAAATAGCCCAGGAACCGAGGAATAAAGTGGAAAAGGCCGCATAGGTAGGTACTATATATTGAATGGATGATGAGGATGAGAGCCACAGTCCATTGAGCTCCATCAGCCTTCCTCTCACTCCACACAGTGAAACACATATAGGAGCTAAAGTGGTGGTGAAAAGTAAAAATTAAGAGAGTTGAAGTAAAAATCAGTGGAGCGCTTTATATTATGGTCCTCTGCTCAAAAGACGAGTAGCAGTAGTAGACTCTGTTTCGTGATTGCAAAGTTGTCGAGCCTATTTTAATTCAGATATTGGGAATTTATCCTGACAAAAGTGCCTAACAAAAATTTATGACACACTAAGGAGAGACAAATTCCCTTGTGTTAGAGTAAGGGGTAATCCATAAATGATTTCATCCAAATATACCATTTTCCGAGACCCTATGACGTCCCCGTCATCAACTTATGACATCTTTAACATGGGATGTTATTAATATCGTATAGGAAACCCATATTGACCCTACATGTGATATCATTCGTGGATGATCCCTTAAATGGGATTTTGCACTTTAAAAGTGTGTTAAAAAAATGTGCATTTTTCCAATTTTATTAATGTGCAAATAGTTAATGTATTTTTCTTTTAGTTAAAAAAACTTGACGGAAATAAATTATTTCTATGCCCATTTCAAACATTTGTAAAAACGTATTTTGCACTTTTAAAGATGTGCAAATTAAGTTTTTTTTCATTTTGAAAAACGCGCGTTAATAAATTGTTTTTATACAGTTTCAAAAACTTGTAAAAGCTCATTTAATTTGTTCTTTCAAATCAGTGCAAATAAACTATTTTGTCCACTTTGAAAGCTTTGGAATAACTTATTTATATGGACTTTCAAAATTGTGTAAATAGCATAAGTTTAGCACTTTCAAAAATGTGTAAATAGGAAAAACCACTTTCAAAAATGTGTAAATAGAAAAAAACACTTTCAAAAATGAGTCAGTAGCGTAGACACTTGACAGTTTTAAAAAGTTAGAACCATTTTTTGCTTTTCTTAAAATAGCATAGACGTGAAATAGATGCCACTATAACTACTAACGTAAATCTGCAATAGGTAAAAACAGACCTTAAAAGTATTATTATTTGTGATTTTCGCTAATGATGAGGTCACAAAAGTGTCCCTAGAATCTATGGAAATTATTTGATAGCGATTTAAAAGTTAATCCGACTGATAGACAATTCCAAATTTCTGTGTGTAAAACATTGTAGATTTTAGTAGTGGGACACGTGTTGTGGAGCTACTCAAAATAGTCTCATATGTGACCTTGTGCCGGAGTTGTTTTTATCGTTATTGTTGGAGCTTAACTCTCGTATTACTTTGGTTTTATAGTTGTTGTAGATATGGTGCTAGTTTAAAGTTTGTCTGCGGGGTTCTCTCTCTCTCTTCTGTCTGAGACAGAAACAGAGGGACCCTCTCTCTCTCTCACACACACACACACACACCCAGATGTCTCCTATAACTGTTTAAAATTAAGTTTACAACTTTTCCAAGTTTGTCAAATTCAAAACTTGTGATTGGATTCTGATTCCAGGCTCAGATTTCATCTTTAATGTATAAAGTCAGGATTACACTCGGCTCGCTATACTGAGGAGAGAGTGAGAGACCCAGAGACTCACACCCACTACTGACTACTCACTGACTGTGTAAGAGACGGGAAATATTTCCCATTTCAAATCCAGAAACGCCCTCGCGTCCCTCCTATAAAATTTGTATTCAAAATCCAAAACTAACTAAGTATTCTATTATTTGAACGTGACCTTTTTCTGCAGTAGCAGTAGGAGTAGGAGTCTCAGCTCCCCTCATGTTTGTAATTATGTATTTATGTATGGACCTTTGCGGGTCGGAGTCGTATTATATGGCTCCTGTAGGTATGCGGATTTGGCAGTTATGATTATTTTTTTTATTAACCTTATCGTTTTAGTTTTATGCATATAGTATTATGCTATGTCATTTCGGTGGTTTTGGTTTCGGCTTCGGATGATACACGATGCTTTAAAAGTGTGGGTCTGCCACAATTTCATCCAATACATGTTTTTTAAGAATCGAGAATATTCGTGCAAAAGTTTACATTTAATTACCAATATCTGTCTCAAAGTCAAAGTTGTGAGGTATTTCGATTTTTTTTTTAAAACTACACATTTTAGTGCTGATTTAACTCATTTAACGTTGGGGGCGCAGGTGTTTAGAAATAATCCAACTACATAAAATGTTTGGTTGATCAATACACGCGTGGCTTTTACATTGTTTGAATTTTCATTATCAAAAAAAAAAGTTGGATGTAGCAATAATTTGAACCTGCTCAAAAAACGCTACTTACTTGAAGTTTTTGCTCAAAAAAGGATAGTTGACATTTTTGAGTATGTTTAAAAAACGCGTAATTGACTATTTTAAGTTTTTTAAGTGTTCAAAAAATTCTAATTGATCATTTTGTATTTAAAAAACACAAACTGACTTTTTTGAGCGTTTAAAAGTGTGCTAACTGCAAAATTTTGACGTCTAAAAAACACTAACTGACAATTTTGAACGTCTAAAAAAACGCTAACTGGCAATTTTGAACTTCTAAAAAACACTGACAATTTTGAACGTCTAAAAAACCGTTAACTGACAATTTTGAACGTCTAAAAAGACGCTAACTGGCAATTTGGAACGTCTAAAAAACGCCAACTGACAATTTTGAACGTCTAAAAAACCGTTAACTGACAATTTTGAACGTCTAAAAAGACGCTAACTGGCAATTTGGAACGTCTAAAAAACGCCAACTGACAATTTTGAACGTCTAAAAAAACGCTAACTGGCAATTTTGAACGTCTAAAAAACGCTAACTGGCAATTTTGAACGTCTAAAAAAACGCTAACTGGCAATTTTGAACGTCTAAAAAACGCCAACTGACAATTTTGAACGTCTAGAAAACGCTAACTGACAATTTTAAACGTCTAAAAAACGCTAACTGACAATTTGGTTTGTCTTAAAAAAATAGACTAACTGACAATTTGCAACTAATACTGCAAATAACTGATAAACAGTTTGCATCCTTAAAAACTGCACACTAAAAATTAAAATGAGTTTAAGAAAACAACATGGCATTTTAACTTTATGGGTGAAAAATAAAAATTGTACAAGGAAAATAGAAGCGCTCAAATAATCAAGTTCTGTAAAATTTTATTTTATTAACAGGTACAACTCAAAGTTCGGAGTGGACTGTTTGGAAGACGGGACAAGGATCCTATTGAGAGTGTGAACTATTTCGGACACCCTGATGATCATGATCCAGGGCCGGGACCGGGTCCGGGCTTCCTTCAAAATTGGAAATATTCTGGTGAGACGGAATCAGGAGGAGCGGGAGGGGGGCCGGGACCGGGACCGGGACCGGTGGCCGGGAGAAGACTCCGGCCGAGTCACAGTTTTGGGGAAGGTGAAAGTTCAGGAGGGAATGGTGCTGCGGAGACGGGAGATGAGGATGGGAAGCGAGTTCCGTTGACGTCCATGTCATCTATTTGTAATCATATCCCAGATGTATTTCTTCAGTCTATGGCCATTATTTTTATATCTTCTTCTTCTTCTACTTCTTCCTCCTCCACTAATCGTCATCATCGAACCACCACCACCACCCATCAACATAAAAAACCATCTCCAGTTCCTGTTCCAGCCTTGGAAGATGAAAATTCTAATGTAAAAGTACGTCTTCTTTTTATGTTTTTCTGTTTTCAATTTTTCCTACCATTTTTTTTCCTTCTTACTTTACTTTTATATCACTCAATTCAATAAAAAGAAAAAGTAAAAACAAATTGCTTTTTTTTTCTTCTCTTCTTTTTCTTCGTCTCACTGGCACTGGCACTGGCACTGGTCGACTGGTACTACTCGTCTCATCGTCAGTGAGCCTTACATAACTTTTGAAAATAGAATTACCTGTACACCAATGTCTGCCAAGAAATTTAGTACATATACATAGTACCGGGTGGCCAGCTATCTTTCCCTGTGTCATATCGTCTGTAAAGAACCAAAATGAACAATTTCCATTTGTAGCTAAAAACAATATCAACTATCTACAATAATATTGAAACATGTCTTGAAAACATTTAAATAGAATATTGAGCACTTTTAAAAAACATGCAAATAAAACATTTGGCACTTTTCAAAAACATGGAAATAGAACATTTTACACTTTTTGAAAACATGTAAATAGAATATTTTGCACTTTTCAAAAACATGGCATTAGAACATTTTGCACCTTTTCAAACACAAAAAATTAGAACATTTTGCACTGTTCAAAAACATGTAAATAGAAAGTTTTACGTTTTCCAAAAACTCTTAATTAACATTGTTTTTATGACGTAGCTCATTTTGATTGCAGCTTACATTTGGATATGGGTCATTTTGATTCTTCACAGACGTTATAAATGAATGGGCCACCCTGTTCCCAGTTTCTCAGAATACGGATACCGATACTGAGAGAGAAGCTGGATGTTTAAAAAAGTTTTTAATAGACTTTAGTTATGTGGAATTGTAAGTAGAGATAGCGTCGTTTTCGTTTTAGTTTTCGTTTAAGTTGTAGAGTCAAGAAGAAGCCTTCTTCTTTGGAGAATCTTAATATATTTTAGATGAAGCCATGTGTGCGGCTTACATTCCTATATTCCTATTTTGATGTCTAAAATAATGTGTTTTTCCTGCCCCATGAGCTTTTTCTTTTAGCCTCACTAAAAAAGTTCAATGGGTCTAAAAAAAAGAAAGAGAAAAAAAAGTATCGAAATTTGAAAATTTGTTTTTGAAAAGTTATATGTTTTTTCTTTTCTTTTATCACTATATAATTACATATAAGGTAGATAGTAGGTATTAGGTAGGTAGGTACCTTGTTGAGCCTATGTAGTTTCACTTTGGGATTTTGGGATTTCCCTATAGTACACAGTACAGAAGTGTTGGCTGAGCATATGGTATGGCGATGGCCGCCCATATAAGTTTAAGAATTTCTCCAATTTCACTTTGAAATGTTGTCCGTTTTTATATGGAGATACTTTAGAGAGATTTTATAGGCCGTTTTCTTGGAGTTTGGACTGTACATAATTATTGCGTTATGGATTTATGGCATTGAGGATACGCGGTATATAGGTTTGGTTTGGTATATGGTCCCGAGATGCCGATTTAAAAATGTGTTTATTTTTTCTATGTGGATTTTGTTCTAAAGTTTTTTTTACAAAAAAGTTGGTTTTTCCTTTTTTTTTCTCCCCCTTTCCTTCTTATGATTTAGTTGGTCTTTAGAACAACATAGCAGTTTGACTTTAAATCCATTTATATGGTTTATTGCATAATTTTTAAAAAAAGCAACACGAATTCTAATTTTTTAATAACTTGACTGTTGAGAGCTACATAAGAAAAAATATTGTGGTCTCGAAAAAAAATGTGACAGAAAACCCAATAGTTGTGTTACAATATTTATCGCAATTATATAACATATCGTCTGTGAAGAACCAAAATGACCCATATCCAATTTAAGTTAGAATCAAAATGAGCTATGTCATAAAAACAAAATGAGAAACATGCGTAAAAGGTTAATTACGAGTTTTGGAAAAGTGTAAAAATGTTCTATTTTCATGTTTTTGAAAAGGTGCAAAATGTTCTAATTCCATGCTATCGAAAAGGTGCAAAATGTTTTAATTCCATGATTTTGAAAAGTGTAAAATTTTCAATTTACATGTTTTTAAAAAGTTGAAAACGTTCTATTTACATGTTTTTAAAAGTGCAAAATATTCTATTTCAATGCTTTCAAGACATGTTTCAATATTTTTGTAGATAGTGGATATTGTTTTTAGTAGCAAATGGAAATGGGTCATTTTGGTTTTTCACTGGCGATATAGTGACCTAGGCCAAAGTTTTTGTAGAAAAAGTATTTAAAAAAAATGAGTGTATTTTGATTTGGATTTTTTGGATTCTGTTTGTGTTTTGTCTATGTTACGCGTCCGTACGTGGTTGGGGTGGCTGCTCGGTTTCGGTTTCGGTGTTGGTTTATGTGATGTGATGGTGATGTGATGGGCTGTGGGGGTCTCTTAGGCACAGGAGTCAAGGATTGATGTGGTCTTTTCATGGCCCAATAAGAGCAAGTCAAGGAAAGTGGAGCCATTGGTCAGTTCTCATGGAATGTTCTCGACGCTCTACAAACTTTTACGGGACGTGACTGGATCTCATCCTTTGTTGTAAGTGAAATCATCATCACAATCTACAAACTTTCTCTCTCTCTCAAAACAAAACTTGACTCTGTATTTTTTTTTTTTCAAATTTTTCTTTCACCATTCATTTTCATTCTATACGTACATTCTACGCCTTAATAAATCCGTGTTTTTTATTTTTCTTTAAACATAACTTGACACACACACACACACACACACACACACACACACACACACACACACAACTCTTTTTTGAAAGTTTTGATGGGGAATTATTTCGTCATAATGTATTAAATTCGCAGCTCGCTTATTACTTTTAGAGATCGTCCATAAATGATGTCACGGGTAGGCGTCTGCTTGGATAAAGATGACGACTCATGTTCTAAATTTAATAAAAATATCTTGATCCTAAAAACATGTAAAAAAATATTTTTCGCACTTTTCAAAAACATGCAAAATAATCCAGTTTGCACTTTTAAACCCATAAAAATAAAAAAAATTGCTCTTTTCAAAAACATGCAAAATAATCCATTTTGCACTTTTAAACCCATGAAAATAAAAAAAATTGCACTTTTCAGAAACATGCAAAATAATCCATTGTGCACTTTTTAAAACTATAGAAATAAAAAAAATTGCGCTTTTCAGAAACATGTTAAAGATATCCGTTTGCGTGTTATAGTGATGATGACCAAGGGGTAGGTGGGTTCTAAAAGAGTGGTAATTTGATTGAAATCATTTATGGACAATCCCTATTATAGTATTGGTACAGATGAGTGAATTGTGTGGAGGATATGCTACATATATACGGAGCAAGAGAAAGTAGAATTCGAAAAAGAAAAATATAGAGAAAGTCAAGGATTTATAGACAAGATTTATTTTAGAAATCCATACAATCCACCCATGAAATTATTAATGGCATATTAAGTAGAACGGATTGACGATTGACTGGAGTAGAAAAATATGAATTTATTTCCTAAATCACACACACACACACACACACACACACATGCTTCTTTTCTTTCACTGTAGTTTCATTTATTGAAGCTGACAAGCACTGCATTAGCAATGTGTTATCCATTCAAAAGGGTTTATTTCGCTGGATTCTGGATTCGGGTTCTGAATTACCATTCTTTTGTATTTATTATTTTTTGCGTATTTCATTCCTATTTGTACTTCGTTTGTCTACGTGTGACCCGCCTGTCCACCCTGTGAATAATTACGTGTAGCGTATTGCTTTCGTTTTTTGGGTGTGTTACATGTGGAAAAAAAAAGATACTATATTCTATACATTTTGTTATTTATTACTGCCAAATTTAAGGCAAAGTTTTATTTAAGACGTCGATTTCACTAGAAAAGTTAACACCTGGTAGCTTTAAGGTTCTCGCTTTTAACTTTAAAGCAGTGGTTAAATCCGAAAGCGAGATCCTCTTTGGGCTAACAGCTGTAAGTTTTCTAGTAAAATCAACGTATTATAGGCATTTATTATTAAATACATTAAATAAATGCATTAAATAATTAAATGCATTATTATTAAATGAATTATTCTAATTAGGATTACCTTCGAAAGCATAAACAAAACAAATAGTTAATAAAACAAATATAAAATGCAAATGTGACTATTGATTTTGGACTTAAAATCCTCTCGTTTGTCTTTTGCCGCTTTTGTACTTGTACATTTAATAAAAACATAATTTGAATATGTTCCACTTTTCAGTGAAAAGCTTGTCGGACATATTGTCCTTTTTCGAAAATACGAAATTAAAACATTTTGAACTTTTTCGAAAACACCAAATTAATATTTTGCACTTTTTAGAAAACTCGAAATTAAAATTTTTTTACTTTTTCGAAAACACAAAATTATTATTTTGCAATTTTTCGAAAACACGAAATTAGAATATTCTGCACTGTTTCGAAAACAAGAAATTAGAACATTTTGCACTTTTTTGAAAACACGAAATTAATATTTTGTAATTTTTCGAAAACGCAAAATTAACATTTTTTACTTTTTCAGAAATACGAAATTAGAACATTGTGCACTTTTTCAAAAACACGAAATTAATATTTTGTAATTTTTTGAAAACACAAAGTTAACATTTTGCGCTTTTTCGAATACACGAAATAAGAAAAAAATATTAGCTTTTTCCGAACACAAGAAAGTAAAACATTTTGCACTTTTAATACAAAAGCGGGTTGTTATATTATAAAAAATACGGTAGTTGTATTGAAATTGGAACAAATTGCATATTGCACACCTCCTTCAAATAAGAACTAAAATATGATATCGTATTTGCATTGGAAATCATATTATGAAATCCTTCCAGGATTTTTGATGAAGAAACGTATATACTCAAATAAAAATAAATAATGTCAGTTATCTATACCGGTAGCCTAATTTGGTATATATAACTTTTTGGTAAAAACTACCATATGCACATTCTTATTATGAGAGAGCCCATAGCCCGTTCTGATATTTTATCTTTAACGAGAGCAATTGTACCATAGTTACATCTAAAAATGTTTTTGTTTGGGGTTTCTGTATCTGACTCCAATTAAATTTGGGTGCATCTTTTTTTGGTATAGGTACTTACAGGCTCATAGCAGCGCCCCCTTAAACAATAATTTAAAACATCTATATGAATAAATTATAATAGATAATATACCCACCTACCTACTTGATAAGTTTTTTTTTACCTGAGGCGGAATCCGCGATATCAATATAATGATACCGATACCCCTCAAAAACGTGAGCTTAAAAAGTCGTCCTTTCCTTTTCCTTATATGCCTTACTGTGTTAATGTGATATAGTCTCGCGGATACTCGTGTATTTTTTTGTTTGGATTTAGATTTTGTCATTCGAAGAAAATATAAAAATGTTCCCTTTATTTCTTCTTTTTTTTTGTCTGTTTTTCTTTTCTCGTATTTTGATTGTAGACAGTTAAGAATGGAAAATCCATTTCTTTTATTCTATTTCATGATGTGGATTTTTCACGAAATAATAAATATTTTACTTCTCTCTCTCTCTCCCTATGGATTCAATAGATAATGATAATCATATGCCATCCATCTCCTCATCTTGCGTTCATGTTTATTTCTTTCTACTTTCTAAGTTTGATGTTTCTCCTTTTTTTGTCTTTGTTTTTTTAAAAAAAAATGAAGGGATTTCTTTGGGATTGAAATGAATTATATGAAAAATGAACCTCAAGTATAGAATTCAAAAGACTATATGAACAAAGACAAATATATTTTCTTTTATTTATAGCTTGGATAATATTTCTTTCAAGTCTTCTACTACTACTACTACTACTACGACGTGATTCATTTTCACATTATGGCAGGATTATTTATTTCTGATACGTTATACATCATACATCAGTTTATCATTCATATATATTATATATGGTAAAAGCAATTGAAAAATTGAAATAATAAAGGTGCTCGTTAATTTTAAAAAGAAATCAAAGGATATACATATATGCTATTTTGCAATCAACTTTATTGCAAATAAAATGTGTGTGGTATAAATAAAATATTTACACATTTTTGTGTAATTGCGAAAAGGGTTTTTAGTATTGACCATAGATATCGTCTGTGAAGAACGAAAATGACCCATATCCAATTTAAACTAGAATCAAAATGAGCTATGTCATAAAAACAAAATGAGAAATATGTGTTAAATGTTAATTAAGAGTTTTTAAAAAGCGTAAAATGTTCTTTTTTCATGTTTTTGAAAAGTGCAAAAATGTTCTATTTTCATGTTTTTTAAAAGTGTAAAATGTTCTATTTAAATGGTTTTTAAAAGTGCAAAAATGTTCCATTTTCATGTTTTTTAAAAGTACAAAAATGTTCCATTTTCATGCTTTTGAAAGGTGCAAAATGCTCTATTTAAATAATTTCAAGACGTATTTCAATATTTTTGTAGATAGTTGATATTGTTTTCAGCTACAAATGGATATGGGTCATTTTGGTTCTTCACAGACGATATGTTTTATTTCTATAATTTAAAAAAAAAAAAAAATAACTTTATACATTTTTAAAAAAAGTTAGATTTATGATCTGGCGGTGGTTGTCAATCGGATTGGGAATGAGGTGTTCGCCGTTTGGTTCTCTACAGCGCCCTTTTGAGTTTTATCTGTTGCCAATAAATTTAAGGCAACTAAAAGTAAGCTAAAAGTATTGGCAAGGCTATGCTCCTATTTTTTTGTCTTCCGCTCGGCCGAGATCAAATAATGTAGAAGGCTCGACCGAAGAAGAAAATGATAATTAATTTCCTGAATTCGGAATTTGAATTCGATTTCAAATTAGAATTTTCCGCGGTGCGGTGGTGGTGTATCATCCGTATCCGTAGCTGTCTTGCCTATACGTGCATATGGAAATAAGATGTTGATGCTGATATAGATCCGTAATAAATAAACGTGATATATTGGGATATGTTTGTAGGTGTTGAGTTTAGGGGAGAGATATATTTTTCGGATAAAATGTGGATTTATGGACTTGTGTGTATAATTTTGAAATGTTTGGTTTCCGATATCTTTTTTAAGCGGATCGGATGGTTTGGTTTTTGTTTTGGATTCGTATCTACTAGCAGCATTTCTTCTCGCGTGAGTCTCTCGTTGGTTGGGTGGTTGGTCGGTTTTGGGTTTTGGTTGTTTGTTGGAATGATGATTTAAGATCTCATAACTTTTGGAAGGAAGGGGAAAGAGAAAACCGAATCCGAATACTGAAACTGAAAACCGAAATCAACAAAAGGGAAAAGATGTGAAGGAGAATTTAGATTTATTGTGGAGTGAGTGGTGAGAGGAGAGGTGGAGATGGAGATAAGGATTTAAAAGCACAACCAAAACCAACCAAGGAAAGCACTCAATAATATTCTGGCTCCTCCGTCTTTACTATTGCATAGCTCACTTTTGGACGGAGAGAGATACTAGATTAGATAATTTCCTGAGAGTGAAGAATCAAAATTGGTGTAAATACAAATTTACTTAATTGCAAAATGACCCTTGTCAAATATATTCTAGAATTAAAAATGCCTAAATGCGAATTTATGTAGTTCAAAATTACCCATGTCCAGTACATTCTAGTGTCAAAATGGTCTAAATGCAAATTTACATAGTTCAAAATGACCCATATCCAGTATATTCTAAAGTCAAAATGGTCTAAATGCAAATTTAAGTAGTTTCTAAATTGCCCATATCCAAAATATTGTACAATCAAAATGGCCTAAATCCAAATTTACATATTTGCAAAGTGACCCATCGCCAAAAAATTAAAAAACTAGATTTAATAAAAAATGTATAGCAATGTCTGCAACTGTCTATACAATTACCATGAAATAAGATTTTTTAAATTTTTGGGATAAGGGTCATTTTTTATTTTGAATGTAGCAAATACATTGGAAATTAGTCATTTATAATTTCTAGCTTTTTTGAAATGTGCTATTTTGATTCTTCACTCATAATATTCATATAGAGATTCGCTTTTAGGCGGTGGTGTTGGTTAGTTTCTTCCCCAAGGTTTCTTTAAAAGTATGGGATTAGTTGGAAGCATAGATTATCCGTCTGCCTGCCGCTCCCTTTTGTACCACCTAGGTACCTATGCGTGTTAGGATCTGGAATCTATAGATTTCTCAGAATAAGAGATTCTGTCTCCCTCCCGATCCCGACCACTGTCTATAGGTCACATGGTCAGGTGGTTCGAGTAGTTCAGTTTCATCGGTCCCAGGCTCAGGTTCGAGGGAATTCCTCTCCAACCACTACGAAACGAACGTACGAACTGCGAGGACCGCTATATAGTGTAACATATAGCAGTAGGAAGGATCCTATGATTCCTGGAGACCTGGACTCTGGACAAACAACAACTCGACGCTCCATAGTTCCAGGTCCAGGTTCACATGCTGCGCTCATGTTATTTGCCTCGTCCCGCTCCCGGTCCCGATCCCGATCCAGGCTATGTTTATCAATGCGCCTCGAGTTCGTGGTGAGCTGTCGAGCAAATCTGCGGTGAATCTCTGTAGAAATCTGAAAAACAACAGCTGGAAAAAATTATTGGCTATACCACCCTTCAGCCGACTCAGGGTCGGATAATGCGGCAAGCGCAGGCAGCCCCCGCTGCTTGAATTTTCAAAAAACATGTAAATGGAACATTTTGCACTTTTCAAAAATATGTAAAAAGAAAATTTTGACTTTTCAAAAACATGCAAAATAAATATTTTTGCACATTTCAAAAACATAGAAATAAAACATTTTCCACTTTTCGCAAAACATGTAAATAGAACATTTTGCAATTTTCAAAATATGTAAATAGAATATTGAGACTTTTCAAAAACATGCAAATAAAATTTGTTGTACATTTCAAAAACATGGAAATAAAACATTTTTCACTTTTCTCAAAGCATGTAAATAGAACATTTTGCACTCTTCTTGAACATGTAAAAATACAACATTTAGCTTTACCAAAGAAAACCATCAATAAAATCAAATTGGTGGTTTTTGTAAATGGAAACAAATTCCTGCCTAAACCAATAATTCCTTCGTCCGGCCCTGAGCCGACTTATTACATTCTTGTTGGCTCTGAATAAAATCAAGGTCCAGGTCTGGTCCAAATTTATTTTTTTCTGAGTATTATTATTGGTTATATTTTTTTATCTTGTTGAACTTGGAATAAATTGAGATTTTGGATGAGGAGGATGAAGGTGATGACGACGACGACGCCTAATATGCCCGTCCATATCTTCTTCAAAAAAGGGCAGACGTTGCTAGTTATGAACTTTCTCCTGAACGCCTGGAAATTTTATACCTCCCATTCTCACTCAGCTCCCTGTAGGGAATAATATTGACAAATGATTTAGAAGATTCTGAGACTTTTTCCCGCTGGGGAAAAGTCAAGCCCGGCCCCGACCCCGACAAGGCACTTTTTACACTTTCTTTCTTACACAGTTTACACTTACGTGCTTATTTTTAAAGTGCTACTTTTTTAGTCTATGTTGGTCGTTGGTTTGGTAATTTGGTAGTAGGGTGTCCAGTTCCAACTCTGCCTCTGCTATTTATTATGGACAATTTAAAAAGTTATGATGCTTTTCTTTATGTGCTGATGATGCCCTTTTTTCCGTTGGCGTTGGCATGTACCTATGCCTATGTGTGGTTTCACTATCAATATTTTTTCGTTACAATTTTTCATTTCGATTGATTCGTTTTTGAAACACAAAGGTTTGAAGATATAAAAATTTTGTACAGTTGACGTAAAGAAGATAAAAGGGGAAGGGGGGACCACGTCTTCTGTAGTACAGTCGTATGGTAAATCCCATAAGAAAATATACAATTTTTCAGTCGGCACAATAAAAAATACAATTAAACGTGCATTTTTACTATTAGAATGTTGTTGTTCCGCACCATACCACTAACCAAAAAAAAAATAAGGAAGCAAAAAAGTTGCATATATTTAGCTTTATACTCACGGAACACGGAAGATGACGCGCAGCCATCCATTAAGGCAAAGGTGTGAATTTTAATTAGTGATGATGGAATGCAATAATAGTGTGAGTGCTTCCGCTCCACATCCAGAATCCAGAGACTTGCACTTTGAACAAAATATTGAGGGTGACTTTTGTGTGTTGTGACTCTTTTTGCAATACAATAAGACAGGGTTTTCACGTACCTATTCCTGTAAGTGATCTGTATGTATGTATGCATATTGTCTTGAATTAGAATTAGCATTGCATTAGCCCGACCTTTTTGACCCGAAAGAAATCGAAAATCCAAGTTTGTCACCTTGTGAATACTATTCTTTTGTCCGACACTCACTTTTGTTCCGCATGCGAGGGCGCTCACTAATGAAAATGTATGTGGGTCCTTTCTTTCTTTCTTGGACTTTCTTTCAAACTATGCTTAAACCGAACGGCTGCATTTAGTAGACATACAGGCGATACAGGGCCGGATATTGCGGCCAGTGCATAGGCAGCCCCCGCTGCCTGAATTTTCTCAAAACATGTAAATAGAACATTTTGGAGTTTTCAAAAATATGTAAAAAGAATATTGAGACTTTTCAAAAACATGCAAAGTAAATTTTTTTTGTACATTTCAAAAACATGGAAATAAAACATTTTCCACTTTTCTCAAAACATGTAAATAGAACATTTTGCACTTTTCTGAATCAAGTAAAAAGAACATTTTGCACTTTTCTAAAACATGTAAATAGAAAATTTTGGACTTTTCTGAATCAAGTAAAAAGAACATTTTGCACTTTTCTAAAACATGTAAATAGAACATTTTGGACTTTTCTGAATCAAGTAAAAAGAACATTTTGCACTTTTCTAAAACATGTAAATAGAAAATTTTGCACTTTTCTGAATCAAGTAAAAAGAACATTTCGCACTTTTTTAAAACATGTAAATACAACATTTTGCTTTGCAAAGAAAACCATCAATAAAATCAAAATGGTGGTTTTTGCTTGGAAACAAATTCCTGCCTAATACTAATTCCTTCGTCTTCGTCCGGCACCGGCCCTGTAGACATACATAAAAATTGCATGTTTCTTAAAAAAAAGAGTTGAACCATAAGGAACCCATATAGTAGTTGGTAGTGTTGTTAAAATATAATGTGCGGGGCGGCCATTGTTTTAATTGTAAGTTTAGGTCCGTTCTTGACTTTGGTTTTGGTTCGTTGGTTGCATGGCATGGTTGGTGCGATGGTTGCGGTTGAGCTCTCTGTTCGTTCAGCAATTTCGATTTCGACTTGGACTTATTTTGTAACTTGGATTGAAAGTCTATTTATGTCCCTCCATTAATTCATCCGTCTCTCTCTCTCTTATTTTTTTTAACATAGAATGGTTTTGGATGTTAATCGAAATTCCATTCTTGTTCGGGAGGGAAAATTAATTTTTAAAATTCCAAGCACGTTACTATCCCTCGGATCTAGATCTAATAATAAGAAGGAGAGAGGCATGCATTATACAATATGTACATACGTACCTACGTAGACGGACGGGACGGAGCGGCCTATATTAAAAGTGTAATGCATATATAGGGGGAGCCTAAAGGCAAAATGGGATACAGACTCTCGTCTGCACTCTGCTTCTGACTTCCACTATTATTATAGGCATAGGGAGGGGGCTTTGAGACGTGAACGGTGAACGCAAAAGTCAAGTCATCACTTATCTCATTCCGTTGTCGACTCGGAGTTATATCTAGGTGCGGGGTACCTGGGTATATGCATAATATTCTCTCACGGGTGCTCGTGCTACCGATAGGGATGTGATACCGGTACCGGTCACCGGTCCCGGTCCCGGTCCTGATGTGCAATTAGGTATATAGATGTCTTAGTTGTAAGGAGTCGTGGAGTGCAGGTAGTGGGGGTAGACTGTGGATATAGGCTATGAGGACCAAGACTGACGGTTAGTTAAGTTTTGAGTGGTTGTGCAGATTGGATAAAAGGAGGAAGGTGGAAAGTGTTGAGTGTCTTCATCCCGGGTTATCTCTCTCTCATCTTCTTCTTCGTCTTCTTTAATATTTGGTGTCGAGATAAAGAGATAATCAACTTACTTGGCAACTCTGACGGCGGCTGCCCCACTCACTACACTACTCTCCCAGTCTCACTCTGACCTCCCCTTCTGTCCCTGTCAGCTTGAAATGAGGAAGACATCTGTATCAAGTATGTGTATGCTCACGGCACGCGGCAGGACCGACCCTTTCTTCATATTATATGCATATGGTCTCTAAAAAGTTTCCAGGGCACACTGACTACGACTACTATAGTGAGGGCGAGAACGAAACGGGAAGACGCGTGCGAGTGTTTTAGAGGAACCTGCGTCTACTACATTCTTCCTACGTCTTCAGGTTCAAATTCTATTATCTACCATTATAACTCTATGGGGTTTTGCAAGCTCATATAAGGCTTAAAATTGAAATATCTCAATTATGTTTGGCAGAGCTACAGTGTGCTAGCAAAAGTTTAGAAAATTTGAACTTTTCATTGTGCATATTATTCTGCCCTGCCGATCACAATGTGTTTCTTGTAGTTTCTTAAGTTTCTTTAAGAATTTACATGCCAGATTTTTAGAAGATTCAATTGTTTTTGTTGACACTATGTATTATTTAAAAATCATATGTAAATTTGAATATATTTCTGTTTTAAGTTTTACTAAACTTTAAACGACTTCTTGAAGTTCTTGAACTTTGAACGTCGTTCAAGCAGGAAAATTTGGAGAATTTAAAATAATCAAAGTTAAAAATTGTCTCCTTCAAAACCAGCATACTATGCTAAATATTATTAATACTTTTTATTTTACACTATTTCCCATTATTCATAGCTTTTCTATCTAAAAAAAACGTTGCATGAAATGAAACTCATATTTTTGTTTCTTGTTGTTCTTGATAATAGAATATTGGTTTTGGACAGTGTCTATATAGATGTGCTATATACATAAGTAGGTAGATGTATATATTCATACGTTCCCTTTCTCATAATGGTTTTGAGTTGCTTGGCTTGACATGGAGATGTTCGATGAAAGTGAAATTACGCGAGAGAAAGTGAAAGAAAGTTTTCCCTTCAATTTCACCACACACGGTTACGGTTATACTCTCCTCTATATATAGTATGTCTGCGTTTCGTCAGTTTATTATATATAGTTGATATATATTATATGGAGTGTATTGTGTGGGTGGTTGGGTGTACAGAACCCACAACCAAATAGACTGAGTACGTATGTAGAACGTATAGGATGCTATATATAGCTATAGTTACAACCTTATATATATAGGAGAGGATGCTTATGGGTGGCGTTAGCTATGCACTCAAAGTGCATATAGGTTGTATAATGACTTGACATATAATATATTGTGGACAATTTTGAATTCCTGGGTGGTCGTGGTGATAATGGAGAAAGCGTGGAGAAAGTGGAGAAAGTAAGGACGGAAAAGAGAAAGCATAAATTGTAAGAAAAGGATTTGCCCAGAGTATTTAACAAGAGTTTGAAATCACTTTAGTGGTTTGAGCCCATCCGCTCCCGCAGCTTTCACTCTTCCAAGCTTTTCTATTCATTAGTCTCTCGGTCCCGGTCCCGGCCTCGGTCTTGGTCTTGGTCTTGGTCTCTCTCTCTCTCTCTCTGTGTAATCATACGAGTTTATGTACAGCCATGTGAACCCGGACTTGGAAGCGACACCGACACCGATGCCGACTCCGACTCCGACTCCTAAACCGGTTTAGGCTATTTTTGATGATGTGTGGGATACACTTCCCTCATTCTCATAATTATATCCAGTATCAAGTCCCCACTCTTCTCGGAGTCGTAGTAGTAGCTCAGCATTTTTTCCAGGGCCGGATAATGCAGTCAGCGCAGGCAGCTGACTAAATTTTCAAAAAACATGTAAATGTAACATTTTGCAGTTTTAAAAAATATGTAAAAAGTATATTTTGACTTTTCAAAAACGTGCAAATTAAAGTTTTTGTACATTTCAAAAACATGAAAATAAAACATTTTCCACTTTTCTCAAAACATGTAAATGGAACATTTTGCACTTTTCTGAATCAAGTAAAAAGAACATTTTCCACTTTTCTAAAACATATAAATATAACATTTTGCTTTACCAAATAAAGGCATGAATAGAATTAAAATAGGGGTTTTTGTATAGAAACCAATTGCTGCCTAAAAGCAATTCCTCCGTCCGACCCTGACTTTTTCACTTTCTCCATCTCAGTCAGTCCACAAGTCTCTTCGCCGTTCCCCGTTTCTATATAGTTTCCTGCATTTCGTAGTTTCCCTCCGCACACAGGCACACACACACACGAGAAGGAAAATTAAAAGGAGGGGACTATATAAGAAGAAGGTGAACAAAGTTTGAGTTTAAGTTTTCTATGTGGATCGAATTGGAATTTGAAATTTGCCCGATCCAAAAACTTCTCAATCTGTGTGTGTGTGTGTGAGGAGTGTGGAGAGGAGAGCTCCTTTTAGTTTTAAGAGGAAGAAAGTCCATTCACCGTGTAATTATCTCCCTTCATATGCAGCAGTCCTCCAGAGTCACAGTAGTCAGTAGAGTCTGGAGGGGTTATGGTTATGTTATGCACTTTAGACTGAAGGTCCTTTTCATTAACACTCGTAGGTAGGTAGGTACATATGTATGCGCGGCTACGGCGGTCCTTATCAAATTTATAATTTTTCTAAAGGTTATTTCCTTATTTCTTATCTTGCTGTTAAATAGACGACGTTGCTATATAGTTTATATCGTAACGGTTACACGGTACTTCTAATAGACCCGCGCTGTATATTCTGTTTTATGATTACACTTTTTACCTCCGCGTTCTGTTAGACTAGACTCGCGTTGGCGTCCTATTGGATGATATACGTTATAGATTTGGTGGTGAAGGTATAAGTTAGAAATTGAAAAAAAAATACTAATTGACTTTTGCCCTTCTACTTTCTTTTTTGTTTTACCCAGTTTGTTTTTCTCATGCATTTTTTCTTGTTATTTGTCACCGGATTTTTTAAAACCACTACTTAGGTAGGTAGGTAGGTACTTTGGAAGTACAGGTACGGTTATTCATACGGAAGATATACCTTGAGGATATAGTTTATCAGTAGTATAATATATCGTCTGTGAAGAACCAAAATGACCTATATCCATTTGTAGCTAAAAACAATATTAACTACGTACAAAAATATTGAAATATAGCTTAAGAGCATTTAATAGAACGTTTTGAACTTTTCAAACACATGTAAATAGAACAATTTACACTTTTGAAAAACATGTAAATAGAACATTTTGAAATTTTCGAACACATGGAATTAAAGCATTTTGCACCTTTTCGAAAACATAGAATTAGAACATTTTGCACCTTTTCCGAAACATGGAAGGAGAACATTTTGCACCTTCTCGAAAACATGAAATTAGAACATTTTGCACCTTTTCAAAAACAAGGAATTAGAACATTTTGCACCTTCTCAAAAACATGGAATTTAAACATTTTACACTTTTCAAAAACATGTAAATAGAACATTTTACGCTTTTCAAAAACTCCTAATTAACATTTTGACTTATGTTTCTTATTTTGTTTTTATGACAAGGCTAGATTTGATTGTAGGTTAAATTGGATATGGGTCATTTTGGTTCTTCACAGACGATATAGCAATTCTCGTTCTTAGAGGTGATCGTGATCCAAATCCAAGGTTTAAGGTGTTTTGGTCTTTTGGTCGTTGGTTCTTTGGTCTGACGTTCAGCACTTTTGTAAATAGGTGAAAGTGGACTGCTATTTCCCTATTTCCCTCATGTGTCTTGAGACACGTAACAAGAATAATTTATTTGGCTTGTCAAGGATATTGAAATAGAGAAAATGTTTATGCATTTACGAGTTTCAACACGTAATAGTAACCAGAACCTGAGGTGCACAAGCATCGCGGCATAGCCACTTCTATATCTATAGTAGACGAGTGCCGGGTCCCCTATCCATTCCATATGTATTTATATAATTGGAGTATCAATTATGCATATGCCCAAAAGTAGAGGGGAAAGGAGATAGGTGGGTGGACTAATCGTAAGACTTGGACTCCACACATTACACCCACCTCAATTTAATTATGTATATAGCAGTGCGGGCTATTATGCCATGACACTCGCTCTGTCTTACAACTTCCAGTCAGTGGCTTATTCCTCTGTAGGAATGTTCTCCTTAATTTCTACACAAGTTTCCTCTTGTTCCCCGTACAATTATTATTCCTGGGGTCCAAGAACAAAGGAAAGAACAAGACGTGTAGATGACGTAGACTCCAGTCCCAGTCGCATATAGCTACACAATTAATTAAGTAAAATGTCTACTGTACTAATTGTACTATATGCAACCGCTGGTGATCAGGGGCGGATCTAGAAATATTTTTTGAGGTGAGCAACACATAGCGTGGGTGAAGAATCAAAATTGCCCATTTCCGAAAGCAAGAATTAAAATGAGCCATTTCAATTGCCTACATTAGATGCGAAAAATGTTATACTTACAAGGGAATGACGCGACATGACCGACCCGGATTTTAAAGAGACCTATTTCAAAAAATCAGACTACTTTTCAATAGCACAGATCCAAAGTAACTCGAGTGCATTTTGCGTTGTTTGGTCACAGTGACCCGCTAAAGTTTAAAAAAATTCAAATTTGGACATTTTGCCGCCCAATAACTTCCACAGTTCTTGTCCGATTTGGATGAAATTTTGTTTTTTGTGATCCGTAGACTTTTTACTAAAAATTAATTTCAGGATTTTACAAAATTCGAAAATTTTCATTTTTTAAAAAAAAATCCAAGAATTGAGTATATTTGAGGCCCAATTTTTTAACACTGTTTTTTCAAAAAAATGAAAATTTTCGAATTTTTTAAAATCCGGAAATTATTTTATAGTAAAAAGTCTACGGATCACAAAAAACAAAATTTCATCCAAATCGGACAAGAACTGTGGAAGTTATAGGGCGGCAAAATGTCAAAATTTGAATTTTTTAAAACTTTGGCGGGTCACTGTGACCAAACAACGCAAAATGCACTCGAGTTACTTTGGATCTGTGCTATTGAAAAGTAGTCTGATTTTTTGAAATGGGTCTCTTTAAAATCCGGGTCGGTCATGTCGCGTCATTCCCTTGTTAGTTTACATGTTTTTAAAAGTACGAATTTTTCAATTAACATGTTTTTGAAAGTGCACAATGCTCCATTTACATGTTGTTGAAAGAGTAAAATGTTTCATTTGCATGTTTTTGAAATTGCAAAAATTTTTCATTTGCATGTTTTTGAAAATTGCAAAATGTTCCATTTGCATGTTTTTGAAAGTGCAAAATGTTCGATTTGCACGTTTTTGAAAGTGCAAAATGTTCGATTTGCACGTTTTTGAAAGTGCAAAATGTTCGATTTGCATGTTTTTGAAAAGTGCAAAATGTTCGATTTACATGTTTTGAAAAGTGCAAAATGTTCGATTTACATGTTTTTGAAAGTGCAAAATGTTCGATTCACATGTTTTTGAAAAGTGCAAAATGTTCGATTTACATGTTTTTGAAAAGTGCAAAATGTTCGATTTACATGTTTTTGAATGTGCAAAATGCTCCATTTACATGGTTTTTAAAGTGCAAAAGGTTCCATCTACAGGTTTTTGAAAGTGAAAAATGTTCCATTTACATGTTTTTGAAAAGTGCATATTAGTATTAACTCAAATGCATTTTAAAGCGGCAGGAAATTATGCCAAATAAAATGAACTTAGGCTTCAACTAACTTCAGTGGTGCAGTCCATACGTCCTTCAAGTTTCCCAATAAAATAAGGGGATTGTGATAGGCGATGAGCATCTTTAATTCTTTTGAATGACGTAATTTTTGGATGCTCCCGGATCCGGATCCGGAGAGACAGAAACATAGAGTAATGGTGTGACGGCCCCGTATGCATGTGTGAATATATCTATAGAACTGATTTGAGTTTCAGTCGGAGTACAAGACTCGTTTAAAGGTTGTTCAGTGACTGTTAAAGGCGGATGAGGTTAAGTGGATTTTGGGGAAATGGAGAAGAAAAACTTGAACTTGGAATTTGATCGAATTTTTCTACTCACTCTCCTGTCTCTTTGGAGCGTATTGTAGTAATCGACTGGGCAAATATGTAGAGGGCTGTACCACAAAAATGTGGACTGCATTTACAGGGTCTCGGCCCGGATGTTGCTTCAAGCTAGTTAGTAGGAGGAGAATCACATTAGTATTTCTAACGTGTTCGGATGTTCGGATGGAATGGGGCTTGGCTAAGGGTATAATATTATAAGGATATAGAGATTTCCCAATTGGGCTCTCGCCCCACAGCCTCCCTACATACTAATCATAATAATATGTACCGTATTACTCCAAATAGAAGCCGGGCCTCCAATAGAAGCCGGGCCTCCAATAGAAGCCGGGGGGTAACGGGTGTAAGTATAAATACAAGCCGGGCCTCCAATACAAGCCGGGCCTCCAATTCAAGCCGGGCCTCCAATACAAGCCGGGGGTAAAAAATAGCTATGGATGAGACTAGTGTTTCTTTTGACCAAGTTGCACTAAAAAGCACTAACAATATTATTATAGCAAAGAATGTAATGCCTGAAAATAATGAAAAGTTGTCAAAAATAAGGTAACTTTGAGTTTTATTTTTAGTTTCGAAAAACATAATTTTAATACAAGCCGGGCCTCCAATACAAGCCGGGCCTCCAATACAAGCCGGGGGTAAAGGGTGCTGTTTTTAATAGAAGCCGGGGGCTTCTATTTGGAGTAATACGGTAGTATGTAGCTGGAGCTATGACCCAGTATAATGAAGACAGGAAAGTTTATGACCGAAAGTCTTCCCGGGTCCGGGACCAGTACCAGTACTGGGACCGGTGCCGGTACCGGCACAGTCAACAGTTCCTGCTCGGTGTCGGTCTCGGCTCTGGCCCGGCTCGATAATGCGATGATGATGCTGCGAAGAGTAGCTGTCTAAATGTCTAAGGTCCAGGACTCTGTATCTCGTCGTTATGTCTATTTCTATAAAATGTGGATGTTACAATCGCACTGCGACTTTTGTACTAAAAAAAGGGTTGTGATAAGATTTTTCCTTATTAAATTTTTTACCACACTTCCTCTCAGTCAGAGTTTCGTTTTAGGTTTCGGTGTGTACAGTCTTTAGATGTGTACTTTTTCTTTATCAGAATCTGAATCTGTCCTTGTATTTGATTGCTTCTCTTTTTTTTTCTTTTTTTTTTTCGGTGTTATTTAGAGTTTAGAATCACTGTGCAGTTCCTGTTAGGGTTCCACTACTACTGATAAGATTCCCACTCCACTCATTTCTTATTCACTAATGTTTTTTAGCGGGGGCTTTATTATAGGCCAAAAGCCTTGCGTACTTGCGTTTTTTTATATTGAGTGGGAAATTCAAAACTACCTAGGTGTATATTTTGGTTGCAGGGTTTTTGATTGTGACAAAATTAACACACCAAATTAATTTTTTTGTAAAATTCGGGATTTTCATAATATGTAAGCGTAGGCTATATATCGTCAGCGAAGAGGCAAATCTGACTATCTCCTTTTGGGGCTAGAAGCGAAACTGACTATTACCATTTTTTGCTAAAAGCGAAAATGACTATCTCCATTTTTCTCGAAATACCATTAAAAGAAGGCACAAAAACTATATGTACCAATGCAGCATGTTATAAAGTAGACGTTTTTGTTTAGGGGTCGTCCATAAATAACGTCACAAAAAATATTGCTTTCTCAGAAAACACCTACTCCATTTATAAAAGCTTAGCTATCGCAATGTTGTGAAACCTAATTATCATACCGCATCACATAACAACGAACAATAGCTGAAATTAAGACTAAAGTCTTACTTGTGCTTGGCAAACGAAAAATCGGTACATTTTTGAATCCTAGATCCAGCAGCGTAGTAATTTAGTTGTTGGATTGGTAACATTGTTAGTGACAGGTACAATGAATGAAGAAATAAATATTCCGTGTGACACAAATTTAACTACATACAAAATTTTAAAATTCTGTCACATTTGTTTTCCGATCATTAAAATTTTTAACTAAACGTAAAATTCCATTATTAAAATTCCCACTGAAAACTAAAAACAGAAATGATGAATACAGAAAGCACTAGTCACTAGAAAACCGCCAGCAGGAACATTAAACACTTGTTAAGTGGAAAACGAGAATCTGAAAATTTGAACGTTAACACTGAGTTCAGTCAGTAAAAGGTTGACACATTGATTTAGATTACCAATAGCTAATCATAAAATCCATGCTAAAAATTTTAAGATTGTAATATTTATAATGGGTTATTGGGTTGTCTATAAATAATGTCACACTTAGCGTGTGTGGGTCTTGTCTGGTATTTATGACACGCCTTGTTACAGTTGAGCCGTTATAATGAGAGTAGGTGGGTTCTTAAAGAGTAATAATTTTTGTGACGTCGTTTATAGACGACTCCTAAACAAAAATCCAAATACGATAGGATCTTGAGCTTTTTCGACTACATAAAATCCCCATTGAATCCATTCTTTATATGCATTAACGAAAACTTGTAAGTAAATAATTCTATCGACAGTATGTGCATTTTTATTGTCGATGGATAAATATACAGTGAGTGGCTTGCACTTTTTTATTTTATTTTCTATTTTTAGATTTTTCAAAGTTTTCAAGCTTTACAGATAGTGGCTCCAGTGTCCACGAGAACTTCCAAAGTGTTTACGCTATTTACATTAGTTCAGAACTTTATTTCACGTTTCATTTCCGTGGTCTCATTACTGAATTTCCGTGCATAATGTATTTCATTATCTGGAGGAAAATCAAATAAAATACCTATGGGTTTGTCGCAGT
The DNA here is from genome assembly GCA_949802685.1 of Dicyrtomina minuta. Taxonomy (NCBI): domain Eukaryota; kingdom Metazoa; phylum Arthropoda; class Collembola; order Symphypleona; family Dicyrtomidae; genus Dicyrtomina; species Dicyrtomina minuta. The sequence goes on from OX461809.1 coordinate 90,434,603, forward strand.
CGAAATCGTCAAGCTCCTGCCCTACTTGAAGTAGTGGATGACCTGGTTTATGACCCAAAACGTCAGTCACTTTGTTCTGCCTGGTTCCCAAGCTTCGCAAAGCAGCATCGGCCTTGGCTATTGTTTTGTACACTCTTGCTGGCTTGGGTGATTTGAAATAAACTTTCGTATATTTAATAGATACAGATTTAAATGAATGCTCAGATGCAGGAGGCTTGGGTCTGGATATATTCTGAATATCCACCCCTTCTAGTTTAAATTACCATTTCCTTGTGGTGCTTGGTCTACCTGAATGTTTAACATAATATAAAAAATTAAAAATGTTTTCAAGCTGGATAATATTAATAAATAAATTAAAATCTGGCTTGGTTCTGACTTTGGAATGAGCAAGAGTTGTCAACTGACGATGACGTATTCAATGATGTCAATGATATTACCTAAAAGAATGACAATGGCTCGTACAGGTATGTGGTTTATCCACAGGTTTTCACAAATCTGAAAAATAATGGAAAATGCTAATAATAAAAATAAAATTTGAAGCATTTAGTGTAAAATTAAAAATCCAGTGAGATCACGTAGGAGCTGAACAACTATAATGAGTTCAATAATCAATAAATCAATGCGTCGAAGTTCTAATCTTGCGACAATAATTATTAAAGTTACCAACGTTAGAATTCCAACTAGCATAAGTATGTACCTACTTTTTGTGGGGGGGGGGTTTACTCTTGGCAAGTGAGTTACGGGTCCCTTTCACAACTATCACCAATCACGTTTCACAATGCACTATTTAGATGGGTACACACTCATTAAAAGTTAGTCAATACCGTTTTTAGATCCTCTGATGCAAAGATGCCAAAATGACAGGAAAACAGAATAAAGAACAGATTTTGCCCTTCCGTTTCTCTCTGGTCTCTCGTGAATCTTTACGTTAAAATTGTCGATATATTAACAAAATATAGGCTATATAATATAAAAAAATAACTTCAAATAAGGCTATAAACAAAAATAAAAATTTTCAAAATTTTTCAAAATTTCGAAACTCTGGGTCACAATTTTCCAAGTTTTTATAAAATAGGGACAAAAACGAAAGTTCTACCCCGCACCTATGATTTTTGAGGGAACAGAGCGAGTCCGAGGCTTAAAATTTAATAGAAGTAGAATATTTGTTTATGCGCTAATATGTCGTATTATAATATTTATATTAAAATATGTATATAAGTATATATATGTGTCTGCGAATAAAAGCACAGCGACGGAAAACAAAAAGAGAATACTTTTAGTTATGATATCTCTGAGGAAGAACTTTATATTACATAATATATTCACGGACGGAGGCGAGTGAGGAAAAGAATCACAAAGAACGAGAAGAGGTAGGTAAGTATCTATTTGTTACGTGGAATTACCAGTGAGATTAGGAGTTTCTACTATTTATCCCTCGGCAGTGTCCGATGGTATTATGAGACCAGGGTGTCTTCGGTACGATGGAGATTATCCTACGTCTTCTCCCGAGCGTTATGACTTCGACCAAAACTGTCTCTTACTAGCTTACTCCAGATCAAATAGAAATGATCGGTTAGATAATTAAGTCTTTCGAAAAAAAAACTAAACTCAATATCAAATCGTAGCTCTAATGACTTTTATAACGAAACAGAATCACTTCTATGTCTTCAGAAGATTTCTAAGAATGTTGACTTTTATACTCTGCTGTGAAAACTGAATCGTGGCTAACTTCTTTTCAATGTCTACAGTGGCTAGAGTCAGGAGCTAACTTCTTGTGTGTGTCAAGCTTGAAGACAGGAATCAGAATGTTTCTATCTGTTACTGTTACTGACTTGAGTTCAACTTCTTTCCTTTCTTTGATCTACCTACGTATGTATCCCATCGCTGAAAGCGGTGGCATTTGGAATGTTCTTTTGTCGGTTTTGTCTACCTGTGTGCTACTTTTCTCGCTCGCCTATCTAAATACCATAGCCTTTGTGCTATGGGACTGGCGGGATTTCTATTTATGGGGTAATTATAATAGAAATGGACAGAGGTGGAGTTCCGTCTCCACAATTTTCAAGTGACATCATTTAATAATGGACCAACCATAGTTTAATTACATATTATGGCTTTGACTTTATTGCTAGACTAGGTATATTTAATGGTAAAAATAGGAATAGTAAGGAATCACCATAATTTTGAAGATGTTAACGTTGTAGTCCCAATGAATCTCTGTAGAACTTTCTTAGTTGTAGAACTGTCTTAATTGCAGAACTTTCTTAATTGTAGAACTTTAATAAATTGTCGCGACGCGTTTCGGATATTTATCCTATTTCAAGCGAAATAAGTTTAGAATGAACGATTTGTTAGTACGATTGTTGTTTACACTTTTTTGAAGTTTGAAGTTTGGTTGGATAGTGGTAGGACGGATTGGTGAGAGGAGCCAGATTGGATTGGGTAGCTATGTTTGACTGAACAAGGGTAAGGTGCTTTTAAAATTTCAATAAAATACAAAAATTCAAAATTTTGATTGTTTTTGAATTCAGAATAATTATATTTACAGTTGACACTGCAGAACAGTTACGCCTGTCAAATTTAAAGTATTTATTAAAACACAAATATTTGGGAATTACTTGATCAATCGAACATATAGGGAAAGACAACTTTATTAAAATAAACTTGACACTGTCCTCCAATATGGATAGCCCAAAGGACTCAGTTCACTAAACCTGATGATTAAACCTATTACAAAATTAAATAATATTTTTCACCTCATAAATTATTCAAATATTTATTTATACAAACAATATTATACAAAACGGTATGGGGTACAAGTTAATTTTAGTATATGTAGTACATATGGCAGAAACAAAAATTATATTTTTGTGTCGTGAAAACTATAAATTAAATTAAACCGCGTTATTCCTATACACTTTTCTAATAATTGTTGCTCTCTTATCGTTAGTCTGACTTATACAAAAATAAAAGCAATTCTTAATTATTTAGTAACTTAAACATCTCAATTTCAATGTAGGCAGCAACAGGGTCTAGATATTGCCTTGACTCTGAAAAAAATAAAATTTAAAAATATTGTATTATACATAATTACATCGTTAATTAATATGTAAATACTTTATCTGAATTAGTAAGTTTTAAAATGAATTGAACCGCAGGTTTGTATTCCTTTATTTATAGTGCGTTTGCCGGTTATCACTACAACTCTAACTTAATTAATTTTTTACCGAAAAAGGATTTAAATACTTTGTCAGCTAATTAACTTCAAATTATTAAGTACTATACCTTGAATTTCTTCCACGCTCATATCGAAGACATTTAAAGAACATACAATTTTAGTCCGTTGATTTACTGCCTTAAATGCGTGAGCAGCTGTCACTTTGGTGACAAACATGAAGTTTAATTTGTCAAGGAAAGTTATTTCGAGTTGCTTTAAATCTGTAAACAAGCAGTAAGTCCCCTTTTAAAATCAAATTAATTATGTATCGTAATAAAAATGCATTAAAAATGGTTTTTTAAAGTTGTAGTCCTAATAAAGTAATTCAGCAAAAAATTGAACTTACTCGAACAGTCTCCAATAAATGGCATGGTCCTTTCAAAACCTTTTGCAGTACTGAACGACTCTAATTCACCAAAATTTATTTCTTTTTCCAAAGTTGCACACAATTTAGGAGAAATCCCTGTAAAAAAACTGTCCATGTCATTCGCATCGTGATTTTCACACAGTCCATACAGTTTAAATCTCTCCAATTTTGTAAATGTCCAGACCCAATTTGCAAGGCTATTTGAGAACGAATAGTAAATGTTTAAATTTGAAACATTTGGAAATAGTTGAGACATGTTGATGCTCTCAAATTGAGGTATTTGGGAGAATGTGCACAAGTCCAACGTTGTCACTAATACAAGAGAATCATTAGCCATCGTTGACGGTGACACTCTGCAGGATGCTTCGATAGGATTTTCTACTGAAAAGAATTCCATTAGTGTCCCAGAGCTTTCTTGTTCTTTTCTGTTATTACATATCTTCACATTGGAAAGGCTAGGGAAATAATCTTGTGGGATAATATTGCGGCGGCGGTGTAAAGACGATGTGGTAAAGTCATGCACAGATTGATTGGCGGTTAATTTACCAGCTCGAACCGCATCCCCTATGACATCTCCTACATAATAAATTTTAGTCTTGAATGACGAGCTTCCGCTGTCACTTCCAATGGCAAAATTAGTAGTAGTGCAGTCGAATATTTTCAGAATCTTTAAGTGAGGAAGCGGTGGGATAAAAAGAACTAAGAATTCTGAAGAATACATATGTATCTGCAAGTAATTTAAGCCAGGTGCGCTTGCACTTAATATTAGATAAATATTCTTTAACAAAACATCCCATTGGCCCTGGTCCTGAGAATTCCACACATGTGCAAAATCTAATGTTAAACTATTTAGTTTAAGTTTTGGAACCTTATCCTTTCGAATAATGGTATTTGTTAGTAATTTTGAGAATTTCTGGATTGTTGACGTTTGATTGGCTGTCGGACTCAAGTACATATCTTTTATGCAATGTGTTTTTCCAACCTGAAGCAAAATTTCGAGTGAAGTTACATCTACACGTCTAATACAGTTCAAGTTTGGTGAAGCACGGATGAGATCTTCCTCAAAAATACGGTAATCGTCACCTGGCAAAACAATTTCGTTCAACTGAAGTAGTGCTGACGGGGACAGTATTGGTGTTGGGGAGATTGGAATTTCACTTTCTTCTGAGCCTATGAAATTAAATTCTCCGACGTCTAAAGTAATTAAGTTAGGCATGTGGACATTTACAAAATCTTTAAATGTATTGATATCGATTTCTTCGCATAGGGTTAGTTTCCTAATTTTCTTCCCATACAGTGTCATAAAGTGGTGTAAGTCTAATTGATTCTGATCAACATCTACAGAATCGAATGGTAGACACGTTTCCCTAAGAACAGACCAAATATCACGATGGAATCGAAGGGTTGTAGTTGGGAATCGATGGGTTGTTTTGAGTAATTGATTCAGATCTGAAAGTGAGCTTCCTTTTTGGCGAACATTATAATAGTTGTAAGCAGATAGTGAAGAATCTTGGACACTTTTTGAACGATTCAAATCTGGTTCAACTTGACTAACAGCAGGGGTCTTTTTTTCAGCATGATACACTCTACCAAAATCCAGACTTATTTCACACAGGTTCCTTTTGAGGAGGACAGACGTAGCAGCATCTCTCCAGCAACGATTTACGAGACGGAATTTCAACAAATCTTCTACAGTCAAAGTTGACTGGTGGTCAAGAATCTCAGGAAGAATCTGCGCAGATCATTGTACAAAATTCAATGTAATTTCTATTTAATGTTTGTTAATACATTTTAAATACAACAATAGAATTAAATGTTCTTATCCTAGTCGTAAATCACTTACATCATCTGTAAATATATTGAATACTGATTTTGCATCTTCCTTAGCCATGGTTAGTTCAGGTTCAGATCCACTTATGATTAGAACTGAATCACTGATGCTGTCATCTGTTTCATTTGTCAACTCTTCATCATCAGCAGAATTAACTTTGAGTTTGAGACGCTTTGAAACAGGATTCGAATTATTTGAATTCATTTTGTGCTCATAGCTCTTGAACTAAAATACTGAAAATTAAAAACAAAAATCTTTATTTTCTAATTATTAATTATAAATGAGTATTCAAAAAAATCTCCGTTGTACATTTTAGACCACTACTATTACCACCTACAAATAACATACTGTTTTTAAAAAAATCAAATGTTTTACTCTGGGCTGGTTAAAAACTTCCTAAAAAATGCACACATGTGTAGCTACTTCAAAAAAAAATTATGTTTTTCTAAATTGAAAATAGCAGGACAACAATTACACACAAAAAAGTGCAATGATAAAAAAAATTTCCAAATTGTTCGACAAAATATTACATTTCAATTATGTATTTGAATATGTGACTTACAAATTGTGGACTGCGAGTGATCTCCTAGATTTGTTTGATAATTCTACTTGACACTGAAATTAACCATAAGGGAAATTAAACACTTTTTTTTAACTTAAATAAGAATTCGAGTGAATTTCTACATTTTCGAGGGGAACTACCTACGTGTTATCATAGGAATGGAAAAATACTACAAATGATTTATTTAGTGTTGTTGGTCGATCGACTGGAACCTGCTTCCTCCCCACACGATCTTTCTTGCACTTGACCTCTTCCACCAAGTTGAGCGGCTCTCTAATTTTTATCTGCTACATATAGAAAAGTTCCTAATAGGAAATTCGTATTGTTTCTTCTTAGCCTTTGACTTTTGGACTAGGCTATTACTATTAATAGTAATTATTATTGGAAGGGCAGAAGGGTTAAGGGATTAGGAAACGAACGCAGCCTACACGAAAAAGGTTTTCTTGGTAGAAGACTCAGGCTTTGATTCAATAGTAAGTAGGTAAGTACCTACGTTAGCGTACATAATGGCAAGAGATTATTTTAACTTGCAAAATGTCATATAGCTGATTTAAATAATACTACAGCTTATCATGTGAATCCCACTGGATTGTCAGCCAACTGATTGTATTATGTACTATGTACTGCAAGTAAATTACAGTTGTCGGAGTCTACTGCACCAAAGTCAGTAAATGTTTTTCAATAAAATGCATCCCTAATTTTATACGTATCACATCTTACATGGGAATAATTATAGCATAGAAATTAATTAAACTGGGAAACATTGCTGGCAATGTTTCTAGCCCATCAATAACAATAACGTCCAATTCAAAGGCATAAGAACTATAGGGATGGTCCATTAAATGATGTCACTTTCCGTTTTGCCAATAAACTCAATTTGGGCTATTTTAAAAAATTCTTTGTTTGAACTTTGACCTTTACCATTCAATACAGTAACGTATCTAGTTGAATAGAAAAAAATAACACAAAAAATCTCAGTTTTGAAATAAATGGACTTATCCCGTTTTGGCAAACAGCTCGTCAACTGATGTCATGTATAGATGCAGTGCAGTGTAGACAAATATATCGTCAGCGAAGAGGCAAATCTGACTATCTCCTTTTGGGGCTAGAAGCGAAACTGACTATTACCATTTTTTGCTAAAAGCGAAAATGACTATCTCCATTTTTCTCGAAATACCATTAAAAGAAGGCACAAAAACTATATGTACCAATGCAGCATGTTATAAAGTAGACGTTTTTGTTTAGGGGTCGTCCATAAATAACGTCACAAAAAATATTGCTTTCTCAGAAAACACCTACTCCATTTATAAAAGCTTAGCTATCGCAATGTTGTGAAACCTAATTATCATACCGCATCACATAACAACGAACAATAGCTGAAATTAAGACTAAAGTCTTACTTGTGCTTGGCAAACGAAAAATCGGTACATTTTTGAATCCTAGATCCAGCAGCGTAGTAATTTAGTTGTTGGATTGGTAACATTGTTAGTGACAGGTACAATGAATGAAGAAATAAATATTCCGTGTGACACAAATTTAACTACATACAAAATTTTAAAATTCTGTCACATTTGTTTTCCGATCATTAAAATTTTTAACTAAACGTAAAATTCCATTATTAAAATTCCCACTGAAAACTAAAAACAGAAATGATGAATACAGAAAGCACTAGTCACTAGAAAACCGCCAGCAGGAACATTAAACACTTGTTAAGTGGAAAACGAGAATCTGAAAATTTGAACGTTAACGCTGAGTTCAGTCAGTAAAAGGTTGACACATTGATTTAGATTACCAATAGCTAATCATAAAATCCATGCTAAAAATTTTAAGATTGTAATATTTATAATGGGTTATTGGGTTGTCTATAAATAATGTCACACTTAGCGTGTGTGGGTCTTGTCTGGTATTTATGACACGCCTTGTTACAGTTGAGCCGTTATAATGAGAGTAGGTGGGTTCTTAAAGAGTAATAATTTTTCTGACGTCGTTTATGGACGACTCCTAAACAAAAACGTCTACTTTATAACATGCTGCATTGGTACATATAGTTTATGTGCCTTCTTTTAATGACATTTTGAGAAAAATGGAGATAGTCAGTTTCGCTTTTAGCAACAAATGGTAATAGTCAGTTTCGCTTTTAGCACCAAAAGGAGATAGTCAGATTTGCCTCTTCTCTGACGATATACTTATTGTTGGTAGATACAGATATTTCATTTTGCTTCTATAGGTCCTGGGGGAGGAGGGGGGGGGGAGGTATACCTGAAAAAAAATCTTTTTTAATGTGATAATGTAATTTGATAGTGATTGAGTAGTGTTGAAAAATTGTGATAATAGGTTAGTTTTTTTTGCGTCTACTGTGTGTTTGGAGATCTGACGAGGCCGAGATCGAAGCCGAAGCCGATTGGAGAAAACTATAACATCTGTCTCATCTTCTGACACATGTTCCCGCTGTCTGCTTGACAGAATTTGAGATTTGTTTCTTCCAACATCTTTTGTCAGATTCATGAGTAAGTACGTACGACGTATATGATTCCTATCTTTATTTACTATAGACTATAGACCAAAGCTATTATATGGCTGTATATACCCATCCATATAGGTAGACGTTTTTTTTTTGATATACTCACACTGAAAATGGGTTATGTAGACATAAGGTTACTCTACAGGCCAGGCCAGAGGCCCGGGGGTTGGTAGGTAGGTTCTCGTAATTTTTGTAATTTTTTGAACTTTTTTGAGAAGAGACACTTGACAAGACAATGAGGGCTCTATTTCCATCATCATCATTTATTTTTTTTGCCAAGGAAACCCGTTGTGTAAAGTAGGAAAAAGAATTCTTTCCGAGCTCCAGTTCAGTCAGTTGTCAGTTGAGTCTCCCATTTCTACTAATGGGTAGCACCTATAGTAGGCAGTGGCAGTAGGTAGTTAGGTAGGTAGGTAGGCACATTTTGAGGACTTAAATTGGATCACTTTTAGATGCATTCGTCTCGTCTATAAAAGCTTGTGCCTGTGGAGGTAGGTTGGCTCGTACACACAATGATAACGATCAAGCATCTATTACGGGTTTACGCAGTCCATGGTAATGGTCGCCGTTGGTCTCGTTGATATCGTCGTTGGGAAGAGTGAAATTTAGGATTCGTGACTCTATAGGAAATTCAGAAATTCCCTACTTTAAATTACACTCGGCTTTGCAATGATGGTTTTTTTCATAAACTTGCCAAATGTGGTATAATTCGTCGGTGAAGAACCAAAATGACCCATATCCATTTGTAGCTAAAAACAATATCGATCGAGATCGACTATCTACAAAAATATTGAAACATGTCTTGAAAGCATTTCAATAGAATATTGAGCACTTTTAAAAAATATGCAAAAAGAACATTTTACACGTTTCAAAAATATGTAGGTAGGTACCTAAATAAAATATTTTGCACTTTTCAAAAACATGTAAATAGAGCATTTTACACGCTTCAAAAATATGTAAATAGAACATTTTACACTTTTCAAAAACATGTAAATTGAACGTTTTACACGTTTAAAAAATATGTAAATAGAATATTTACACTTTTCAAAAAACTCTTAATTAACATTTTACGCATGTTTCTCATTTTATTTTTATGACATAGCTCATTTTGATTGTAGCTTAAATTGGATATGAGTCATTTTGGTTCTTCACAGACGAATATCTTCCACTTTGTAAGTGAAGAAAAGTGGGCTACTACTGGCAAATATTCTTTTACATTGTACTATAAGGCTAACGATAGGATTCTATCGGTATAGGGGTTTATTTGATTTGAAAATCAGTGTAATTTATCTCTACATTTATAAAATATACGCAATTTAGCAATCTTTTGCAGCTTTTAAAAAATTTTAAAAAGAGGTTCTTCAAAAACAAATTTTTCGAAAATTTTCAAAATTTTGTAAATCTGCCAGCGGAATACAATACACTCTTGCTCACATTCTTATCATATATGCGTTAATTTTACATGGCTACACAGAGGACAGAGAGTATAGCCAGTATACTGGTCGAAATTTAAGTTTTTGGCGGGATTTTACTGGAATTTGTTACGTCAAATACAGTACATGAAAAAAATGTACATTTTTTTAGTGATTTGGTTTTTTGAGAAGAGTTGAAAGGAATGTTGAAGGTTAGGTTCGTGTAATGGGCATTATGGGCTTTAGGTGTGTATATACGATGAGGATGATGGCTCTTGGAATAGATTATGATGATAGTCCACAGTCCATTATGTTTTGATATTCTCACAAAAGCCCCTCAGCTTCACGGTTTTTAACGTGGTTCCTCCTGTTTGTTCTTTGTAGATTTTAGATCGTAAAAAATGCACCGTCGTAACAAATGACAGAAGTAAGTACAAAATATAAAAAAAAAAATATATATAATACAATGTTAAAATAAGAAGAAAAGGTTTGTGATTTCTCACTCGAGATTTTCTTGATTCTTCTTTAACATATTTTTATCTCTCACATATTTCATCCTTAATATCCCCTTTCTTCTTCTTTGTCTTTAACCCTCTCCATTTCTCCATTTCCCTTTCTTCTTTGTTTCATTTTATTTATTTTTTTTTCGTTTTTGTTTTCTCATTTTACAAGTTTTATGATGCGTGATTGAAAATTTTGAATTTAATGGGAGTACATAACAAATTGTTACAATTACACAACTTATTACCATTTCAAGACATGATTTATTATTTATGCAATGTAACTTACTCTCTTTCTTAAGGACGACTTTGTTCTCCGAATCCGACTCCGACTCTGTTCCTACTTTTAGACTTGGACACGGTTGTTGGTTGAATTGTACTTGAGTTTTAAGGATCCATAGGGTCTGGCATTAAAGTATAGTAGTAGCAAAATTACACAACCAGGACGGCTACGTCTATGCTTCTAACAATTTGCTGCCAACTGTCCTAAATATCCTAATTTTAAAAAACCTTTTTTACAAACTTGATTATGTTGAGCTATAAAATTGTCTTTCTGCAATAGGCCTACTTTGGCCTGAGCGGGATTTCAGTAAAGCACCCTGAAGTAACTGCGGATCTCCCTTCTATTGAAATATTATCGTGAATTCCATATCGTCTGTGAAGAACCAAAATGACCCATATCCAATTTAAGCTACAATCAAAATGAGCTATGTCATAAAAACAAAATGAGTCATATGCGTAAAATGTTAATTTTAGGAGTTTTTTAGAAGTATAAAATGTTGTATTTACATGTTTTGAAAAAGTCTAAAATATTCTATTTACATGTTTTGAAAAGTGTAAAATTTTCTGTTTATACGTTTCTAAAAAGTTTGAAATGTTCTATTTATATATTTTTGAAATGCGCAAAATATTCTATTTACATATTTTTGAAAAGCGCAAAATATTCTATTTAAACCCTTTCAAGACATGTGTGTAGATAGTTGATATTGTTTTTAGCTACAAATGGATATGGGCCATTTTGGTTCTTCACAGACGATATAAGAAATTGTCTGAAACTTATTTTGAGTCTCAGCACTAAAATGTAAAAAAAACGAAGCATCATTGCACATGCGCATTAAGCTGCGCATTCCTAACCATCATTATGCATGCGGATATAAAAAACAATAAATGAATTTGCTTTGCTTTTAACTCTATTGCTTTTGGAAGCTTACAAAAATGTTTCTCTCTCCTCTACATAATATTTTCAACTACCAACCTACCTACGCATTTTTCAATGTGGCATTGGACTTGTATAATATTCAATCCTGGAAAAATGTAACGAAATACCTATACACACATATTGCAAAGTATACATTTTAAAAATACTAAGAGTACCGGTGTATCATAATAGTATCCTTTAACCACTTTTGTTATAGGGATGAGGAGTAAATCCGTCATCCGTTGAGCACGGTTTGAACTCAGGATTAAAACTAAAAAGGAGATTATTGTCAGAGGCAAAAGAATGGGGGAGCATATACAGGCAGTAGAGCCAGAATCGTGATTGTGTAGGCTTAGTCGTTTAGTTTATTGTTTTGTGTGTGTGTGTGTGTGTGGCCGGGTATAATATACAAAGGGAAAGTATAAAATGTCATAAATGATAAATTTATGAGTGTACGTGAAAATTGAAAGGACTCCTCTCTCTCTCTCTCTTCGCAGCACTCCCCCCGTGTCTGTCATCCAACTAATAATTTCAAGTTTTCAAATGTTTACCTTCCTTATTTATTGAGAGTCCCAGGAGAGAGCTGAGGACAGGCTCACAGCATCATAGCACCGTAGCACCATAGCACCAGCTGCTCCTTACAACTTACAACCAAACACAAACACACATACATATATCGTCTGTGAAGAACCAAAATGACCAATATCCATTTGTAGCTAAAAACAATATCAAATATCCCCAAAAATATTGAAACGTGTCTTGAAAGCATTTAAATAGGACATTTAACACTTTTCAAAAACATGTTAATAGAACATTTTGGACTTTTCAAAAACATGTAAATAAAACATTTTTGACTTTTCAAAAGCATGTAAATAAAATGTTTTGGACTTTTTAAAACCATGTAAATAGAACATTTTGGACTTTATAAAAACTTGCAAATAAAATAGCACTTTTCTCAAAACATGTATTTAAAACATTTTGCACTTTTTAAAAACATGTAAATAGAACATTTTAAACTTTTCAAAAACTCGTAATTAAAATTTGACGCATGCTTATTTTGTTGTTACGACAGCTCGATTTGATTCCAGTTTAAATTGGATATGGGTCATTTGGTTCTTCACAGACGATATGATATACTAGCATAGCTCCATAACATTAATGATGAGAACATTAGCCTATTTATACAATGGCATTATCATTCATAACTCGTCTATTATGCACTCCCTCCTTCCTGATAGCATATATTTAATTTACATTATATTTTATGCCTAAATAAACTACTGTGTACCCTGCACCTTAGTATAGATGCATATTGTTGTATGTTGTAAAGGCACTTTCCACTTTACTTTCACTTTCGCCCTTTCTCTCCATCGTTGTTGTTATTCATACTTTGTTCGCTCCCTGCTTTCTCCACTTTCTCTCGTTTCCTCCACAAAAACTCTACAAACGCTTCCAATTTCCATGCATTTCCTATGCAGTGCAGTGAGTAGAACGGCATCTACGTGTCACTCAAGTTCCGTATCTTATTAGCAGAAGCATATAAGTACCTAGGTACATAATCTATACACTGTACACCATTGTGTTCTTTGGGCGAAATTATATAGGGGAGCCACTCATGTGTATTGATAGCTATATATACATATACATCCACTATATACTCTGTTTGGTGAATTGATTGTGATTGGCTGACTATAATAATTATGCTTGAGGTAGTCACGCCGTGCCGTGGCCGTGAGTGAGTGAGTGAACGAGCGGCACGCATCAGTATTCCGTATACAGGGAGGCGGTAGGACGGAAGGATACAATAATATATAGGGCCCGGCATATAGGGGATAATTATACGGGCCGGGCGTATACAATTGATGCCATGTAAAACGTGAATAGAAGGTGTGCTAATGTGTAGCGTGTACTCTGAATTTATTATCCCAAGCTATAGAATCCAAATCCATAGCGACCTCTCGTTAATTCCTTATCTCCGCTTTCTAACTTTCTCCGTGTATGTATGTGGAAGTCTTCCACTAGTAGGAGTATAGGACAGGGGCGTCAAGGGCACGTTGTGCTTGTGCAAGGGAATTTGATTTTGAATGCGTGTTCATGAGTCTATATGTATAGTGTATATATGGTGCATGAGATGAATCTCATGAGGCAGGCGGTATTAATTATATTATTTATGCAGTCGATAATAATTAAAGGTGCATATTTTTTTTAATATGTATACAGGTGTACTCTGCTGGATCAAATCGATTTTTGCGATGGTCTACTTTTCTTTAAATTTTGTACTACCTACATGGAGTGCAGAACTTTCTTTTCGTCTTGCTTTCTCTTTTGACGTTATGTTAGTAGAGACAACCAGTAACCAACTTTTACATTTTTGAAATTTAAATTAGGTATTGTTTTACATATAAGACAAATCGTCTGTGAAGAACCAAAATGACCCATATCCAGTTTTAGCTAAAAACAATGTCAACTATCCACAAAAATATTCAAATAAGTCTTGAAAGCATTTAAATAGACATTTTGCACTTTTTAAACAAATGGAATTAAAACATTGAGCAGCTTTTCAAAACGTGGAATTAGATCATTTTGCACCTTTTCAAAAACATAGAATTAGAACATTTTTCCCCTGTTCAAAAACATCGAATTACAACATTTTGCACCTTTTTAAAAACATGTAAATACGACATTCTACATTGTTGAAAAACATAAAAATAGATTATTTTGCACTTTTCAAAAACTCCTAATTAAAATTTGACGCATTTTTCTCATTTTGTATTTATGACATAGTTCATTTTGATTGTAGCTTAAAACGAATATGGGTCATTTGGTTCTTCACAGACAAAATCCAGTACTCTGTAGCATATATTTATATACAGTAGTAATTAAATTAGTCATAATTTATACAGTAAATGGATTTGAGTTAAAACGCTCGCTTCAATTAAGCGAGTGTGTAATTTGGAGAGAAAGATTGGAGGAGCGGGAGTGGAAGTTTGATGGGGAAAGGAGTGAAAGTGGATGGCTTACTGCGGGGCTAATGTACCTAAACATACAGCGATCCATCTCGGTTTCGGTCAGGAGTAATTAATTAGTATATGTACGCCTCTACGTGTAATGTGTGTGTGTGTGTGTGTGGAGTCATTTGAGAAGTGACGTATAATTTATTCAGCTATTATGAAGGAATGAGTAGGGGCATTAGATGAGAGAGAGAGATTGTGGTCATGCCGTGTGCCTCTCGTCATGTGCTCTCCTCTGTGTGTGTAAATGTGAACGCTCTATTATTATACTGTGTGGCATATCTACCTACAAAATCTACATTGCCCATTCACTTTGACTTCCCTCCCCGCGCGCTCGCCCAACTAACATATTAAGCTATTATTCATCTCCAATCTCCATCTGAAGCTTTTATTCTAATTAATTGGACACACAAATAATTTATTAACCGCCACGAAAACAAAGACAAAATGAGAAATATTATGGAATGGGAGTGCGGAACAAGACATTGAGACAGGAAACATTTTTTTTAGAGTAATTTAGATATTTCTTTCAAGTTTCTTTCTTATGTTAATGAGTGTATAGTGTATAGTAACTGCATGTAGTTGTAGACTGGGACCGGGACCGGACTACATTACTAATATGAGAGAAAAACTGAACACATTTTGTTAATTTCAGAAGCTCACTACACACAGAAAAAGTCAGAGTTTTTTAAAACGCATTCTACTATCGATTAGAATTTGTTTTGGCATTTAGGGCCGGACATAAAGGAATTGATTTTCATTTTGGGCAACAATTTGTTTCAATACAAAAAACACCATTTCAATTTTATTTACGGCTTTCTTTGGTAAAGCAAAATGTTGTATTTACATGTTTTAGAAAAGTGCAAAATGACTCTTTTTACTTGATTCAGAAAAGTGCAAAAGGTTGTATTTACATGTTTTGAGAAAAGTGTCAATTGTTTTATTTGCATGTTTTTGATATGTGAGAAAAAATTTATTTCCCTGTTTTTAAAAAATCAAAATGTTCCATTTACATGTTTTTCAAAAGTTGTAAAATTTTCCATTTAGATGTTTTTCAAAAGTTGTAAAATGATCCATTTACATGTTTTTTAAAAATACAGGCAGGGGGGCTGCCTGCGGTGGCCCCATTATCCGGCCCTGTTAGCATTTTTCTTCTTCATTCAAAATTGAATAGACCTTTAAGTTTTTTAAATGAGATTATTTAACATGGAATTTTTGATAATGTTTTCTTTTGGTTTGATTCTGGTTTTATAGGTCACGGGTGAGAATCGATGGGGAGCTGACGGACATTACCTATGTGAGTGACAACGATGGAGATGGTTTACTTCTGGTGGCCATTGGAGAGGGAGCACTGACAAATACAAATTTAAACCAGGGCAGTCTCAATACACTTGAACCTGGTCTAGAGAGGTAATGTTTATTATTGCTACTTGTATTTCTTCAACTCAATTAAATTACTTTATTTAATGTATACAAAATAAACATTACTGATATTTTATGTGGTCTTCATCTATCAAAATGCCTAATACGTGTACTATACATTGAGTGTCCAGGGGAAATTCTATTACTTTCACTATTCTGAGTTACGATCATTTCCTGTAAAGTAGTGTATGTACAGTTTCAATGTCCACGAGTAATTAAACTAATTAAAGTAGGTAGGCTATACGTTGTAATTGTAAATAGTGAATCATTGTTGAGGAATAAAAACAAGCAGTACGCACTTGGCTTGGATTTTGGCTGGGCAGAGATTTGCAGTTTGAATGAAAATTTTTGATACTAAAACGTTTTATTTTAAGAAATCCAGAATGAAAAAGAAATAACAGAATTTGTTTCAAAAAAGTTATAGATGAACTTCCAAATGAATTAATTTGTGACAGCCTGTTTGAAAATTAAATACATAAGTAGTGACATGTGTACAGCTTTTTATTTACAGTCACATTTAAAATGAAAGTAAATTCGGTATTTGCACATTTTTAAAATGTCATACTAGGATAGTTACACCTTTTTTGCACAGTAATTTGGGCTGTTTACACCTTTTTAAAATGGAAAATAGGTCATTTTTACCTTTATAAAACTGCAAACTATGCTATGGATACCTTTTTGAAACTGTAAAATATACTATATACATATACCTTTTTGAAAGGTTGAAATACGCTAGTTACACCTTTTTAAAACAGCAATATGTGCTGTTTACCCCATTTTGAAGTGGAAAATGTGCTATTTACACCTTTTTAAAACTGCAAAATATGCTATTTAAACCTTTGTTAAACTGCTAAACATGCTATTTACACGTTTATGAAACTGCAAAATATACTATTTACACGTTTTTAAAACTTCTAAATATGCTATTTACACGTTTAAGAAACTGAAAAATATGCTATTAACATCTTTATGAAACTTCAAAATATACTATTTACACCTTTTTAAAAGTAACAATAGTCTCTTTGCACCTTTATAAACTGCAAAATGCGCTAATTACACCTTTATAATACTGTAAAATAGTCTATTTACATCACTTTGAAACTGTAAAATGCCGTCTGGCTCTGGAGTTACGATCATATTTAAAAATTTCAAGTGCGGTTCTGTTTTTAAAATGAAAATTTTTTTAAAGTATTTCCAACGTCATTTTTAAAGGTTGAAAATGTAGCATTTACGACGCTTTTTTAAATATAATAAACATGACTTGACCAACAATTTTTGCTGTAGTAATAGATATTCCATTTTAATTTTTGAAAAAATCACATGAGTAATTAACTAGTAGCTGGGTTCAATACTTCAATGTAATGGAAACTTACACACGTAAAGTACCTACCTACATACAAATTGAAGGGGCTCTCTCTGAATTGTCTGAATGAGTGACGCAAGATTTTGGAGTGGAGAGAAAATAAATATTTGATCAATCAACAACTCCCTACCACTCAACATTAACGACTTGAACATTACGACACACGACCATTCGACCATCGTTACGATTACAACTTTAAGCTTAACTTTTATGTACCAACATAGATATATGTGCAATTTCTACTGGCTTAAGCTCCTAATATAGTGGCCAAATGCCGAAAGAGAGAGAGAGAGAGTAAATATACTTACCTATGTGTGGGTACAGGTAGGTATGGATTCATCTAATTCGAATTTGTACTTTGAGAAGCAACATCTCAAAAAAAAACTCAAGAGGTTTACGATTTATAATTCTATTTTAAGTTGTGGTTTTTTTGTCGTATTTAATTGGTACTTATAGATTTCGTATTCTTAAGGGTTGTACAACTCTTCATTGCACGGACATGGAATGTGTGCCTATATTGTGAAAGTAAATAAAATCCAAGTTTCTATTTAATTCGATTTATTTTTTATTATTACAGAATTACGTCCTCGAGCTTGTGCCGGTTCACAAAGCGACTCGTCAAGTCACTCGTTTTCAAATGGGGCAGTTTAACTCGGTAAGGAAATATACAATAAAATAGAAGAATATGAATAAAATCCTTTGCCAATGAGATAGAACTTTTATATTTAAGGATTTAGTTATTTTTTAAAGTTTAAATACAGCAATAATATAATCAGATTTTGTTAAATAGCAGAAGCTTGAATTCGGCAGGGGCGCATATTATTGTGTATATATTTTAATCCAACGACAGGCACATTGAAACATTGAAGCAAGAAATTATATTGCAACGTGCGTTATTTGCACCTTTTTAAAAGTACAAAATGCTCTATTTGCAACTTTTTAAAAGTGAAAAAGTCGCTTTTTATATCATTTTAAAACTGCAAAATGTGTGCTATATTCACATAGCTTTAAAAGTTCAAAATGTGCTATTTACACCGTTTTAAATTAAAACTATTAAACTAAACTATTAAAACTTTTAATAGTGTAAAATTAAAATGTGTTATTTTCACCTTTTTAAAACAGTACAACATGGGAACACCTTTTTAAAAGTGCAAAATGCGAGATTTACACCTTTTTAAAAGTGCAAAATGTGCTATTTTCACCTTTTTAAAAGTGCAAAATGTGATGTGGAAACCTTTTTAAAATTGCAAAATTCTCTATTTACACCTTTTAAAAATTGCAAAAGTCTCTATTTACACCTTTAAAAATTATTATTATTATTATTATTATTGTACGGTATTGCCTTTCATCCTTACTAGGATATATCAGCACCGATATTATTGTACGGATGTATATGATTCTTGAGCACACCATGTGGATGTGCTCATCGAATCTACAACCAGTATGTAATTATTATGTAGTCTATGGATATAGTCGTGACCCAGACGTACTCCTTGCGGTGATATATTATCCTGCATCTCTGCATGTATTGCAATATTTCCCTTGCGGAGGAAGCTGGTGGACTGAATTATCCTAATAGCCTGAGAGTACCAATCCCCGACTAGAAGTCATCAGCCACCACACACCCATCTGACCCCTGCACTATATGAGAGAGCGGAACGAGAGAGACCACCTGCAGGAGAATCGGCCGATCAGTCTTGAAAGTGGGAGGAAGTGTATGCTGTAGCACATGGAAAGGCTGCTGAGTTTACTCTGCTTTAAATGTACACTACCTCCGTCTCGTGCCATGAAGGCAACGGATGAGCACATGTACATACCTCTCCACTTACACAACTCCCCACCCCAAACTGATCCACTCCGACTGCTCCCAAGTCCTATCTCTACTTGAACCACAATCCATGTGTGGGGCAGACTCCCCGACTCAGCAGTTCAGTAGTTAGACCACTGACCCGCCAAGCCGGGTTTACACCTTTAAAAATTGCAAAATGCAATGTTTACACCTTTTCAAATGTACAAAATATGAGGAATTGTCATCTTTTAGAAATGTGTATTTACTACATGTTTTGTTTTATTGTCTGTTTACACTGCACTGTATGGGGCAAAATCAGCTAAATATCCTATACTTCTATGTTTAGAAAAGTTTAAAATATATTAATTACAATTTTTACAGCATTAAAAAAACAATCTTCGAAAGTTAAAGGTACTGGAACTGGTGGTATTACTTCTTCCTAGTTCCTATAGGGAAAATGGCGCCGTGAATCCCTAATCAATTTTTAATGTCAAAGTTGAAAAACGGGAACTGCTGTACCTATGGTACACAGTACATTGTGTGCATTGGCCTTCATGGCCAAATCCAAACTCTTACCTGTCTCCGTCCCCATTTATAAATGATAATATGTCACCATACAATACTGTCCTCCCCCTGACAGTCTCCCGTCTCCTGGCCTGGCTGTGGCCACAAACACACACACGCACACACATTAACCATCCTGTGAGCCTATTGAAAAGAACTGAATAAAAAAAAAGTGAAAGTAAAAAATTGTAAATCGCTAAGGCACTTAACAGTGCCAGTACCATAGCCCCACATTGACATTGACGGAGACAAAATTGATAAAAAAAAATTGACCGTTTAACATTCCATTTTGAACATGTCAAAAGAATTAAGTGATAAGCGTCTTTTATACAACAAAAATGACTTACCTACATATTATACCTATATTTATACAATTCTTAAATCCCCCTGCATATGCGTGTTCTATATCGTCAGTGAAGAACCAAAATGACCCATATCCATTTGTAGCTCAAAGCAGTATCAACTATCTACACAAATATTGAAACGTGTCTTGAAAGCATTTAAATGGAATATTCTGCACTTTTCAAAAACATGTAAATAGAACATTTTGCACATTTCAAAAACATGGAATTAGAACATTTTACACTTTTTTCAAAAACATGGAATTAGAACATTTTGCACCTTTTCAAAAACATGGAATTAGAACATTTTGCACCTTTTCAAAAACATGGAATTAGAACATTTTGCACCTTTTCAAAAAAATGTAAATAAAACATTTTACACTTTTCAAAAACGTGTAAATAGACCATATCACACTTTTTAAAAACTGCTAATTAACATTTTACGCATGTTTCTCATTTTGTTTTTGTGACATAGCTCATTTTGATTGTAGCTTAAATTGGATATGGGTCATTTTGGTTCTTCACAGACAATATTACCTATTTAGGGAAGAATATAGGGAAATAGTTGAGGATCTTTCCATTAGCCTGAGTAGACCGTAGTGGCTCAGCACTAACGAAGAACGAAGACTTTCTCGTCTATATCATGTAATGTAATAATACACTGTATAGCTAATTATAGCGCTGTGGCTCGCTAGTAGAATATACAATTCAACTCATGGGCTCCGAGGCAAAGAGGCAAAAGTCTGCCGAGTCAAAGGGTGATCCATCATGAGGAACCGTCAAAATCCTCCTCCGGATTTGAGCCGGTACCGGCACCCGCACCGGTACCGGGAGGAAGACGGAGGAGATCAAGCTGTGCTTTCATCTCTCTCTCTCTCTCTCTCGTCTTCGTCTCCGTCTCTGTCACCGTCTTGTGTGTGTGTCCTTCTCTCAAGAAGTCAGAGTCAAAGTGGAAATCAAATTCAACTCTCGGCTCGGAGCTGAGCAGTCAGCTGTTCGTCCAAATCCAAATAAAAAGTTGATCAGAGGCCATTCATAAGTGATGTCATTTAAATGTATACCCATTTCTAAGACCCCCTATCATCAGCTTATAACCATTACATAGGTGGCATGGACATCTTTAGCATGAGATGTCACGAATATCCTAGGGACCCATTGACCCTTATGGCGTGACATCATTTATGGACGATCCCTTTAACTTGGCTGTTGCTGTTGGAGAGACGCGGAGCATTGAGTGAGTGAGAGAGGCAAGTGGTTTAGCAGTGTGTGTGGAGAAAGTCAATATAGTGGTTTGGTTTGGTTTGGTTTTGGTTTTACTGTTTTACGGAGCCGAAGCCGGCGGAGAACGTTACTCTTGCCACTACAGACAGACGCTCCTCATTATTTCTTCACTTCACAGTCAATCGACTCCCAAAATCCATTTCATCATTTAGTCCCATTACATTATTAGAAGATTAGGATGAGATTTACTATATACCTACTATATACTGCTATACCTATACCTATAGGCCTACAGATTAGTTATAACTAGCGGTTTTTGATCTGCTGTAATATGCATCAGTAGCAGGCGGTGCGGTGTATGCTGTAGACTGTAGGTGCAGGAAGTACTATTTAATTGCAAAAGTTGCTTTATGTATGGATTGTCAGTATGTAACATTGTGAAGGTGTGTGAAAAATAGCTTTACAATTGAAGACGTTGTTATAACCCACGGCTCGCGTCCATTTCCATTTTGTGCAAAAGAGATTTGGGTAAATGTTTCTTAAATTTTGAATTTTTGCACATTTTCATATTATAGCACGTTGAGTAATTTCATGTTAATTATTGCAATATATGAAATTTTGAAATAATATTGTTACGAAAATCTTGGTTGTTTAATTAAAGAAAAACAGACGCTTCTGGGAAGTCGAAAACTAATGTGTGTTTGGCTTTAAAAAAGGCAAATTTGCTCCAATTGGACATTTTAGAGAATGGCCAAAATATATACGGCATTTAAATAAGCAAAACATTGTAGTAAAAAAAAGCCTTAATTATTGTTCTTTAAAAAGTAGAGCATACTGTGCAATTACTACGGACATTTAAAAAGGTTTCTAAAGATGCTCTAACTATTATGCAAATAGTTTGTATTGCGTCTTCGGGTTCAGTGTTGGTGCCTTATTGTGAGTTCTTGAGCCTTCAAGATCATTTATCAAAGATGCTACAGATGCCAGACGTTATGCTGATAATGATAATGAAGAACATGTCTGGAAAACACTGCCCTTCCGTAGTATATTGTGGATAGTAGTACTGGTCCTCCATGTACCTACATACATACGGGCTTTCATGTTTTCATTAAACTTTCTTTAGAATAGTATCAAGTGTGTGTCTTTATTTCATCACATCACTCATAGAGAAAGGTCTCTCCTCCGGGGCCTGTTCGTATTTGGGTTAGACAATTCTAGGCATAATAATACTCGTAAAGGATCGTCCACAAATGACGTCATTGCTGGGGTCGATGAGTGCGCTCCTGATGACATTCCACGTAAAAGATAAAGCAATTTGCGCAATGGTTATAAGCTGATGGCAGGGTCTTAAAAATAGGAATTTTTTGATGACGTCATTTGTGGAGGATCCCTAATACTGTTGTTTTTTTACTGCCTTATAGTTGATGGGTAAAGTGAGTAGCGAGGTAGGTGGGTAAAAGAAGTTGTTAAGCGTGACTGACAGGGAAGGGAGGGTCATCATCATTATCAAGATTTATCATTCGGAGTTGATGAGATGATGAGATCGAAACAGAAGTTTTTTTTTCACTTCACTTCATAAACATGGACAATGCATTTTATCGAGTTCCTATTTCGGAGCGATTAAAAACCGATCAGGAACAGTAGCGTCTGCAGTGGGAGGGGGAAGCCTTACATATTCTGATATCCGTCAAGGTCATTATTTTATACGAAAACTACCGGCTGGTTGAAACACCAGTCAAAATGTCAAACATTAAAAAAAGAAAAGAAAACACAGAATCCACTGGTTTTCGTTGTCGGTTTAACCATGTCTCTTCATTTTTTCTACCCACTGCATATAATACAAAATGTATAGCAGTGTTAATATTGCTTCCGAAATGTATTTGAAAATATTTGAAAACTCCATTTTTATTAATAAATACAAGTATGTATATAGTATGCAAAATATTTATAAAGAAATATACAAAAAGTAGAAACGTTGTAAAAAAAAGAAGAAAGTTACAAGTGCGGGTCATATCTGAGCACATGTGCACATGTATCCATTAATGCTAAATTTATTATGATGTTCTCGGAAGTTGAGACTGGGGAAGTGTGTTTCCAAATTGACGTGGGGAAAATAAAAAAAGATTGGTTTAAAATATATTACAGAGCATTTCGAGGGACGAAAGAGAAGGAAATGGGACGTTTTTTATCGAATGCCACAGCTTGCCTCATTGACACGAGTCCCGAGGATTTCCTATTCATGAGTCAGCCCACAGCTTTCCCATTTATTCCCAAGAAAATTCTGGTAAGAAACTCTTTCTCTCTCTCTCTCACTCACTCACTCACGATTACACCCGGGAAGCATCTCTAATTCCACATACAAATTCGAAATACGTAATATTGAAGGCATTTTTGACAAAATGGGATGAGTCCATAGTGGATATAATGTGTGGACTTTTTCCGTTTTCCCAAAGTGATCTGCATAATATTATGTAGTACCTGTAGGTAGTTCTATCAACTATCGAGCGAGGTATTATTGTACCACGTGTGATTATCATATGAAGAGTTGGTTGGCAAAACGGGTCAAATCCATTTTTTTCAAAAATGAGATTATTTTCATTATGTGTGCTATTCAAAAAAATATCACATTTTATTCATTATTCATTGTTCCTGTACAATTTGCTTGATGGACTTGGCCCGTTTTGACAATAAACTCTTCATATTGTATAGCAACCTTATATATAACACAGAGCATAAACTTGCTCAGCAGGATTATGGAAATGCAGATTATTTTATCTGCAATATTTACAAAATTTAAAAATGTCATGATTCATCCAGTTTTTTTAATTAACAATGGATTTTCTACTGAAATTCTGCAAAATTTCGTACTATAGTCTTCGTATGTTAAACGAATCATTTCTTTCTAAATTAAATTTCTGTCAAAGTACTCAGCCGATTGAGGAGTCAGTTGTGCTTTCAAAAAATTGCGGGTATTGGTTTTGAAGAAGTCTGTGTGTTTCGTAGATAGAGCATTTTGGTTTCCGCCTCCTCCTGCATGATGTACTGGGGAGGAGGGTACATCGCTGCCTATACGTATGTATGTAGTATGTATGTATGTCCGTATATACTCCCCTTCCATAATTTAGTAGCTGTGGAGAGAGACGGGGAAAAAAATGTAACGATGTGATTTTATGGAAGGTGACTCTGTGTAGTTAGTTTGGAGTTGCTATGTTGAAGTGTATAAATTATAAATCCCGGTCCGGGTGCAGCAGGGCCATTCCCATTAAGCCATTACAACCAGTTTCCTTCGTGGAGCTTTATTGCCCGTATGTGTATGTACGGTGGGTGTGTATACGTATGTAATATGTATGGAGAGGCGATTGGGAATTTCCACTTTCACTCTCACCATTCCTTCAATGGCAATTAAAATAACTTTGGGAAAGTTCCTGGGAAGTTGATGTAGAAAGTAGAAAGCGTGTGTAGAGAGTCATTTGCGGTGAAATAGTAGGTGTGTATTACGTACGTCTGACGTAGTAGTAGTTGATAGAAGTAGGTATCTAACTACATGTATGTTGGGACACACAAAGTACCTTTGTGTCCATTGTAATTCAGGCCGCCGTAATTCTTTTTCTCCTTCTTATTCTTGAATTTCAGCTCAATATTGAAGAAATCCTATTTACACTGGAAGGGAGTGATTTTTATGAGGTATGTGTCTTTTTTTTTGAATTTAGAATATTTTAATCTTTTGCCCTATGTATGTATATATTTTATATAATTTAAAGAGTGTCGCAGTGCCTATTTGATGTATTTATATAGTCGTGTAACAGGGGCGGATCTAGAAATATTTTTGGGGGTGGGCAAGGCATAGTTATCGTGAGTGAAGAATCAAAATAGCTCATTTCCAAAAGCTAGAATTAAAATGAGCTAAGTCAAAAAAAAACTGTATGAGATGGATGCGCAAAATGTTAATTACGAGTTTTTGAAATGTGCAAAATTTTCTATTTACATGTTTTTAAAAATTGCAAAATTTTCTATATACTTGTTTTTGGAAAGTGCAAAATATTTTATTTACATGTTTTTGTAAATTTCAAAATGTTCTATTCACATGTTTCTGAAAGTGCAAAATGTTCTATTTACATGTTTTTGAAAAGCCCAAAATGTTCCATTTGCATGTTTTTGAAAAACGCAAAATGTTCTATTTACATGTTTTGAAACGTGTAAAATGTTGTATCTGTAGTTACATGATTTTGAAAAGTGCAAAATGTTCCATTTACATGTTTTTGAAAAGTGTAAAATGTTCCATTTACATGTTTTTGAAAAGTGCGAAATTTTCTATTTAGGTACGTGTTTTTGAAAAGTGCAAAATGTTCTAGTTACATGTTTTTGAAAAGTGCAAAATGTTCCATTTACATGTTTTTGAAAAGTGCGAAATTTTCTATTTAGGTACGTGTTTTTGAAAAGTGCAAAATGTTCTAGTTACATGTTTTTGAAAAGCGCGAAATTTTCTATTTTCATGCTTTTAAAATCATATTTAAATTTGTTTTGTAGACAGTAAATTTTGCTTCTAGCTAAAAATGGATATGGATCATTTTGATTCTTCATTCACGATATAAGTCGCCCACCTTGATTTAAATGCCCCTATGCTATAGCCTAGGTTAAAACAATTCGTTTTCGGGTGGGCAATTTCGCCCTTGCCTGTTGCCCACCCCATAGATCCGCGCCTTTTCCATATATTAAATCGCACATATTTAATCTAAATATTCACCAAAATAAAAATTGTGAAAGTGCAGAATGTTTGATGTTTATGAGTTAAGTTGAAAGGTAGTTAGTTTTATTTATTTAGATGATTCCTTGATGTATTTTGTATTCTCTTGTTTTGAAGGAAATGGAGGATCTTCCCAAATCATCTCAAGACTCTCCATGCCATTTTCATTGTTTAGGCTCGATCCTGTTTTTCAAGGTGAGTCTCCCCTTTCTCTATGTTTCGAGTTTTCATAAGATTAAATCAAGTAAAAGTTTCACACAAAAGAAATGCACACAAGAAAAGCCAAACAAATATTTGAAACTTTGTTGTGAAAATTTAAGTCATAATCTCAGAATTTATAATACACATGTTTCCCAAAATTGCATTCTCCATCTCCTCCCTATAAAACTGTGTAAAACTTGTCATGTATATCTTTTGTTTGTAAATTTCCAGTTTAAATTCTGCTTTATATTCAATATGCATACAATGCAAAATGCTGTGAGGCGAGAAATATACCTAGCTGTCCAATTTTTGCAGCAGGCTTTCCCACCAATGAAACTCCATAGCTCCAGCTCCAGCTGCATTCATGACTAAATTCGTTTTGTTATTAGTCTATGTTTTTTTGGTACTGGAGATTAGAATTGTGAGGAGAAGAAGAGCAAGTTCAAATTTCATATAGGAATATTTTTGTTTGTTTCCTTTTGCGAATTCTCAAATTTAAGAAGATTTTAATTATTTAATGGTGGGAAGATGAGTTCATTCATAGAGAGTTTTTCCTCCATACAAAGTTTTGAGCCGAGCCAACAACAACAACAGCGGAGTCGTCGAGCAAGCGTCCGAATCCGAATCCGAATAATGCAGTGCGTTTAAATTGGGTTATTTGTTTTTGCTTTTCTTCAGGCTACCGGTGGTACCGGTACCGGTACAGGCAGAGGACGTTATATGCATACATGGTTTGAGTTTTCATTTCTCGCCTTTAAAAAATTGTTTCTTGGCCCTTTCATTTACCTACTTTCCAATTTGCAAGATAAATCTGGGTTTTTGGGTCTTGTGTGTGGCCAGGGAAAATTGGAAAAGTCCGTCTTTCCATTTTTTCGGTATTTATGACTATTCTCAAGGACTTTCATGCTTTTGCATATACCAAGAGGGCTACCACAATTAGGTAGGTAGGTACTTCTGTATGCTTTACAGTGTGTTTTCGTGTTTTGTGCCTACCGATTGAGTTTGATATCCATTTTGTGTTTGTTACCGGTACCGGAACCGGTCAACACTGCATTATGTTAGAAGGAAGAAATCTGTAATCTGCAATCTGTAAATCTGTAAATTGCACAATCTTAAAATATGGATTTTAAATAATTTTTCAAATGTGGATGATGTGTGGATATGCAGAGTTTTTTGGCAAAACGGGTCAAGTCCATCCAAGCAAATTTTACAGGAGCAACGAATAATGAATAAAAGGCGACAGGATTATTTTTTTGAGCTCAATTTATTTTAACAGGTACTGTAACTGACGAAGCGTTATTTCAAGCAGTTTCATAAATCTTGACTGACTCTGGAATTTTTTAGAAAATTTTGCAAAATTTTAATTTGTGGACTTTTTCCGTTTTGCCTCAAAATCAGTAACTTAACGTGGAGGAAAAAGTCCGTGAGATGATATTTTAATCGTTTTGAGTGAAACCACATTTTTTTTACTTTTAAACTTTTTCCTGCATAAAATAATTTGCGGACGGCAATTGTGTTCTACAAACTACGAAAACACTGGGAAACTCAATTAAATCTGAAATGCGTGTTTTGGCCTTGGGTGGACTTATCTCATTTAATCAAAAATCATTTAATGGACTTGACCAGTTTTGCCAAAAACGGCTTTTGCGTTTTGGCTATTTTTAAGAATTGCTGTGGTTTAACTTTGACCTCTACTATCTAGTTGGATAGTACACGTAACGCAAATAAGTAATCTCATTTTTGAAAGAAATGGACGTATCCCGTTTGGCCAAACAACTCTTCATATGTCAGTTGTACTGGTCGTGAGGAATGGATTCCGTCAAACAAACAAAAAACCCGAAAAAGACTAACGACGATGATTCCATAGGATACATACCATATATAGTATAATTCAAAAATGTGACTGGGCTGATGGCAGAGTAAATTCTTGTTGACTCTGCGAATATTCTCGAGTAGGTAGTTTATTTGTGCCTCCCCTGTTGCCGGTGCCGGTAACTCTCACGCGAACAAACAGACAGACGGGCGTCTCTATATCTCCGAAAGCAAAATCACAATCAAAATCAAGACGAGCCCGGGAGGAGGAAGATGAGACTTGATTTTGATTTCTCTTTCATCTTTTCTTCCGCCTAACTTCACCGTAGTACCAGGATCAGGATCAGAACCAGAATCTAGACTACAGATCCGCATCCCTCCATACACATCCATCTCCCATCTTCAGTCGCCTTAATTATCCAGAATCTAGAATCAAGGGAGAGTGAAGGTGTAATTACAGCATAGGGAACTACACTACTCCCATACAATTATAATCTATCTATATGAAATGTTCCGCTTCATTTCCGTATAGTGTATGGGGGCGTGCACAAATTAAGTCGTTAAATATCTGAGATTTTCTCCTTACAAAAACCCCGCTCCTTGAATTTTCAAAAAACGTGCAATTGGAACATTTTGAACTTTTCAATTTGGAAAAAGAACATTTTGACTTTTTTAAAACATGCAAAATAAATTTTTTTGTACATTTCAAAAATATGCAAATAAAATAGTTAACAATTTTCAAAAACATGCAAATAAATTTTGGTGTACATTTCAAAAGCATGCAAATAAAATATTTAACAATTTTCAAAAACATGCAAATAAATTTTGGTGTACATTTCAAAAGCATGCAAATAAAATATTTAACAATTTTCAAAAACATGCAAATAAATTTTGGTGTACATTTCAAAAGCATGCAAATAAAATATTTAACAATTTTCAAAAACATGCAAATAAATTTTGGTGTACATTTCAAAAGCATGCAAATAAAATATTTAACAATTTTCAAAAACATGCAAATAAATTTTGGTGTACATTTCAAAAGCATGCAAATAAAATATTTAACAATTTTCAAAAACATGCAAATAAATTTTGGTGTACATTTCAAAAGCATGCAAATAAAATATTTAACAATTTTCAAAAACATGCAAATAAATTTTGGTGTACATTTCAAAAGCATGCAAATAAAATATTTAACAATTTTCAAAAACATGCAAATAAATTTTGGTGTACATTTCAATAGCATGCAAATAAATTTTGGTGTACATTTCAAAAATATGCAAATAAAATATTTAACAATTTTCAAAAACATGCAAATAAATTTTGGTGTATGTACATTTCAAAAGCATGCAAATAAAATATTTAACAATTTTCAAAAACATGCAAATAAATTTTGGTGTATGTACATTTCAAAAGCATGCAAATAAATTTTTTTGCTCATTTCAAAAACATGCAAATAAAATGTTTGGTGCATTTCAAAAACATGCAAATAAAACTTTTTTCACTTTGCGCAAATCTTCTCCCCTCCCTATATCATACCGGCCAGGGTGATTACAGGAGTCAAAAATATTTTTGGTACGGACGACCTTGTACATTATAGACGATCATGTGACGTAATTTCTGCACGCTCCCCAATGGCCTTAATATTTGGACGCAGTAAAGTCATAGTCATGGTAACACTTTACAGGTATTAGTTTTGATATGCCGCTGGGTAGTTTTGTTTCGTAATATAGGTAATCAGTGGAACGGACGAGACAAAACTGTGAATTTCCATAAGCGGATTCCTCCTTCCCGGATCCTCATCAAAATCTATTTGATGTTCAAATGTTTCGCACTTTTGATAGAGATTTAAATTTAGAACAGGAGATACTTTACGTATTCGTACAAAACACTAATTGACAGTAGGTTCAGGCGCATTCAATTACTGTTGTAGTAGTAGTAGTACTGTTTACTGCGTACTACGATAGGATTAAGTGCTGTGATGAGTATACTTTTGATTTTTAATTCTTGGAATTTGATTAGTAGGAAAGTTTTGGAAAAGGGGATAATCACGGATTTTTAATTAAAATTAAATCTAATTAATATAAAATATAGACTTCTGCACTTTTTCCATTTACACTGTCCTCGTTACGCAGTCATAGTTGAAGATATGGGCTTAATTATTTTGCTCTGAAAATCTAATTTATTGGATGAATCAGCTTGCCAGCATATTAGGAATCGTCCAAAAGTGACGTCATTCAAAAATTCCCATTTTTTAGACCCTACGGTGACGCCGACGCCCTCCTGTAATCACTTTAACCTTTGCGTAAATGGGTATATCTTCAACATGTGGGACAGGGCCGGATAATGCGTCTAGCTCAGGTAGCCCCCGCTCCTTGAATTTTCAAAAAACGTGTAAATGGAACATTTCACACTTTTCAAAAATATGTAAAAAGAATGTTTTGACTTTTCAAAAACACGGAAATAAAACATTTTCCAATTTTCTCAAAACATGTAAATAGAACATTTTGACTTTTCAAAAACATGGAAATAAATTTTTTTGTGCATTTCAAAAAATGGAAATAAAACATTTTCTACTTTTCTCAAAACATGGACATAAAACATTTTCTACTTTTCTTAAAACATGTAAATAGAACATTTTACATGTTTTTGAATCAAGTAAATCGAACATTTTGCACTTTTCTTCAACATTTAAAAATACAACATTTTGCTTTACCAAAGAAAACCATGAATAAAATCAAAATAGTGGTTTTTGTATGGAAATAAATTGCTGCCTAAGCCTAAAAGCAATTCCTTCGTCCGGCCCTGATGTGGGATGTCATCAGGAGCCAAAAGTAGACTCTTTGACCTTGCCGATGACGTCATTTGTTGACGATCCCGTTATCTAGTTTGGTCATTCTATATTTTCATTTCAGTTTTGTATGAGCAGTGTTAAAAAAAGGCTGGTAATAAAATTGTGAGTGCCACACATGCGAAATCAATAGTGTAATATGATTTAAAAATTGGGAAATAAATAGTATATAACCTTTGATGTCTATTATTCCACAGGGCCAGTTGGTGGTGTCACACTTGAAGAAGAGTATTCAGAGTCAATTTTACAGTTGGATGATGACCGAGCTGAATAAATGGGGTGAGGATGCGGCTTGGACACGACTCAAGAGACTTGTTCTCTGGCAACCCGCCTTCATTCCCTCCTCATCTCATGGGGGGAGTCAGTTGACCGAGATGGAGGACGTCATTAGTACCTCATCTTCCTGTCACTACGCCGTTCTCGTCGGACTGGTAATCCCACTTCATTCTACATAATAATATACCCACCCGCACCTAAATAACGCCATGTAATAAATCACTACATTTTTTCAGCAGATTTTCCTGCTTTTTTGCCGCTGTCCATCTTACTTTCCCCCGTATCAGCCTTTCGCTTAATTAAAAATTAAAAATTGCAATTTTGTCACATTCTATATTTTGCTGATTTGCTGAATTCATGCCTTGAATTTTGATTTATACTTATTTGGATTCCTTCGTAGACAAACATCTCTTGAAGAGCTTTTTGGAAAAGATGTGCTTTTTTAACTAAATATAACGTCGGTGAAGAACCAAAATAATCCATATCCAATTTAAGCTACAATCAAAATGAGTTATTGCATAAAAACAAAATGAGAGACATGCGTAAAATGTTAATTAGGAGTTTTTGAAAAGGGGAAATGTTCTATTTATACGACTTCGAAAAGGTGCAAAAATTTCTAATTTCATGTTAAAAGGTGCAAAATGTTCTAATTTCATTTTTTTGAACATGTGCAAAAATTTCTAATTTCATGTTTTTCAAAAGGTGCAAAATGTTCTAATTTCATTTTTTTGAAAATGTGCAAAAATTTCTAATTCCATGTTTTTGAAAAGGTGCAAATTGTTCTAATTTCATGTGTTTGAAAAGTGTAAAATTTACTGTTTAAATTCTGTCAAGACATATTTGAATACTTTTGTAGATAGTTGATATTGTTTTAAGCTTAAATTGGATATGGGTCATTTTGGTTCTTCACAGACGATATATTGGTAGTATATAATCGGATGAGAAAATACACAAGTAAGACAACGTTGACAGAATTTTCTAAATTGATATTTTGAGTAATTTTTGTAGTAATGCTCAAGTTTGCAAGTAATTTATTCCTTAAAATTTCTACATATTACGTACGTATCACTGTTTGACTCATCGATTTTAATTATGTGACTATATTTTTTGCTTCGCGTCAAGTTCTTAACTTTACAGAGATGACAGGAGAAAATTTGGAATATTCATTAAGTTTTGATTTTTGACTCTTAAATTTTTAATCAAAGATTTTTCCTTTTGCTTTTGCTACGGCATGTGTAATGAATATATGAAAAAATGAAAGTGAAGAAAAGCTGTGGGAAGCATTATTCAAACTCGGAGGATTTTCAACATCGTCATTGTCATTAGTAGTTCACGTGCTGACTGCTGACTAGGCTTGGATATAGGACTATATAGTGACTATACTGCATTACCTACTTTGGCCGCGTCTGCTTTTTACGATTAGTTTATTAAGTACAGACAGACTACTCACTCACTCACACGAGGGACCTACTCTATTCATCAGCAATGCAGCTAACAAAACATTTTTTCGATAATTTAAAAAGAAAAAATTGTTTTTAATTTTTGCTACAAGGGGGACCCTAGTTTCAGTTTCAAATTAAATGTTAAATCCCATAAGAAAATTGGCAATTTTCCAGTCGACAAAAATTTTAAATATATAATTTTTGGTATGGTTATCCACCTAATTTTTGGAGAATTGAATTAAAATAGTAGAAATACATTTTTTTATATTGCTTGTACATGTCCCACGTGAGTTTCTGATGCCGGGCGTTTGTCTGGGTTTTTTTCAGAGTTTTTTAAAATGCTGATGAGGTATCCTACGTCATTCATTGAACATATTATTATTTACCATATACATACTTGAAAAATTATTTTATGAATTTAAATTGGAAATTGAAATTTAAATTCAAATATTCTAAGGAGCAACAGTGTGTAGAAAGGAATGCATCTAAATCTTTTTTTTTAATATGCCTGTCAATTTTGTGACTTTGATATTTTCTCTTTGATATTATTTTGTTCCAAATATGTTACCGTTGCCGGCTGTCTCTACACTTCCCTTCATTTTTATGTTATTACACAAGCTGTCAAAAATTCATAAAATAATGGATATTTTTGTATTTTTAGAATTTTCATTAAGTTATTTTTGAATTGCGTCTGGTCTGGTACTGGTGGTGGGTATACGGAGCTGTTACAGATGTGTCTGTTAGTATCAGTGTATATTGTGGTACTAGTGAAGTGTCGAATTCAAAGTTTAGTACCTAATTGGGTTTTATTTTAAAATTTCCCAATTTCCATATCGTATTGTTATCATTGTATTGTTTGTGTGCTTAAAAAATTTATTTTTAAAACGTTACATTCATGTTCAGTAGAGCAGACATTTTGCACCACTTATTGTTGGAAAGTAATTTTCATTTTGTTTCGTTCTGTATTTTTTATGAAGTACGTGGAAACGGAGGAATTTCTGTGCAAAATGGAATATTTAGATAAATGATATATGGATCAAGATATATATATAGCGCTTTCTATAGTCAAAATTTAGAACAAGCCGTGTTAACTTTTGCGTTATTTGAACGGGTAAACTTTTTTGAAAGTGTAAAATACGCTATTTACACGTTTTCGAAAGTGGAGAATAGGCTATTTACAACTTTTATGAACGTGCAAAAAGTGTGTTATTTCGACCTTTTTGGAAATGCAAAATGGGCTGTTTACACGTTTTTACAGATTCAAAATACGCTATTGACGTTTTTTTAAAAGTGTAAAATGTTTTATTTTTACCTTTGTTTACAATGGATTATTTACACCTTTTTGAAAATGCTAAGTGTTGCGGAATTGACACGTTTTTGAAAATGCAAAATGGGCTGTTTAAGTGTTTACACCGTTTTGCGAATTTAAAATGCCATATTTACACCTTTTTGAAAGCTCAAAATGTGCTATTTATACATTTTTGAAACTGAAAAATATGGCATTTACAACTTTTGTAAAGTGTAAAATGTGTTATTTCCACCTTTTTGAAAATGCAAAATGGGCTATTTACACCTTTTAGAAACTGCTCATATAGTGAAATTTATACCATCTTGTAACGCCAAAAAAAGGCAGTATTTATAATTTTTAGTAAAATACAAGCTTTGTAGTAGAGCCCTGTAAGGATTTAAAAAACACTACATGTCATGCTTTAAATTTTACAAAAATCACTATTTTAGTTTCTTTAAACCTTTAAGTTTGAGTTTGAATTCATACTAATATGTTATAATGCGTGAATGTAGGACATGGACATTCCGTGTTCGTGTTTTTTATTCGACGTGGGTAGCACATGCTCATACCCCTCGTGCTGCGTCTAATTGGATTTGTCTTTCTTACAGGATTACTTTCTTCTTGGATTCATTCTCGAGCCGGTGACGAAGTGTCAAAGGTGAGTTTGTGGCTTTGTGAAGACATGTGTGATTAACAATTGACACCCCGTACATCCACAATCACATCAATTGTCAATCTTTTCAATTATCCTCCCTATTTTTTGTCTTGTCTATTTCCTTTGATTTCACTTGCCCCCTTTTCTTTTGATTTTAATCCAATTTAATCCACAAACCTTGAATTCCGTGTTGGAGCCAAGAAAAAATGGGAGAAGGAAAGGAAGAAAGAAAGAAAGAAGGAAAAAGCATTACTGAGATTGCTCTATATATTTGTATTTGTTTCCAAGTTCTCGCACTTTCTCTGACTCTGAAAACGGATTTGATTGGATGTGATGTAATGTAATTAGAATTGGAATTGAAATGTCTTGTATAGTCTTGTCCAAGTTAAATGTAATTGGGGATGTAAACGCTCTCGAACTGTGTCACCACAGTTCTCTGCGGTTCACGAAACATGCATTGTGTACATTATTTATAAATTGAACGTGATTTTTCTATCTCTGCTTCCTTTTTTAATACATCCACAGTCCTTTGCCGCGTATTGTATATTTTTTCTGATTTTTGCCTTTTTTTATTTTTTTAGTTTTGCTCGTCCGGACACACTTTGGATTCGGAGGGGTGTTCAGTCTTTAATTCAATTAGTTCGTTCGGATGTGAACCATTTTTTTCAAATTGGAATTCATCAAGTTCCGGATCGAATCGAAATCGTACGGACCTCCAGCCCCCAGTTCAAAAGTACAAATACAAAAAAACTATTTATTTTAATTTTAATTCATTTATTTGTACTTGAGTCAGATTCCTTCAGAATTGAAAATTTATTATCTGCTTTGTTTTTTGCTGGAGGATTTGAGGGAAATTCGGGTTTAAAAAGTCGATTTTTTAAGGGGTCGTGCATAAATGACGTCATGGGTGTTATAATTTTTTTTCGATTATAGAGTCAAGCCGTGGTGGGGAGAGTAAGTATGGCGGGGAAGCAGGTCCGGGTGGAGGTCCAGGCTCATCCTCAGTCGTTTCAAATAGAAATTACGGTGAGGAAAAAGAGATTCCAGCGTATGAACAACCACCATATAATTCTTTAGGTTCTTCTACTCTACCCCCGCCTCCCACGTTAACGTTGCCGCCATCATCGTCTGGGCCTGGAGCCGTCACAACAACGCATCCCACGTCCTTCCGTCAGACCGCCAGTCCAAGTATTCAGAGTCTTATTGAGGAATTTGAAGCAAGCCATTTGGTGGATGGGGGAGGAGTGGTTGGAGGAGGGGGAGGTGGTGGTGGTGGTGGGGGCGGAAGTGGGGGTGGAAGTACTAGCACAGATCGCTATGATGGCTCAGGTGGAGGGGGCGTTGGTGGAAGTGATGCTAGCTCGTCCAAAATGGTAAGGATCACGTGTAAAAAGTTTCAAAATTCAGTAACCTGCGCAGTATATATGAAAACTCGAGCCTCGAACCTCCGCGTACAATTATAGAGACCCTCGTACTTTTCAAATTTTTTTTTAAAATCAGGCCTACTTGCAGATAATAAATATCTAAGGAAATAGTATTAGGAATCCAAAATGGCCGAATTTCAGCAATGGATTTTCCATAAATGACGTCATCGAAAAATAACTATTTTTAGGACTTAGGATTACTGTAATTACGCGTGTCTTTAAAAGGTAGCAAAATTCAAAACCGCGCATTTTTATAAACATATAAAAAAAATGCTTTAATATTTCATGTATGATAGCTTGTATGAGAAATGTTTCGGTTTTTTGAAGGAGTCACAAACTTCTCTAATTAAAAGTTTTTTTTTGTGGCAGGAGGCAAATTATTCAAATAATGCATTTTTGAAACAATGCAAAATGTTATCCTTCCTTCCTATGCTTTAATACTACCTATATATTTTTAACAAAGAATTATTTACACAATAATTTCGTAAACTTGTTTCGTAAAATCCAACTCGTTCCAATTCCAATCATAATCATGTAGACTGCAGATCCTTTGAGCAAAGTTATTTACCAATTACCTGCTCAGTGACGCTCTCAACTAAAAACATTTTCTTCTGTGTATAATTATAATTAGGCAGGGGGCACATTGCATAACACAATATGTATGTATATTCCTTAGCTATACACCTATACTGTACCTACTCTAATTAATTACATCTGTGTAAGACTCCAGTTGATGAGCTCGTTTGTAAATATATTTTGTCTAATTATTTTTTGTAATCCATTATGTCTTGGCCTTGCCTTCTAATTAATTACTCTCTCACGGTACGGATAAAAGTGGAGGAGAACGCGGGAGAAGGACAACGTGTGCGCCAATGAGAGGATAGGGATAAAAGATGGACAATTTATTCAATGAATTTGAAAAGAATGCAAAGGCTATAGGAGCAGGAGCAGGATATGCTAATTTGTTAATTACACTTTGTTAACACTCGCTCAGCGCGTTCCTGTTGCTATCTTTCTTGCCACTGTTTTGTTTTCTTCGTACAGGGTGGACGTATTTTATAGTCGATTTGGGCAAAGGTTTCGCAGCACCCTGTACAGACATTTATTTCCACAGCACAGAGGCACGACGGACCCGAATCTTCGCAGTATATTTTAGCTTTGACAGTTGAACAGATAAATTCATCAAAATAATATATGTTTATTTTCTTATGGGATGCTGGCTAAACTGGCTGCTATATGGAGCATCTCCGTCTTCATTCCTCCCCATTCGTCACACTTTAGTAATATTTCTTCTCGTTTATTTTAATTAGTGTCAGTGAATTATTTTATTTTCTCGCATCGTCAGTTCCAGCTTCTGTGTATAGAGCCAGAGCCAGCAGACGAAAGAATTAAACTCCGCATCTTTGATAGGCCCTCTGAGAGTGGGAAGAGATGATCTGTATAAGTAGGTAGGTACCTACAAGTATAGGGAATTTACAGCGGATCCTGATATTTAGCTGTGAGCTGTGCACACAGACAGGTTTGTTTATATTATTGTGTATGTAGTTAGTATGTTGTTGCTGTTTTGAGCAGAGTTAATTAGTCGAGCAGAATCTGCATGTGTAAAATTCCTGTATGGGATTTTGGAGGTAGACGCGTACTCAGCTGTAAATGTCTTCTATGTAATTACTTTAATGAACATTTCTGGCAATGAAAAGAAATGAAGTTTATACAACAAGAGACCTTAAATTCATTTCCTTTCAACTCACTTTTCCCCTGTTTTCCTGTTGCCCTAATATCTGTATTCCTTATCTTTCTTTCCCCGCGCGCTATGTTGTTATTTATGTATTTTCATGTGTAATTTTAGAATGACTTTCAATTACTTTTACTACGCTTACACATACACATTTGATTTTGTACAGCCTATAGAGGTGACTTCATGTTTGTACAAATGTCTGATGCAAAGGGACATATGCAAATAGAATATTTTGCACCTTTAAAAAATATGCAAATAGAACATTTTACAATTTTCAAAACTATGTAAATGCAATATTTTACACTTTTCAAAAACATGCAAATAGAAAATTTTACACTTTTCAAAAACATGCAAATACAACATTTTACACTTTTCAAAAACATGCAAATAGAACATTTTACACTTTTCAAAAACATGCAAATACAACATTTTACACTTTTCAAAAACATGCAAATACAACATTTTACACTTTTCAAAAACATGTAAATAGAACATTTGACACTTTTCAGAAACTCCTAATTAACATTTGACGCATGTTTCTCATTTTGTTTTTATGACATAGCTCATTTTGATTCTAGCTTGAATTGGATATGGGTCATTTTGGTTCTTCACTCACGATATCTATCTATAGCGCGGGGGTAAAAGTGAGAGTTTGAATATCACGTGGGTCGCGTTCCCTTTGTACTTTAATATCCCAATGTAAATTGCATATTTTTCTTAACAGAGTGGGGATGGTAGCGAAACGACTTCAACGGACAGGCCATTTTTGTATGTGGACGGGTCTCGGGAGTCCCTCTCAACTGTCAGGTAATTTTTTGTATTATCTTTTGTAATAAATACCATTCGAGGTACTTTTAAAGTTTTAGATGATTCACAATTTTCCAAAATTTGGACAAAAATCAAAAACGCCACTGTCATGACGTGACGGCTCAATATACTTTCTTTCTTGTTATTCATTTAATTTGTATTAAGGGGTATTAAATGGAATAGCCAAGAGTTTGAAAGTACCTATGTAAAATGTGTACACTATAGTTTACTTTTGTGTGTGTGGACCCGTTTTTGTTTAAAATGTGTAAAGCTTTCAAAGTATTTTATGACCGACGAGAAAGAAAGAGGCAGAGAGGACGACACGAACAAAGTACATGTATTCTAATGCAATGTTTATGACAGCCATTTAGCTTGTTGTTGTGGTGTGTAGTAGTGAAAGGAGTTGATCAGGAGGACTGAGGACTCACGTCGGCGTCGGCATAGTTCCCACTCAGAATATTTGTATCGAGCCGAAAATAAAACAATATTGAATAACTTACATTTCACTCTGGATCTTCGCTTTTGTAGTTGCTATAGTATACATGTGCTTTTAGGTATGTATATATCGTCTGTGAAGAACCAAAATGACCCATGTCCAATTTAAGCTACAATCAGAATGAGCAATGTCATATCATAAGAACAAAATCAGAAACATGCGTAAAATGTTAATTAAGAGTTTTTGAAAAGTGCAAAATATTCTAATTCCATGTTTTTGAAAAGGTGCAAAATGTTTTAATTTCATGTGTTTGAAAAGTGCAAAATGTTCTAATTCCATGTTTTTGAAAAGGTGCAAAATGTTTTAATTTCATGTGTTTGAAAAGTGCAAAATGTTCTAATTCCATGTTTTTGAAAAGTTGCAAAATGTTCTAATTCCATGTTTTTGAAAATTTGCAAAATGTTCTAATTCCATGTTTTTGAAAAGTTGCAAAATGTTCTAATTCCATGTTTTTTAAAAGTGCAAAATGTTATATTTACAAATTTTTTAAAAGAGCTAAATACTCTATTTAAATGATTTCAAGACATGTTTCAATATTTTTGTAGATAGTTGATATTGTTTTTAGCTACAAATGGATATTGGTCATTTTGGTTCTTCGCAGACGATATGTATATATAGAGCGTGCACTTGCGTTTGCTTTTAGGTAGCACTAGGTATTCCGTTACTTAATACGTTTATGTTATAGCTACCATGTTACTTTCATTTTACTGTCCTCGTCGTGTTTTTTTACGTTCGTTCAAGTCTTGAAATATCTCGAGAATTTGGAATGTTTCCAGCATCGTCTCTATGTCCTGTCTGAGTGAAATGAAGTGGAACAAAAACAAAATCAGAAAATACAACATTGGGACGCTGGGATATAGTGTATTTCAGGGGCGTAGTTAGCTTGATTAAATGGGCGGGGCCTGTCTAAATAATCTAATTAGTTACATGGGCGCGTTTAGGGTCAATTTACTCTATAATGATTGTCGGTTTTTGTTATTTTGTCCTTTTCAAACTTACAATATTATCTTCCAAAATTTCCTGTTTTATTTAATTCTGAAAAAAAATTGTTAGCTTAGTTTTTTGCTGCCAAAATAGTGTTTTTTTAAATTTGTAAAAAAGTTTTAACCAACTTTGGTCAACACATATATATGTAGGTAAATATTTGTTCGGATTAAATTCATCGCAGTGTTTAAAATTGCGCACGATTATTGGCGGGATTTTGGTTTTGACACGTGGGCAATAACTATTAACAAGTAAATGCAGCATATCGTCTGTGAAGAACCAATATTACCTATTTCTATTTTTTGCTAAAAAACAATATCCACTATCTATAAAATTATTCAAATGTATCTTGAGAGCATTTAAATGAAACAGTTTGCACTTTTCAAAAATATATAAATACAACATTTTGCACCTTTTCAAAAACATGTAATTAGAACATTTTGATTGAACCTTTTCAAAACCATGGATTTAGAACATTTTGCACCTTTTCAAAAACATAGAATTAGAACATTTTGCACCTTTTCAAAAACATGTAATTAGAACATTTTGATTGAACCTTTTCAAAAACATGGAATTAGAACATTTTGCACCTTTTCAAAAACATAGAATTAGAACATTTTGCACCTTTTCAAAAACATGGAATTAGAACATTTTGCACCTTTTCAAAAACATAGAATTAGAACATTTTGCACCTTTTCAAAAACATGGAATTAGAACATTTTGCACCTTTTCAAAAACATGGAATTAGAACATGTTGCACCTTTTTAACCACTTAAATAGGGCATTTTACACTTTTTAAAAACTCTTAATTAACATGTTGCGGATGTTTTTCATTTTGTTTTTTTGACATAGCTTTTTATTATTGTAGTTTAAATTGGATATGGGACATTTTAGTTCTTCACAGACGATATTGTTGTGTAGCCTGTAAAAAAAGTGTGAGTCGAATGTCCGCCTTTTTCTATGTTGTCTCCTTCCGGTTTGTTTGTATGTTTGCGTAGTATGTAGTTTTCCTTGATTTGTCTGTTTGTTTGTATCTGTCTTCTTTTAGAGAGTTCACATTCATTCTCATTGAACAAAATCACAAATCTCGAATTTCTTGGAAGAAAACATAGACACACACACACACTACTATATGCACAATTAGAATCGTGCCAACTTTGAGGCTTGAGGACAGAACGCCGTGGAACGCGAGAGTTGTTATCACGTCTCTCTTGGTTTCTCTATGTACTTTGAACGAGAACTAGAGACAAAATCTTGTATAGTTTGTAGTTCAGTTTCCTATTCTTGTCTTTGATTTTCTCTGGCAGCCTCGAATCTTCTTCTATGGTCGTGGAGGGGAAAAGAAATGAATGTGAGAAAGTAAAAGTACTTCGTTTTCTACACAAATTTCGTACAGTTCTCGGTCTTGTCTGCTACTGCTGTCTGTCTCATCGGCATCAACGTTGTCTTTTTTGTATTTTGTTCTTCTTCCTCCTCTTTTTGGAGTTGAGTTTTGAGAATCAACAACTAACGGACAAAAGGACGACAAATCAGTTGAAATCCAATGAAATCTGATTTTGAGGAAGGAGATGGACAAGGCTTCAGATCCGGAAATGAGTGTGTCTGTAATGTCATCACGTGTCGAGGTCATCACACAAATCCAGAGTAGATTAGATAGTATTATTAAATATCGTCTGTGAAGAACCAAAATGAAATGAGAAACATGCGTTAAATGTTAATTAAGAGATATTGAAAAGTGTAAAATGTTGTATTTACATGTTTTGAAAAGTTCAAAATATTCTATTTACATGTTTTTGAGAAGTGCAAAATGTTTAATTTACGTTTTTAAAAGTGCAAAATGTTCCATTTTCATGTTTTTTGAAACGTGCAAAATATTCTAATTAAATACTGCTTTCAAGATATGTTTCAATATTTTTGTAAATAGTGGATATTGTTTTTAGCTACAAATGGATATGGGTCATTTTGGTTCTTCACATACGATATATGATAACATTAGTTTTTTGACTCATGCACATTAAAGATTGGTTTAGTATATTATGTGCATACATACGCTATGAAGTTGGGAAGAATAGGGGGTAGTGTGTATGGTGCTAATGTATTTTCAGAAATGGTCGCTAGCCCTTTTTTTAATACTTTTGTACGTCACGGCCACACAGCCTGAATCTTGTCTACCTAATTTTGTGTGACCGTGAATTGTCAAATTCTTAAAGCGCATACACACTTTTGTATTTCCACAATTTTCAAGAATATACAGCACTAATAATTATTATATTTTTGTTTCGTTCTTGTAGCATTTGCAAGGGGAACAACATTTATGAATTTATTCAAGTGGAGTACGGCCGTGGACTATTGATCTCGACGGGTCAAGATCAAAATAGTCCATATTCTCAGATTCTGTCCAACTTCCGACGTCAGGCGAGCTTATCCCATGAGATTCTTCACAATGCTGCCAAAGCCAGGGTAAGAAAGTAACTTTTATGATTTACATAAATGACATAATAAGGCAGGAATTATTATGTGTAAATTTTTTGAAATAGTTTTATTACTTTTGAGTGGATTTCGATTTTTTAATGTGTAGAAAAAACTTGGGAATCGTGAAGCAGACTGGAAATGGGTGAGTAAACCACTGACACCTATCACAGAACACGGAAGTTTGTTCGAGTGTCAAGTTCAAGAATTGATTGGCACGAAAAAGAAGAAGAAACTTCGGAAACATAGCTATTGGGTCATTGGTCGTCTGTATGAAGATGAGAGGGAGATTTACATCTGTCTGCAAGATACACTCGAGCATCACAATGTTTTGGAATTAGCCTTCAAAATTGCTCATGTGACAGGGTCCGGCTCAAATGTGATCACGACCACATCTCCCCAGTATTATATTGACTAGTACAATTATTACAATACTACAAAGTTTTTTTAATTTAATTAATTTATAATATAAAATATCAATCTACCTACATGTGTAAACCAGGTAAATATTTTTAAATTGTATAGATTTTTTTAAAAATTTTGTTATTGCTTATAATTATTATTTTAATGTGTACATTTTAGTGTATAATAATACATAGAAAGTCTGGGAATTTTCTAT
Source organism: Dicyrtomina minuta (assembly GCA_949802685.1). Taxonomy (NCBI): domain Eukaryota; kingdom Metazoa; phylum Arthropoda; class Collembola; order Symphypleona; family Dicyrtomidae; genus Dicyrtomina; species Dicyrtomina minuta. Next base: position 90,477,719 of record OX461809.1, read on the forward strand.
TGTATGTTCTTCTCAGGTACTCAATACTTAACAGTGGTACTGGTCAGTGTCTTGCAGTTTTACTTGGTAGTACTGTTTTGCAGTTAGTGATGAAATTCCATTATTTAATAATTATTGGCTTATCATAATGGATATAGTTTTAGAGGACGAGTATCATACGCATCTATTTATAAACATTCATTGAACTCTTCATTTAGTTCACTTTCAGTTATTTTTCGTGCAATAGAAGCGGCAGTGCAATTAATGGGCCCCGCTAATTTTGTCCCCAAACCTCTTGGCTCCAGTGAAACGTAATGCAATGTCACTAGGTACAAGACTTGCGGGGCCACGATAAACGGGGCAAATTGATTCCCTAACTAATACAAGTAGTACTACAGAAAATAGCTAGAAAATGCTCCCCGTGGCGTCACAACTACATTTAAAGAATTAAAATTACACCCCTTCACAGCGATGCGAACACATTATCCAGCCCACAGCTCTGTGCACAGCTTTGAATTCAGTTCTCAAAAATTGGTTCAAAGTCCACCACCCATTCCCACACATTATTCTTGCTCTAACCTACCTAATCATGAAGAACAAAATTATTTTTATGCGGCAACACAAGTTACAAGCGCATGCAGTGTTCCTTTTATAATATCAGCAGCACTGATCGCTTTATTTTTAAAATATTTGCAAAGTTAAAGAACACATTTTTCAATTGCTGTCAGACCAATTAGTCATTTAACATTCTTAAATAAGTAGGGTTGCCAGGTGTCCCGGATTGACCCAAACTGTTCCGGAATCGACTATAATGTCCCGTGTCCCGGACGAGGGTCGTCCGGGACGCTAAATGTCCCGGATTTGTACCTTATTATATTTTGCTACAATATTGAACGACTATACGTTAAATTCTCTCAAAATTGTGTCTACAAATAGCTCGGACAGAAATAATGAGATAAGAAGTGCTCTCTGAGTTTAAATTTAATATATTTTATACATAATCTCAACGATAGAAAACGTATTTGTTTCTTTATCTTAACTTAATTTATACAGTACTTATAAAACTCAAAAAGTTTCAAATGATTCTAATTACTGTAGTACATTAAATGTTTGTCTTAACTAATTTAATAACAAAATCAAGAAAAATACCATTTAAGAGGTACGACACGACAAATATTTAAAGAACATTAAACACTTTTCGACCCGACTTCATTAGGAATTAATTAACTGATTCTACTGCTAATTTTGCAACTTTCACCCTCAAAATTTGAAAATGCAGTGTCCAAAAATAAATTAACAAGGTTGCTTCACTCATGGTTACTGTTTTAAAAATTAGTGTGAGTGGCTAACATGTTTTTCAGAATTTCAAGAGATAGTTTTGAACCTATGCCTAAAAGTAAGTTCGCACATTAAAATACGCTTAAAATAGTACTGGGTGTTTAATACGTTATTCGTTAAATATAACTATAGCAACTCCTGATCAAATTAAACCCCCCCCCCCCCACCCATCCCCGGCATTGTGTCCCGGAATTGCTTTTCTCACACCTGGTTACCCTATAAATAAGCCACCTTTTGAATTGAACAGATAAGGATTTAAAGGGTTTCCTTTTGCCCTTGCATAGCATAAAATTATGCTTATGCCCAACTTTTGCAAATAAATGAGTAGCGAACACAAAATATTGGGCAATCAAGCATTTAATTATTATTAATGGCCTATTCCTCGAACATGACTTACTTTGCTTTTTGTAATTTGCAATAATTGCATAGTGCAGAGCGTTCCACAACTTTTCTGCAAATTGAAGCATATTGCAAATTATTTTGAAGTGCACTTAGTTTCACCACTTTGCACAGATCACTTTGCTAAATTCTGCGCATTGCAAATTTTTGCGTCATGATTTGCATAAAAAAGTCAAATTGATTGGCGAATTTTCATTGTTGATATTCACAATGAAAATTGCGATCGTTTGAATATTTTTAATGCGCGATTTCTTCGGTTTCCATTCTACACTTGACATATTAGGCGTCGTGCACATATTGCGTATACACTTTTTTGACTTTTTTGTACTCCCCCTCCCCCCTAAGTATACAATAGTGATCAGCGCCAAAACCCACCCCCCCCCCCACCATATTCGTATACAGTTTATAAACTATTTTACTATATGGCAAATTTTATTTACCGAATAAAACAACCAAAAAATCGTATAGAATTTGAAATTATTATAAAATGGGAAGTTGTTGCCAAATTAAATATTAGGATTGATCAGGAGCCCATTCCACCAACCAAACTTTGCAATTTGCACTTTGCGTTTTGCATTTTGCAAAAATTGCAAAGTGCGGTGCGTTCCACCAATTTGTTTTCCAACTTTGCAAAAAATCGTCGATTTGCAAAGCTTGACGTCACACTTTGCAAAAAATATTCAAAAATTCAAACAGGTGCACTATTTAGCTGATTCTCATTATCTTTTTGCATTACGATAACATAATTTAAATTTAACTGAAATAAAGTTACTAACTAATATTTAATTCGTAAATTAACTTTTTGAGCTAATTAATCATTTTAAAATAAATTACTGTATTAGCGTGCATGTAATATTAGCTGGTGTATGACCTATGTACACTAATATTAATTAAATATGTAATTACTTACGTAATTAATTATATTATATTTTTGAAATCAATTATTATAATATTATTATCTATAAAATGAAGTGCAGATAATGTACAAAATAGCGGAATGGTGAGTAAAAGGTTGAATGTATTTTGTATCTTCCTCGAGATGATGTTGACTGGATGTCGGGAGAGAGACTGTGCTTCGTCTCTCTCTGATGAGCTAGTGCGGTCCACACTTGCGATGATGTAAAGCTACAGCAGATGCTGACTTCTAGTATGCCAATCGACTTATGGCAGGAAGAGGTTGGATGCCAATCAGCTTATGGCAGGAAGGGGTCCGAGATAAGGCTCGGGTATGTAGGATGCTTTACAGTAAGCAGAGCTTGATTGTATTGAATCAATGAGCAGAGAGTCGTAAGACTTTTGTCGGTTTGAGAGTTGATAATAAACTTTTGAAATTTGAGAAACAAATTTTTCAGAATAAATACTTAGTTGATGATGAAAGCCAAGACGAGGATGATAATGATGCACGTAAATATAATAACCCACACAGGAATATCAGAAGAAGCGTTCCAGTTGATATTGTACCAAGGCATAGAAGGCAGCTATTCTTCACTTAATTTAATTTCGTGGGGCTGGATGATGGTCTCGTCACTTTCCACAAAGTTCCCTTGTGACCAACGGGCGTAGCGAGATTTCAGGTATGAACGTCGTTTGTAGAACTAGGTAACGGTAGTATGCTGACAATCCCGAATATGTCCAGCTTCAGTATAAACAAGAAGGCCGTAGATAGTGCAGCAAACTCCAGGAATAGACGGATGCCAAGTCCACTCACAGCAGACGCAATCCACGTCTGGATGAGGCAGAAGAGGTTGAGTATGGGCAAACCAGTTGTCGCGATTGTCGGTGGTACTGTCTGTAATCAAGGATAATGGAAGTACTGGTGGTGGGATTTCCCAGCGCATCCGCTGGATATTTTCGGGTGGAATTCCAGGAACGTATATCGGACGGAAGACGCCACCGTAGGAATAAAAGTCTGCGTGATCCTCAGTGGTGTAATGTCGTAGGGGAAAATAATCTTCGGCGAGTTCGTCCTGAATTAATTCTTGGATGACTTCGTCCGGAGGAAATGGTACAAATGGGGCTTCGTAGACGAGTTCGTGCCCAGGAGGAACGTGTATTGGAAGAGCAATAACTTCAAAAGAATCAACTTCAATGTCCTCTGGATTGTTGCCTTCTGGGGCAACAGCAGCCAATTCGTCAATACCAGGAGCGGCGTCACCGAGCGTAATAATTGAGTTACTTGATTCGGGTGAGCAAGGTGACCATGTGGAAGATTGGTCCGATGAACTGGAATCAGACCGGTCCCTGCGATAGCTGGCACAGTAACGTGAAGAACCAGTGGAGTCACGATCTTCGTCACAGGAGTCGTCAACAGAACCGGATGGGGACGATAGCAAAGAAGATTCGGAGTTGACGTCAATGGAGTCGTCAGAAAGCGTCACGACTGGAATAACAGTAGGAGAGATCTCCTATTCAAAGTCCTCAGCAGGAGGGCTGAACGGTGTCGGAGGTTGAGCGACGTCGGACACGGGTGACACTATGCAGACGGATGAGTCGCAGGAGTCGTCACTGGAAATGACGATTGTTGGTGTGGGAGATGGGGTCTGAGGAGACTTATTCCCTCTCGCACTTGAAATAGGTAGGAATAGAGTGATGATAGACGTGCGGGTAACTCCACGGATAGAGAAACGTCCCGTCGGATTCTTGAAAGCACCAAATCTTCCAGCGGCCTAACCGATGTTGCAAATAGCCCTGGAGCTTTATTTTAGATTTCAAAAATGAATGAGAACAATCCCGAATGTGGCTTACCAATCGGCGTGGAAACCAACCGTAATGAGTTAGAACGTAATTTGATCCGTTAGCGTCCAAGTGGAACTCAAAGCACATGCAATCGTCAACAGGCAGCGGCGGAAGAATATCAGTTGCGTCCAAGGGTCTGGCGTGAGCATACTGAAAGTAAATCATGAGCCCCGGTGGCTCCGATGAAAAACACAGGCAGCGGCTGAAGTTGTGTAGACGACTTCGTGAGTGTGGCTGGACAAGCAGCAGTGGAAATCTTGAGTTTCCGGCGAATGCTGGAGGACTAGGAACGTCTTAGCGGGTGAAAATTTGAATTTTTGGAGTTGAAAAAAATGACCGGGTGAGAATCCTCAGGGAGCCATGTACAAAATAGCGGAATGGTGAGTAAAAGGTTGAATGTATTTTGTATCTTCCTCGAGATAATGTTGACTGGATGTCTGGAGAGAGACTGTGCTTCGTCTTTCTCTGATGAGCTAGTGCGGTCCACACTTGCGATGATGTAAAGCTACAGCAGATGCTGACTTGTAGTATGCCAATCGACTTATGGCAGGAAGAGGTTGGATGCCAATCAGCCTATGGCAGGAAGGGGTCCGAGATAAAGCTCGGGTATGTAGGATGCGTTACAGTAAGCAAAGCTTGACTGTATTGAATCAATGAGCAGTGAGTCGTGAGACAACTGTCGGTTTGAGAGTTGATAATAAACTGATTTTATTCGGTTTCAGATAACGCCTTAAATACTAAACTGCAAAGTATGTGAAAGCATGTGATTGTACGGAGTACATATAATGAGGATAAAGTGACATTAGTTAAAATATTTTTATATGTCAATAAAGTGAGTGACAGGAAATTTTAGGTTTATGATTATCAGAAATTAATATAAAAAATAATTAGAATAATAATTATTTGGAATTGTTATTTTGATTTTATAATCAAAAGGATGTAAAAATATTAATAAGGACAACGGCCCCATGTCTTATACATGGGCCGTCATAAATTTGTGGTTTTGGACATCGCTATGTGATAAAACAACAACATGTCTCATTAGTGAGATGTTGTGCATAAATGTCAACGTGAGTTATCGCCGTTGACATTCTTAGAAGTGTCGTGGTTTTTTACTATCTTGTTTTCCTGAGTGGCTACTTCTGATGGGACGAGAACTCGATGATGAGAACTCATCCATCGTATAGGATTGTAATGGGTGACTACTATGTACTCACTACGATGCATCGTATGCATAATACTGTATATGCATGTACCTCAAATGGTACATGTATATGGGCATGTATAATCACACGAGGCCATTTATGTCTCATGTGATTTCGTGTGAATTAAATTTATAATTTAAAGCAGATAATAATATGAATTTTATAATTAATAGAACTACTTTTTCAACACTATCTTAAAAAATATTCATTTTTTTTAAATTACTCCCCGTGGGGTAAAATCCTTTATTTTTTGATCCGTACTGTTAACATATGTATTCTCTAAACTTTTGTTTTCAAGTTTTTAAAAATATCTGTATTTATTTTTGTGCTCAAAAGGCCGGATTTCAAACTTAAAGTTAACCGCATACCATTTTTTGCTTATTCAATTGAATCTGCAAACTACTGCAAAGCAGTGTTGCTATGCATTTTGATCGTTGAATTCAAATTTTTGGTGGAACAGAAAAAGCAAAATTCGGTTGCAAAGTTTGCACTTTGCACTATGCCTTTGCAATTTGCACTTTGCAATTTTCACGTTTTAGTGGAACACAAAATTTACATTTGCTACTTTTAAAATACAAATTGCAAAGTTGTGGTGGAATAGGCCCCAGATGTCCCAGTCGTCAGAGACGTGCGACCTTTCACGACCATAATCGGTATATCGTATAAAACTTTAAACCTAACAACCGAAGATTCACACTACATAACAGCCGAACTCGTAGTATCAAAAGCTGGTACGACACCTATTCCACTTATGTACATTGCAAGCCTGGGAGAGTCCGCAAACTCAAACACAATGCCACCCGTAGTATGCCATAGATTACTTTAAGCCGTTTAATTAAGTTATTATTACATTATTAATCTTCAATTACTAAAAGGTCATAAAAAATTCAAATGGGGGGAAGAAGGGAGGGGGTGAAGGGTTTTAAATCGGACTAAAAAAACTGGAGGTAATTGTTTTCCACTGGCAGTACACAAAAAAGTATGAGTTCCATGAAAATTATAATTTCAAAATTCTAATTTCAGGTTCAGACTAGCGGTAATCACCTTAACCATCAAATGATTACCTGGCCACATTTCGAAATTTTGAAAATATTTCAAAATTTTGTATCTTGCTTTCATGAGAATTACCTCAAGAACCAAAGCGAATTTCCAATTTCGTTTTTCAGATTTATACTTTCAGTAGTCACTTTTGCTAGCAAAATCATTACCAGACCATATTTAAAATTTTTAAAATATTACAAAATTTTGAAATAGGGTCTATAAATAATTTTTCAGATACAAGTGACTACTATAAGTCTGAACCTGAAATTAGAATGAAGGAATATGTTTTTACTTTATAGATAATTTACATGAAACCTATACTTTTTTGTCTTCCGCTAGTGGAAAACAATTACTGCCAGCATTTTAATTCTCATGCCTAAAACTATGTAATAAACAAATGTAAAAACCTGTCATATGTATGTGATTTGTAGATAAACCAAACTTATTGCTTCTGCTGTAAAATTTTTGTACCCAGAATTCCTTAAAAAACGTTTTATAGGCAACCAGGTCTTTATATTTCATTCTCAATCCCTAGCCGATTGCATCAGTGTAACTCAAAACGGCTGCAGCCTTGAAACAGAAAACAAAAAGCCCCATCCTCTCATGTGCATTATTAAATCTCTGCACATTTGAGAATGTTGTGAGGAAATAGTAACCTGTAGGAGACCGGGAAGATTACCACTCCCTCACAGGCCACAATGACCACATTACCACGTTTCAAGTGTTTTTCGCCAGCTAAAAATGATTATATACATTGAGCTACACTTAAGATGGTACAAATTCGTTGTACAAGTTAAATAAAAAACAACAACCATAAAATAAAGCATCAAGTCTGTAATATCGCATACTTACAGTAGCAAACGTGTTAATGCGGTCATTAAAAAAATATTTCTTACTTAGTTCTTAAATTGAACCTTATCTCAAGCAAATCATTACCCCGGTCTCCATAGCTTGTGTTTAGATTAATTGTTTCAATAAATGTAATGATTTGCATGGAAATATTATTTATCAATTATTATACCAAGCTTAAATGACTTTCTACACAACAACATAAACGACAATTTTAAAAGCTATGCAATTGAAAAACCAAAGTTCAAAATAAGGAGCATGAACGAACAAAAAGTTATGCAAAATGAATGATGTTGTTAAAAGATAATGTTTCAGTCATCTGCAAAATAATATGCGTAAGCCAAAAATGATGTATGATTCAAAATAACACACAGGAACACATTATAAAGGTCTTTCACGGATTCTGAGATCCCCACTGCCGGCGTCACAGTTACAAAACTTGGCAAAGGGGTTTTGGTAACGGCAGTGGACCGCTTCCCTTTACAATGATGAAACCTCATCGACGCGTTAGTCAGTTCTGGTATATGCAGTTGTCGCTAAACATGTTTTCAATCATAAAGTATTTAGATCCAAACAAATTTTACAATCTTCAGTATAAGCCAGGAATATATTACAACAAAATTTGATTCGTAACTAAAAAAGACTAGAAATTGAATAATCATCTAGTTTACTCTCTGTAGGCTCCTTTGCATACCGAGCTTTTGGGTCGACTCGGAAAGTGTCGTCGGCTCTCATGTGGCCTTTTCGGAGCCAGCTCGTCACGTAATAGTGGGGATTCCACTTAGACCAATGCACCCGAGCATTTATTCTTGCTCGGAACAGTGCCTCAATAACTTGCTAGCTCAAGTTGCTTCTTCTTTTGTCTCGTACTATCTGTTCTGTTATTGAGAAAGAACTTTCGATAATAGCAGTCGAAACAGATAGCGATAATACTCCTTCAACTACTCGGCGCGTTGCTGGAGTCCATTCTTTTGATTTGAGGGCTAACATAGTTTTCCAGAACTCAGAAGTTTCTTCAGTTCGAATCGTTTCAAAGAACGGATTGCAGCAGATAGATTCTATAAGTTTACCCTACTCGTCTTTAAGTGATGTTGTTATTGGTATGCTTAATCTTCTACAGATGCTCATAAAATCGTTTAACTTGTAATTGTATATTTCGTACGCATTTGGAGGTACACCATTATCATTAGCAACTTGAACAAGTGGTAAATTAACAGGATCCAGTAAGTCAAAAAGTCTATAGTTTTCTTTAGGAAATTCCGAGTTGATCTTTTGTATTAAATCTGTGACAAATTTTCTTCAAAAATCCATAAATTCTGGATGTTCAGTAGAATCTGACGACATCAAGGTTATTGTTTTATAGGTTAAAGAATCTGCAGACAAATACTGCGTTAAAGTGCACCCATTTTCTCCATCACAAAAGACGTCGTCAAGAAATGATTTTAAAAATATTCCCTCGTTGTCTTCAAGTTGGTGCAATGCAGATTTTAATGCACGTATTGAGTTGACAGTTCCAACTATAAGTTTGTCATGTTTTTGTGAATCCATTGAAAATTCTTTGAAAATTTTCATAACTTCGACAAGTAACGCTATGGTTATAATGCTTGTTTTGTAACGTAGCAATCCTAACAACTCCTGAGCAGTTTTCTTTGATTTGTCATCTTTGGTCGTAACAGCTATGTTTGAAATGTCACTTGCTAAATAAAAATACATTTTAAAAAAATGTATCTAGTGCAGAATATTTGCTTGCTATCCATCGAACATCAAAAATACGCTTTGGCTGGTAAAAAATACCACCAACAGTCTCAACAAATTCCTTAAGACCTGCATTGCGCTTATAACTTTGAATTGAGTAGAAAAAGTAGAGTTTGTTCACCATAGCTTCTATTCGGGTTATATAAATTCCATTACTGTTTTTTCGCTCAACTATGTCGCGGAAAACTAAATTATTTTTATGTGATATGCAATAAAATGCCATCAAGTAAGGTTTCTTGACATATGCAGCTACACGGGTTGAAAGCTCAGATATTCTTCCTTGCATGATATTTGCACCATCACTGGCATAGCTCACAAGATTTTTTTTTAAATAATTAGTTAATTCAATGCCATCTTCTTCTATTGCTGTTTTAATCAGCTACATAATTGGTGTATTATTTTCCAGGGTCCTTAACATAATTGACATAAAATGATGTTAATGCCCAACCGTTGCAGTATCAACCGTTATGGTAATGGGTTTGTCTTGTGTTACCAAACGCTTAACCAAAATACTATGCATATCTTTGCTTATAGACTTAACAATATTACTACATCCAGTGGCATCGTAAAAATGCAGCCCAACATTGACCTTATGAAATGTCATGAAATCATGAAGTCCTTGGTGAACATTGCAGGAAATATTGTGCTTCATCTCAAAAAATATAAGCCAAAATAAATTCATGGTTGTCTTGTTTCTAAATTTTCAGTAAACGTTAACTGAACGTTTAACTAAATACTGAACAGATTGTTGATGAATTTCAAAGTTAGCATGATCACGAATGGTTTTTCTATTTTTTGCAACACCTCCAGGACCAACTGCAAGAACACCGTTTGTGGTTGCAATAGGTTTTTGGGACAGGGAACCTCTTTGGACTAATCTACTGCTTTCTTCAAAAAATGCATAACAAAATCTGCATCTATATTTTGATTCTTCCATATTAATAGTATTAGTGAGATATTCAAACCAGGGTTTGACATTGGGTTGAATAACATCTTCGGGGTCTATCAAATGTCTTTGATAATGCCGTATATCTCGTCCATGTGTCTTGAAAGTGAGAGACATCTTCCCATGGCATTTGTGTGTTAACAATTGGATCCTCCATCAACTTTTTACAAGTTGATCAAGTTTAACAAGCTTTTGCACTTTTATTTCAAAATTAAGATTATTGTTTTTAAATTGAACAATTGTATTTTGTGTTTTACTTTTCTTAGATTGTAAGGCTTCGTGGTATGCTTGACCACTTAACGCATGAATGGGTCTACGAAGATTAGGTTTGGTTTTACAAGATGCAACAACAGATGCTACATCTTCTTCTTCAGACAAATCAGCATTCAATTCTTCCATCTGTAATAATGGTGCCAAATTATTGAGTACCCTTGGCAAAAGAAAATTCATTGCATCGTTGCAAGCATTAGGTTCTCCTGGAGTTTTAGTTGCAATTTTAAAAGAGTCTGATGAAAATGAATTGACGTCTCTTCCACATCTACTAATTGTTAAATCATACACGCCTTGAATTCCGGTGTCAAAGTCTCAGCACGTAATCAGTGTCATGAAATTTAGGATGCAAATATTCAGCAAGTTCAGAGCTAACGTAGTTGGATTGACTTGTGTACACAACAAGGTCAACCACATGCGATTTTATTAGATCCTTCAAACTTTGAGTTAGGCCTAAAGGCTGATATTTATTTGTATTAGCATTGTTTTGCAATTTTAAACCACTAAATATTTTCACTTCATCTTGGGTGTCTATGAATGCACAAATAATAAGTTTTCTGTTTCCATCTGGAATAACATCATCTTCATTAACAAGTTGTACATCGTCATCGTTAAAAGTCATACCCTTGCCATTAAATTTCTGATTTCCGATTGTTCCTATGTAAAGTTTATTTCTTTTAAAGGTTAGTCCTAAAAGAGTTGAGGGATAGGTAACATCATTTGTGGATTATTTCTTGCAATGCATACGTACATATATACTGCTGGGGTAACTGAGAGTGGTATACCACAACGATGCAGTTTCAAGTTGGCTGCATTAAACATTGATTCTTGCTGTCTATCACTCGCGGTTACCGCAAGAGTAGTACATGTACATAGAAAAAGAATGGAAGAAGAATAGGCACCAGCTTTTAAAAACCCAATTTCAGATTTTTTGCAGTCTGTGTATTCGCTAGCAACTTTCTTACAGGAACTTTTTTCGAATATGAAAACTTGATCCCAAAATTTTGGGTCACAGGTAAAATATAAAATCGCATTTTACCCCACAAAATAGTTGCATACCACGTAGAATTTGCTGCTGATTAAAACTGTGGTCTTTGTTTTGGCGAAAATATAATTTTTGACCCTACTCTGGGCCAAAGGTCAAAAATAAAAATGATGACTATAATTTCTTTGAATTAATTTTTAAAATGCAAAGTTTGCTACACCGTGTTGATATTACTTTTAGGAAAAAACTCATTTTGGACCCTGTTTTGAGGCCAAAGTTTAGTATAACCCAAAGTTAAAGCCCAAAATTAGTTTTTTGACCAAATAGGATCATCACGTTAATCAGCAGCAAATTACACACTAGATACGTGAATTTCATATTGTAAATCCATTGTGGTTAAATGTTTGTTTGACCTTTGTCTCGAAATTTGGGGTCAAGTTTTAATATTTTAGTTAAGTTCCTTTGAAAAAACTGTTAGGCGCTTAAGTTTTTATAAACTAAAAATTTATATTCAACTTAATATTTAAATATATGAAATCAAAGAAAATGATTAACAATTAACTCAATTCTTTGAAATTTGAATATTTTGTGTTGTATTCGTGACCAGATGCTCAAACCCTTCCCCCCTCCGTTTTATATTAAACAAAACATTCAGGCACTGAAACTTCCTCTCCCCTCCCCCTATTTACGCAATTTAACTTTCTAACCAAATCAAAACTAGTATTTATTTGGCTTTGCGGGTTTAATTAATTAGTAGATAAATATACCTAATTACAATATTCCTTATAATAAAGCAATATGTTAAATTAATTTTAATTAAGGTATTTATTTTTATAAATATAAAAAAGGTCAAAATAAAACACATCGTTTTTAGTAAATACATGCAATTTAAATTAACAAGTATATTGTTTTCTTTTTATATAGTATAATAATTCTATATGTAATCTGCAGTATACAGTGAAATTTTAACATAATATTATAGTATACATGAAGACTCGCAGATCAGAATGTTGCTTTCGTATTGTTGTAGTCAAGGATCTGTGCACAAGATTCTTGACTACTCTGTAATTGTGAAACAGGCATTGGCCATGCCTACGTAACAAGTTACGTACAGAGCGTGAGAGTGGAACGAGGTTACTCTCTCTCTCTCTCTCTCTCTATCTGCAGACATATAGCATGTATACTGTTATACTCAATAGGACAAAAAAGTGAATAAAAGCAGATCTGACTATATACAGATCATCATTGGTTTATCAGAGCCTTGGTCGAAGACTATTTAGTTTTCACTACATAGCACTTTATTTACATTCGCATTTCTTCCCCACTGTTTTACGCTATATACAATAGAAATGGTGTTTCTGCTCGTCGAATTTCGGGACTAATTTTTTCTACTTACTATTTTAGTCTTCCTGGTTTTGTTTTGACACTATTTTGAGGTCGAAATATTGTTTGGTTAGGGTGTATCTCCTTCAGATTTAGTGAAATACCAATAAATTTACTCCCCATTGTTGACGACCTTAATAAATTACAACAATTACAAACTCAAATCCAAATAATTTCTGTCAACGACCACAAAATAATTGTTTTTCAAAATACCCAAAAACTTGGACTAGTTGCAAGAGAGCCAACAAATAAACCAACTCGCCTCGACCATTGGCTAGACGTATATAATCTATTAAAAAAACATCAAAGTGACTTGCTTGTTCTTCTTGAAAGAAAAGCCAACAAAAAGCCTCATAAGCGTATAAAGGCAGTAAGTTCTTTGTTTCAAGAATTTTGTGAACTACTATTAGAAAATAATTTTGCGATCCCAAAACGTGCAGACATACCACAAGATATAATCGACTCATTTGTGACAACATTACCTGAAGTCACTTCAACTTCCAGTGAATCCTTAACATTTGCAGCTTCAGCTCCTCCACAGTCAACAGAAGTAAGTAGTCAATCCTCAGAATCCAACGTAAGTAAAAGTTCAGTTAATATCAATCTAGAACCAGAAGCTGAAATTAAGACAGAAAAACTTGACACTTCAGAAACGCGTAAAGTCAAAAACGAGGAAGAAAAAGACTTTGGAAAGGCGAAAAATATCTGCTATGTATTCCCAAGAATGAAATTGCAGACCTACTTACAGCTTTTAATGACGATCCATTGTCTGGCCATTCTGATATGACGCGGACCTAACTGAAGCTTTGATCTAGATACTACTGACCTACTCTTCAAACTGATACTTTCAAGTATTTACAATCTTGTGATAAATGCCAAGGCAAGAAGCATCTAAGCCGTAAGCCATATGGATCCTTTCAATACATTCCTATTCTAAGTTCCCCACTTCAAAGATGGATAATTGATATGGTTGGCCCCTAAGTACGTTCCTCCTCTGAGAAAAAATACATACATACTAACTGTACAGGACTACCATTCGAAATGGCTTGAGACACGCACCGTTTCTGAAGAAACATCTATACAGGTTGCCAAATTTGTATTAGAATCTATTATATGCCGTCATGGAGTCCCTCAAATAATCCACACGGACAGGGGTTCCAACTTTACTTCTGAAATCTTTGCACACCTTACTAAAATGATGGAAGCCACCCATAAAATGTCTACTTTTTTTCATCCACAATTCCAAGGTTCTTTAGAACGACAACATGGACCGTTAAAAACAGCGTTATCAATGTATGTTTACGACCACCAGCGTTTTTGGTATACTTATATTTCATTTGCCCAATTCTCTCTCAACACCTGTTTGAACCGCAGTTCCGGCTTATCTCCCTTTTATATTATGACTGGACAACAACCAAAACTCCTCCCTGACGTTATTCTGCCACACACATCGGACACTAGTATTCTGGATTACCAAACTCACTTTCAAACTATATATCAGACGGTTCGCCAGAATTTACGCTCTGCCCAGGATGCCTATGCTAAAAAAGTGGGAGCTACATAGAAAACGTTTACGTTTGTCATAAGCGATCAAGTTCTATACTATCACCCCCGCCGTGAGCCCGGACAAGCTCCTTCTCTTTCCCGATATTGAACTGGACCTTTTTTTTCCTCCGTAAGCTCAGCAATGTTAATTACAAAATACACAATGCGCTCGATCCAAAGATTTGCGAAATTGTACATATTTCGAAATTAAAAAAGTACTACCCGCGTACAGACTCCGTCCCATCTCCTACCACCTACGCTACTGCCGTAAAAAATTCACTTTTAATGCCTACCGTTTCTTAGCTACCTCCAATAAGATGACGTGGACGGCCACAACAGAAAAAAACTAAAAGGAATTTCACTACAACCACTAATTCCTCCCGATTAATTGCCTCCTTCACGCTATAATTTACAATCTTCTACTAAATAGCCACAGTTTCTAACGTATATGTTGAGTTGTCAAGTTGTTTTCTTGTTTTTTCCCTGTATATCTTCCCTAGGTGTATTGTATTCTTTTTATATAGTATAAAAATCTATGCCAATACGTAGTAAACACCATTACCGGAGGTAATCGTTGTAACAAACTCCCAGTAAATGAACGCATCCATGAAGAGATAAGGTTTAAAGAATCACTCCTTGTTTACAACGGGACAGACGCTGTAATCCAGTAGTGTGTTTTGTATTAGGCAAAGAAAAATGTACTAATATGTAAAAATAAAAAGAAAAAAGAATTATAAAAATAAAAATATTGATAGAAATAGGACGACTACCTTCTAGCTGAGAGAAACAACCACAACTAACAATATTTAACTCTATGTACTTATGTACTCATGCATTTACTCAAGAATGCAGTTTTTTCTTTCAGATTCAAATTCAAGACAACTTAAAAGCCCTGCAGGCATAAATTACTCTTTGACTTGTTCTCTGTACACACACATATGTATATATTATATAGGCTGAGGACAGCTTTATTTTTTTTGTGTTGGGTGTATTGTATTATTTTTATATAGTATAAAAATTCTATATGTAATCTGCAGTTTACAGTGAAATTATACCATAATATTATAGTATACATGAAGACTCGCAGATCAGAATGTTGCTTTCGTATTGTTGTAGTCAAGGATCTGTGCACAAGATTCTTGACTACTCTGTAATTGTAAAACAGGCATTGGCCATGCCTACGTAACAAGTTTTGTACAGAGCGTGAGAGTGGAACGAGGTTACTCTCTCTCTCTCTCACTCTCTGCAGACATAAAGCATGTATACTGTTATACTCATTAGGACAAAAAAGTGAATAAAAGCAGATCTGACTATATACAGATCATCATTGGTTTATCAGAGCCTTGGTCGAAGACTATGTAGTTTTCACTACATAGCACTTTATTTACATTCGCATTTCTTCCCCACTGTTGTACGCTATATACAACGAGTAATAAATTAAATTTATTTCTAAAATTATTAATTTTAGTGTTTAGATGAAATATATATAATCAGCAGGACTTAAAACTCTATTAAACTCATTTTCAGCAACCCAAAAAGAAAATTGAAATTTTTCAAAACTTCGAAAATTTTTGCAATCAGTTTAAGCAAACTAACTAAAAACTGACTAAAACTAGACAAGATTGTTAGTCTTACTTTTTTAGGCTGTTTAAAAGTAGTCTAGGCTCAAACGGTCCTCTAATTGCTAAAAAATGACATTTTCCCACCGAACCGCACCCACCATAATAAAGATGAAGTAATAATAATAAATATAACAAGAGAACACATGGTATTCCTGAATTACCGATCCGATTTTGATGTGAATTTTTTTAAACTGTAATGTTCATAAAATATATTTTGAAAACTACATTTATAAATTAAACTAGGATATTGTACGGGTGTTAAGTCGTCGCTTGAATAATTTTTACCAGTAGAAACCAATCTGCTTGCCTAACTAATAAGTAGTTAAGCAAGATTTCTTGTCGCTGTGTTAATTCGTATGTGTAATGTTTATAGGCATTTATAAAATGTGTATTAGCGCATATTTACATTAAATAGGCAAAACATATTCAAATGTAATGTACGAGCATTCAAATCTAATTTAACTTTTTGCCATCTAGTATGTGCATCGTTAATGATATTTTAAATATGTAACCTTGTAATACTTCTGAACATTATATTATTAAAAGACTTCAACGCGTATTAAATTACAATTGGAAAGCGAAATATTAATCTTGACTGGCTTTTGAATCGTAAACGCGTACTTAATGTTGTTTTTAAAGCCATTAGCATGTTGCTAGGAAAGCTCTTTCTAAAATTAAACCCAAGCAAATAATTTTATTATTAAATTCTTTTGAAAGCGCAGAATGGATGTTATCTAATTTGCTAGCATCAAAAATCCACCACAGATTATATCCAAGATTCTATCCAAAAATTAGTAAAAACTGACTTATGGCCTTCCTAAGTTTGTGTTGCAGCTTAAAATCATTTATTTTCAATACACATAAACAACTTCTAAAGAAGAAAAACTACATGATCACTGCAATTAATATTGTATACACGCGTTGCTACTACTGTAAACAGCAGCAAATAGCATACCAAATTATGGCTTCAAATACCACATATACCAGAAACCCTATCTTAACGATAATAAATGTTTATGAAATAATAAGTTGTTATTTTATTCTCGTTACAACCAAATAGCATATAAAGTATTCAATTTGCCTAATGAATCTTTGGTTTAATACGAATACACATCAACACTTTAATTGTGAGGGTCATTGTCAGCAATGTAAATCGTAATGCAAAAAATTGATTCTATAGGTGCTGTTCTTGTGCTAATCGCAAGTACCCGAGTTAATAAAACACTTGTATTCACGAATCATTCAATATTTCTCGTTTTTAGAACTATTTACTAAAACTGTTAGGCGAATCTTGTTGTATGACTTGATGCAAATTGGTGCAAGCTAAGCTCTCAATTAGTTTATACCAATCTCTCTTTATAACTGTTGCTCTAACGTTTATGACCACCGCACTAGCCAATAAACTCTGTATTCTAGTACATCAGCTTTTTTGGATTAAATATATTACAGGCACTTTTTGATGTTACATAAAGATATTACATTCACGTTTCCGTATGGATCACATGCACTGGGAATGCACTTATAATTAAAGTCAACACACGAACGACTTTGAAGGTAAAAAGTAAAGGTGACCGGAGCACGGAATTAAAATATGTAATTTACACAATCTTAGGTTAAATAATTATTAGAGGACTTTACCTCATAGCTACAGGTAGATCCTGGAACCACTAGAGGTTACAGGTACGACGTAGAAATACGGTTTGTATGTAATTTGATTGAATAATATTGGCAGCTAAAATGTAATAAATACAAGTCCATTTGGTGACGGTTACTCACTACTGGTTTTAATCTTGAAACGGAATCACGGTCCAGCAGAAGCTCTGTCTTTTATTTTTGCACGGTTATTATTTTCATATCTCCTCCAGGCCGTAGTCTGCGGAGGAATTTTATTTAGCAGGAGTAAAATCTGAGGAGACGAGAATTCAGCACGGAGATTGTACACTGAAGAGAGTGTGGAGAGACGGAGACGAGAGGCATTGGTTTACTGTGTGTGTGTATGAGGAAGGCCGAGCGAAAGAGGAGCAGTTTTCGTCCACGTAGCCATTGTTGAGGAAACTCAGGAATTTAAGAGAGAGAGAGAGAGAGAGAGAATACCAAAGTCCAAGTGAGTGGACGCTCAGTACTTCACCTGTACCTAGAGAGCACTTGGGTGTCGTCAGCTCAAAATCGCATCTCTCACCTTTTATCCTACACGGCTGTGGGATATAGTTCATTTCATTTTTATTATTATTCGCCACAATAGTATTATTTATAATGAAATTTTGTACTGCCGACGAGTTTGCGTTTTACGTTACGACAACAGACGGTCGAGACTGAAAAAAATAGTTATATGAAATGGGGAAATGTTTAACAGTCAAGTAGCACACTAGACTGGCGGTTTTTGCCTTTACTCTACAACCTTTCTAAAAAAATAAAATATTAGCATGATACTATCAGTTTTTTGTTTTATATATTACAACAGAGTATTATATGTGTATACGGTTATGGTATATAACCTTCGTATTTACCACGTATTTGTGAGACAGCTATTTTTTACACTCAAAGTTGAGTGCGTCCACACCTTGCTAGTGTGTACAGCTGGGATTTATATCAATATTTGCTCGCAAAACACGGTATATTAGATTGTTGATCCCTGAATCACAATAGCCTAACACGACAAACATATTTACTAAGTATCTACACTCAAGAAACGAATTACAAAAAATTATTCGCAGTAACATTTGAATTTAATACAGAAATCATTGTAATTTGTAGGAAAAATATCGTTAAACAAACGAGGCTCTATAACGTTTTTCTCTCTCCCACTAAAAGAGGAAAACACGGTGTTCACTTGATCTCGCGGCGTATACGATCGGTCCCAGTCATCGTCGCTCATTTTTATTTTCAAACTGACAGAAAAAGATAAAGTTCAGATTTATGTGCTGACAGTTCTTTAATACGACCAAATGTGAAACCATACATACAAAAATAATAAATAGTTAAAGATTTGCCTACAAGCGTTTTATTTATGAATTATTGGATTTACAATGCTATGGACTGAAAAAATATAGCCAGTAGTCCTCAAATATGTTGTACGAGCATTTAAATATAACTTTCTGCCACGTAGTATGCGCATTGCTAATGATATTTATAAAACGCGTGTCAAATTACAATTGAAAAGTGTATCTCAGCTTGCTTTTGAATCGCAAACATGTTCTTGATGTTGGTTTTTTAAGCCATGAACACGTTACTATAAAAGCTTTTTCTCGAATTAAACAAGAGCATTTAGTTTTGTCATTGAATTTTTGTCGAAGCGTAGACTCGATGTTATCTAACTCGCTATCATCAATGAACCACCACAAATTATATCCATGGCCTGATCCGAAAACATTTAAAAACTGACTTATTATTGAGCATTATTGTTTTTGCGTTTCAAATAATTAATCAGTTGCTTTCTAACTTTGAATCAAACTTTATGCCAATACATTTTTAATTCTCAAACGCATATTGACATTTATTGAAGTCACATAATTGTCTTTAATATGTATTGGTGAATGGCTAAACTTTTGGCTGAAATATATTTGCGTCTTCTGTAAAATATTTAATACATTCTGTTACTTTTTTTGACAATTAAGAGTTCTAAAATGTTTTAGTTGTTTGTTCTTTATTTGCCAGTAGACCCTCACAACATCTATTCCTCTATTAGCGTTTATAATAACCAGGGCATAGTGTTTACTAATTAAAGACTTTACACATGTCATTTTTTTTTAATTTATTAAAATATTTTTTTAATTTATTAAAATATTTTTTTAAATTTGGATTATAATTTGCATTTAAATTATATATCCTATTAAAAACTGAATTTCCATCTAAAGTTACTTTTTTCACTTAGTTAATTAGGATACACAAATCAGCTTTCTATTATAAGGTACATATTAATAATAAGTGTTTTTTGGTACATTATGAAAGGTATAATATTTATCTTACCCTACATACACTTTTGGATTTTTAACTGTGTTACAAGATAGTAGTAGCTTGATTAATTTCAGCTAGTAGAAACCAATCCACTTGCTTTACTAATAAGTAGTTAAGCAAGATTCTTCCGCAACATTAACTTGTATGTATCATTTTTACAAGCTTTAAAAAATGGTTTATTAAATTATTTAATTTTGCATTTCCTTTGTATTATTATTTACTACATTAGTTTTGTGTATAACACGATACTAGTGTTTTCTGCAAACCCAGTTAATATTAAGTACGACATACTTTTTTCCCTAGCCCATGAAAGCAGGCATTTGAGACGTTTCACGGAGCATTTTCTAGTTACTTCTTGTAGTCCTATTAATTTAAAATACATATTTTAGAAAAGATGTATTCAGTAATACAAACATGAAATATCTAAACTACATTGAGTCGTGAAGCAATTTGTGCTTGTTCTATTCAAATTTTAATTAATGCTGACATACTTTAATTGCTTAACCCTAACATATATTTTTTAAATTACCACATACTGTATTATTTCCTAAAGTAAAACTATTTATATATTTTGGAAATTTCATACCGTTCTGTAAGATCTATAATCCCATACACATTTTTCACTTTATATTTCCTAACAATAACGTTTGGGACAGCTGTAATGCAAGGCTAATTTTGTACTGCTTTAGAAATACAAGGAACCAATGTGAAGCAGGTGGTGCTATTTGCAGCCAGATTAAATGATGTATACAATAGTGGCATATAGGCTTGTGGCTTCTTGATAATAGCTGTGTTGACAAACAAATGATTTTTTTAAAGTTGATACATTTCAATTATTCGCCTAACCTTAACTTCGAATGTTTACCGGTAACGTAACAACTAACATGCAGTGTCTGCAAGATATACATCATACAAATACTAATTCATAATTTAATTCATTTGTGTAATACAGTGTGGGCTACTTGTTTCAAGCAATTTTAATAGGCTATAAATGCCAAGTCTATCATTTGATTTTAAAAAGTCATATATCGTAGTAAAGACAAATCTTGGGAGATTTGTTTGGTACCTTAATCAATAAAATTGGTCAAGTGGAATTGGAAAACACTTAGAATGAATAAAATCCTGTTTTACCCCAAAAATCAATAAAAATGTAATTTAAAACCCGTGCTCGCATATGCAAATAATGGAAATCATTTAAAAAGCATTCTTTTTAAAGCTTAAAAAACTGCTCAACTTGATCTGTTTAGTTTGGTTGTAGGACACTTTCCTCCTGGACATTTTCCTCCCGGACATTTTCATCCCGGACTTTTTCCTCCCGGACATTTTCCTCCCAAACACATACGGAGGACATTTTCCTCCCAGCATCGAAATTCATATGACCACAATAAACGAGTGCTTCTAGCCACATAATGCATGTAGAAATTCTCGAAAGTACACAAAATTCATAATGTGAAGTACTAAAATCGATCGTTTCCCCATTTTGTATAAAGTTTAGTATGTAAATATTTATTAATCAAATGTGACGAATGTAATATGAACAGCATTGCACAAATAATGTCGTCTGATCAACTCACTGTATTTGTAGAAATTCTCAAAAGTACATGTACATCGTATAGTGAAAATACAATAACTGTCGATGCTTTTCTTCTGTGCTTGCATTAAATGAAAAGAGTTGTATGAATTTCGATGCTGGGAGGAAAATGTCCTCCGTATGTGTTTGGGAGGGAAAAGTCCGGGAGGAAAATGTCCGGGAGGAAGATGTCCGGGAGGAAAATGTCCAGGAGGAAGGTGTCCGTATACCGTTTAGTTTGTATGGATTTAAACTTTAAAAAATAAGTTGTAAAAAAATAGTTTTCACTGCTAAAAATCTTTAAAAAACGACATTTTGGTTAGTTAAGCCATTTTGCAACTTATTCGAAATCGATTTTTTTGCTTGTAATGTCAATCAAATCTCCCAAAAATTGCCTTGTTTTAACTAAATTGGTCAGTTAAATCGAATAATAAACTTGTCATTAATAGCCTTTTAGAATTGTTGAAAACAAGTGGCCCACCCTGTATGCCGAGTAAACGTATACAATTCCGGGTGTTATGTGTATCGATAATGTCCTTGAAACAGGTAATAAATCAATACAATTCAATACTAATTAATTATAGAATTTGAATTTGTAAATCGTAAACTCTAGCTTTAGAAGAACTAATGCATTAAATAGGAAACGTTAAATCTATTGCTCAACATTGTCTCATGCTTTTACTGTCGTTTTGGAAAATGCAGTTGATTGGAGTAAATAAAATTTTGTACGATCTGTCTTGTGTTAATTTTGAAAATCTTACTTATTTTTAGCAAATTCCTCAAAAAACGCATGGCATTAATAAAAATTAGTCTGACAATTTTTTCATATTTTTGGTGTGTTTTTCTATTTCACCACAAACGGATGCAGCATAAATATCAATTTTTTACCATGAAGCTATTAATACAAAAACATATTTTCTGTTTTCACTTACAATTAGCTTCAGTCTTCAGTGGAAATATTGAAAATAAAATTCATTCGAAACTATTCATTCAGCCATTTCGGATATCTCGCTTTAAAACGCTCTCCGAGCTTGATCTATTTTTCGTAAATATTTCATTTTTCTTCGAAATCATAATATGTATATTATGGTGTAATGAACTCTGAGCGCCTCAGCGGCAGAAACGAAAGCGGGTGCCGCGAAG
Source organism: Dicyrtomina minuta (assembly GCA_949802685.1). Taxonomy (NCBI): domain Eukaryota; kingdom Metazoa; phylum Arthropoda; class Collembola; order Symphypleona; family Dicyrtomidae; genus Dicyrtomina; species Dicyrtomina minuta. Next base: position 90,500,439 of record OX461809.1, read on the forward strand.
CCGAAATTTATAAAAATTGGAATAATAATTGTGACGTGGGGCGGGCGGACATTGAGGAAGCGGAAGCATATGAAAGAAATGAATTGGATCTAATGTGGAGAATAGAATACGAATTAGAAATTACTTCTGGTTGACTTGAGAAAATAAATGAGACGTGTTTCATAAGGCATTCTCCTCCGGAACTTTCTTCGAGACTCGAGAGTCAACGATGGAGCTAGAGAGTTTGGAGAGTTGTAGATACGTGTATACATACTACTTATACTCAAGCAGAAGGGATCGTGGTGCATATCTATTTATCAAATTATTTTGTTATGTAACCGAATTACCGAGTGCTAGAGTTTTAAGTCCGTCCGGTTAAGTAACTGTCGTAGTGTAGCTGGCACTTTTGATTGCAGCTGACTCATCTTTTCTTTCTTAAAAATACTTAAAATTAAGCAGTAAATTACACTTTTTATTGGTGCTTGTGATGAATCTGTAGCTTTGTCTATTTTGTGGCTATTAAATTATGTTTAAATAATTTTCTTTGAAATTTTTAAAGGCGGAAATAATGTAGTTTAACGTTAAAAAATACTAAATGGCGTATATTGCAATTTCAAAATGGTGTAACTAGCATATTTTACAGTTTCAAAAAGATGTAAATAGCAAGTTTTGAACTTTCCAAAAAGCGTAAATAGCGTATTTAGCTGTTTTAAAATGGTGTAACTAGCGTACGTTTTAGAGTTTTGAATGTATGTCAATAGCGTATTTTGAACTTTGAAAAAGGTTAAAACCACAAAATTGCATTTAAAAATAGATTCATGTGCATTTTTGTTTGTCCATTCCTTGTTTCTACTTTGACCTTCTTTCAAAAATATTGAAACGAATTCGTTTTTCTAGAAATTTTTATTATACCTATCGATTTTATTTTTGCATTATTTTACTATGATTATACAGATTTCCAGATGATTTTGTTTTGGGAAGAATGGTAGTTGGATGCATATGGATGATTTTAGATGAAGGATGCGCTGTTTTTATTTTAAGTTGTATAAAGCTTTATTAATTTAACGCTTCTACATCTAAGTACTTACAATACACAAATATTACATTCTTTGAAACGGAAATTAGTAGGTATTGTTATTGTAGTATCAATCCCAGTATCTTTTAATTTTTAGCAGTGTACCACTATAGTACGAGTGTCCAAAGCGAAATCGATCAACAGTTTTGCTTCATACGGCGCCGTCTATGATTTAACTTTAGAACCGTAATCCATATTTCTTTTTTATTTAGCCTCTCATCCTTTAAACCCAACGATTAACCTTAAGTAATTTATTATTTATTTTTCAGATTTTGTAAGCAATTAGTACGTAATTCATTTAGTAATTATCATAACATGGCAATGACATGGGTGACAGGTCGCTGTGTTACGGATGAAAGAAATGGTTTTGCGCCAATTCGGTCTAAATTACATCCTATAAAAAGTTCAACAAACAAACAAACAAATATGGAGTTCCTGGTAAATAGAAAACGCGTTTCCCAGAATCGATTATCTCATAGACCTGACAAGCTTACAAGCATGCTAAAAATTATTAATACAAACATAGCTAAGCTACATAATCTATTGATGATGATAGATGCATAACAAATCATAATATTCGTGAAGCAATAATAATTGCAACAAGAAAACTAAAACGTTTTTGCCCTTGATTTACTTTATTAACGAATTAAAACTTCCTTAAACCTACATATATTCCAAAAAATTCCAAATATTAGGACGTGCAAATCAAACAAGTTTTGGTCAGTTTACCTCTAAAATGCGTAACTTTGTATTATCAAGCAAACAACTCGTCATTGTAGTAAGCTTCGTATTTCTTGTGTCAATTGCAATTTTAAAAATATATAAACAAGACTTGTATCACATTAGCTATGTTGGAAATATGCTAGGAGGATTTAAGTTTTCTTCTAGTCTAAAATGTGAGAAGAAGAGGGAACTAGGGAAAAACGTTTCTCCCGACTGCATCATACCTCAAACACCTGTGATGCCTGAATATTTTAAAACGAGGTGGAGATCGGAAGTTGAATCAACTCAGAATAAGTACAACTGCACATATGCAAAACGTATTATGGAATTTAAGGATGAAAAGGTTGTTTTTTAAGAACTGTTTTCATTTTACAAGGCCAGTTATTACCATAGGGATTAATTTTTTATTTCATAACTGTTCAAACAATACCCTTCCAGTTTCCATTAATGAGCTTGTATTTATATGTATTACAACCCTTATATTGCAGACAGTTGTCATCCTACCAGAATTCATTCATAAGAAGTGTTGCATACAAGAAATTCTGAGAGGAGAGAAAGATTCTAAATACCAGTAATTTAATTTCGTGCAATTATTTACATTATCTTGCAAAAACATTAAAACTAGAACTAATAAGTATATAATATGCATAAATGTGTAGCATGAAAGCTTGCAAGAAAATTAAAGGAAATCGAGCTACTACAGAAGCCGAAGTATTCGCAGTTCGTTGTGGCGAGTCCTTTAATCTGGAAGCCGGAATTCGCCTGAAGTCAACTGTCCAGAAAAAGTTGGACCATTGGCAAGATATTCGTGTGGATGAGAGGCCGATGAATGTCATTTTAATCGGGTTTGACTCCGTGTCCAGACAACATGCGTACCGAAGTCTGCCCAAGTCGATTGAGACAATGAAAAAAATGGGATTTGTAGATTTTCAAGGTTACCACTCGGTTGATGCCTCCACCTTGCCAAATTTTATGGAGTTCCTCATGGGATTGGCAATTGAGGAGGTGAGGCTTACTTGCGCCAAGGATTGGTCTTCGCCCTTTGACCCTTGTCCATTCATTTGGAAAGATTTCGATTCTCGCAATTATGTCACCTCTTTCGTGGAGGATGGGGAGCAAACCTTCAATTGGGGTGGACAGTCGGGATTTGTAAAGGAGCCCACTGACTATTACATCCACCACCTTTTTATTGCATTGGAAAAAATGCGGAAGGCACAAATTAAGGTTCCATTTAGTTTGTATTTGCATTGTTTTTAACAAGAGACTTTCAGTTTAACTTTGGTTTTTTACATCTGTCTCATTATAGAAATTAAAACTGGATCGGAAAAATAATAAAACAAGATTTCCTGAGGACTGCATCTCAACTGAAAAAGTCCCAGAGTTTGTTCTTCGCTACACTCAGAGATTCATTCAAAAATTTGCTGAGGTCCCATTCTTCTCCTTTACATGGTTAACGTATCCATTCCATGAGGACATGTATGCTCTACAAAATTATGATGTTCCATTTGAACAAATGTTACAATCCATCATGTCCATCCCAAATCTATCTTACAGGACAATGATCATATTTTTGTCCGACCATGGAGACCGCACGAGCTATTTTAACAGTGACTCCTATGACAGCTTCATTGAGCGGGGCCTCCCGCCACTTTTTATTAAACTTCCAGACATCCTCAAGTCAAAACTTCCTCAAGCTTCTGAATCCCTGGAGAAAAATTCAAAACTTCTTGTCACACCTTTGGATGTCCACCATACGCTCCTTCACGCCTTATCCATCTTTCCTGGAACTGGATCTCAACTCACTCAGGAAAATGGTTATGCTTTCAACAGCAGTCTCATAGATCGATCAAGCTTGCTCAGTGAATTCAATGGGAATAGAACATGTGAAGACGTCAAGATCCCCTCTGTGAGATGTCTTTGCAATATCGAGTACAATAATATCGAGGATGTTGGCATCGCTGATGACAACATTCAAATAAAAGACGACCCCAAAGGCGACCGCAACGACACAAGTAATAATCCTGGGAATAGATTTACAAATAAAACGTTTAAAGTGGACGACGACAAAATTGAAGACAGTTTTTTGAAATTTTCGATCTCGCAATTAAATTTAAAGGTTCAGATGACAGAGTACAAAGATGCTTGTCAGTTATGGAATGCAAGCTCAATTAAAAATATAACGTCAACAAGGAAACTTTTTGAAAAGGATAACTTCATTCAAGTTCTTTTTGGGTTTAAGGCAAATCCAGGAAAGGAAAAGTTTGAAGCAATACTCAGAGTCCCGCTTAGTTCAAACTATAACTTTAAAGCGGATGCCATTCAGATGCTGAGCTTATCCCGAGTGAGCGAATACAAGAATCAGAGTTGGTGTGTGGGGAGAAAGACTGATCTAGATAAGGAAATTAAAGCACTGTGCTTTTGTAATGATAAATAAAATTAATTTTTCCGTTATCTATTTTTGTCTTAAATGGAAACCTCTCCAAGTAGTACACCCAGATTTCAGAAATTGTAAAAGCTATACTTTTATGTGGTACAGATCTCAAGTAATAAACTTGACTTGATTTCGCCTTTTCTCGTCCCAGTGTCACTCTAAAGTCAAAATTTGAAATTTTGTCTCCTTGCACTTAGCTTGTAATGTTATGTTATGTAATGGCATTATTGTCAAATCAAACATAAACGAACACTGATTTCCATGCTGACACACAGCTTCTACAATTTTCATCCAATTTCTAAAAAAATTTTTGTTTGTGTCATCTCTAAACTTTCTGAAATGTTATTTCTAGATAATTTTAAAATCATAAAATGCTAATTTTTTAGAAAAATGGGTTCAAAATTTGACCTTAAACAGGGATTTTAAATTTTTTCAAAAAAATATAAAATGTGAGTTTTTAAAAATCCTAAAATTCCTTGTTAGAAAACAGTGTACGGATAACAAAACAATGTCCCATTCGTATGAGAAGTGTGGACATGCTACAAGGCCGCAAGCCGCTACAATCCAATATTTATATTTATTTAAACTTTTGCAGGCCCATTTTAACTGTGGCTGAAAGTCTGAAAGACCTCTCAAAACGCTCCAAAATGGCTACCATGGACTTCAAACATTGTGCATAAAGATTGCAGTGTACATGTGTGTTTTCTAAAATCACTTTAAATTCTGAGCATATATAGATTTAAAAACCTTATCGTATGAAATGTCTATATGACCCTACCCATTTGGAACTGCATGTTGTTTTTCGGCTTGGGGCTTGGGGAGAGAAACACTTGACTTTGTTCTAAAACTATTGAACTAAAAATTATGTAATGTTTTTAGAAAAACAAGTGATGAACACATATTTCAACCGATTTCTTTAGAACTGATGTTATACCAATAATTATAATAATTATAATGATTTATTGCCCACAAATTAATTTTATACGTGAAAACAGCACCCATTGAGGTTATTCAGTACAAGGAAAGAAATAACAGAATATTGAATTCAAAGATAGCAGGACAGTATTAAAAGCACTACTGCCTAGTCGACTAATTAGTTAATACTATTATATTGATTTTCTTATTTAGTTATTTCCTCAGGTAAAAGTAAATTTAAATGATTAATTAAAGTAGGAGCAATTGCGAACAAACATTAGCGTGATTGGTATGCATTGCTTGCTACCTGTGTCTACCAGTTTCTATTATTTTTCAAAACTCAGTAAATTCTGAAAAGTTACTTACAAGGGAATGGTTTCACATGGAACCCGTCGATTTCAAAAAGTCATATCTACAAAAATCAGGCTACTTTTGAATAGTGGGGATCCAAAGTAACTTGAGTGCATTTTGCGTTGTTCGGTCACAATAGCCCGCCAAAGTTTAAAAAAATTCAAATTTTAATAGTTTGCCGCCCTGTAGCTTCTACAGTTCTTATCCGATTTTGATGAAATTTCGGTTTTTGTGATTCTTAGGCTTTATACTGAAAAGTTATTTCAGGATTTTGAAAAATTCAAAAATTTTCATTTTTTCGAAAAAACGGTGTTAAAAAATTGGGCCTCAAATATACTCATTTCTTGGATTTTTTTTAAAAAAATGAAAATTTTCGAATTTTTCAAAATCCTAAAATTGCTTTATAGTAAAAAGCGTAAGGATCCCAAAAAACGAAATTTCATCAAAATCGGACATAAACTGTAAAAGTACAAGGGTCGTAAAATATTAAAATTTGAATTTTTTTAAACTTTGGCGGGCTATTGTGACCGAACAACGCAAAATGCACTCGAGTTAGTTTAGATCCCTACTATTCAAAATTAGCCTGATTTTTGTAGATATGACTTTTTGAAATCGACGGGTTCCATCCCACCATTCCCTTGTTAGTGGCTGAGGGACGGCAAACGTGATATGCATTCACAAAAGTGGCTTAAAATGTGGCGCAAAACATTATCGTCTTATCAGTTGAACCTCAGTGTGCTGTAAGTTGGGTTTTATATTTTCAAAGTGTACTCTCTCAAGGCATTAACATGGCTTTCTTCTCCGTAAATCGTGTTTTAAAAACCTTATGACATTTTTCAATGACATCACAATCAAGTTAGTGAATGACGGAAATATTGTTGACTGTGTTTATGTTGAATTCTCCAAAGCCTTTGACAGACTTCCTCACTACAGGCTGCTGCAGAAGTTATAACATATATACAATTTGGACGATTACCTAATTAACTGGTTGAAGGGCTTGCTTGTGAGACGTACATATCGAGTGGTTGTTAACGGCCAAGATTCATCATTAAAGCTCGGGCGTAGCGACTTCCCACAGGGATCTGTACTGGGTCCGATTCTGTTTTTACTTTACGTTGACAAAATATGAGAAATGATTCAGAGCTCTCTAAAGCAATACGCCAATGACTTCAAGATTTATAGATCTAGAAAGGCCGAAAGCGTTTATCATAAACTGCAAGCTGATATTCATAATTTAGTAACCTTGTGTGCCAATAACTATATGGAAGTTAATATCTAGAAAACAGTTCATTTTTAATCAAAATCGTCAAACAAATCTGTGTATTAAAACCTGCTGCTTATAATTTTTCAAAAAAGGGCTTGGCGGTTCAGTGGTTCAATAGTCGAACAATGAATACGGGACTCTATTGAACGTAATGTGAAGAATGCTTAACACCCCTTACGCCCTTGCGGTGAGTCACCTGGCCGTGTCTCAGAGAAGAGCAATGTGAGGTATAGGAGAAGACGCAACTAGGGCTAAATTTGTCTGCCGGGGGATTTTTTTTTAACCAATAAGCACCGAGGAGTGCAGTCAAAGGCCCAATCACCATTGAGTAGTGCAATAGGCCGCTCCCCAAATTCCGTTTACCTAATGCTAAAGTGGTCGGCAAAATATTTAGCCCTAGTTGCGTCTTCTCCTATACCTCACATTGCTCTTCTCTGGCCGTGTCTTTCGTAGCTAACGTGGGGGAGAGAGGGGGGTGGCGGCGGTGAGCATGTGGGGAGTGGGGGTAGTGCTGAATGATACCAACATCATTTATTGGCGATTCTCTGCAGTTACTGCCTCTCCTCATCTATTTGCTCATTGCCTGCCTCACGTTCTGCATTTGCTACGTCCGATTCTCTTTCTTTCCAGCAGGACTATCAGAAGCTCGTATCTATAGGCCTGGCTCGTCATAGTATGTTAGTATAGGTGAAGTTGTGTAGTGCTTTCTTATCTCTGAATATTGGTGTTGTCAGATTTACTAACTCACTTGCATACGCAGGCCTTATAAATCAGCTAAATTATCTCGATGGCTCGAGTTTAAATAAAATTACTGCAAAGTGTACGGTCGATAATTAGATCTCTAATCATAGCCCATAGAGTAGTCCGGCGACATGGCTAGTATACGGTTGAATTATCTAAGGGCATTCTCGATTCATGAGATGTTCGCGGTAAATACAAAACCAATAGAAACGTACTGTGTATGGGTGGGTACTATGGGTAGGACCCGAGACGTAATAGTACAACACTACTACTAGTACTACTACTATAATTTTTCAAATTATTTCCGCTTATGTTATTTAAAACTAGAAACATCGATTCGCTTTATATCAGTTTTATATGTAGTATTTAAAGCCAAGACACATCCTTTGGTTACGCTTTGTACCAAATATTTAATTGTTTTTAATTCAAGGCAATATTTGTAGAATAATGACAGCATTGCTTATTGCGAGTAGAATTGTTGGGTAAGCCTAAATATTTTAAAAAATGTTGAATCTTTATTAAGAACTTTAAATCAATATGTATTGATCCTGATTACAAAAGGATATTGGTATGAGACATGGACAGGTACATGCTCGTCATAAGGAATTTAGGAGAATTCCCCAAACTGCAGCAGGCCCGTCCCTTGGCATGAACATGGCGACATAACGCTATGATGGCCACATCCCAAAAACTGCTTTGTACGCGTTAATAGACCCATAGCCTGCTTGATTGTTAGGATATACACTTTCCGCTATTCCTCCACAGCTTTGAGAGTGAACAACTTGTGTTGGTCTGGTACTCTCAATAAGAGCCTTTTTTACGCCATCAAAATCAAGTGTTGGATTTACTTGAAGCATGAGTGCGATTGTTCCAGCCACATGTGGGGCGGCCTGACTTGTTCCCGTTTCCCAATCCGCCCCACCATCTGGATACGTTGAGTAAATATCGTCTCCCGGTGCGACAAAGTCCGGTTTAATTGTTCCGTTCCAATACGGACCAGGAGGTCCCCTACTTGAGTTGTCGTGGACATTTATGCTTGGAGATCCAGATCGGGGTGATAACATCCCTACGCTTATGACTTTATTTGAAACTCCAGGGTAACTCAAACTTGAGCAAAGAGGTCCCCGATTCCCGGCACTAAATACAGGAATAATCCCTGCTTGTCGCCAGCAATGAAGCATTCCCTCGTTTTGAATGTCTAGCTTACCACTCTTTTTATACTCAGGACCACCCCAACTGCAATTGACTACACGGGGTTTTTTACTGCAGTCGGGTTCGGATCCATTCGGATGCGTGGGACAGAGCATCCACTGCATACATTTTATAATTGCACTTTCTCTGCAGCCGAGTTCTGTACACGCTTTGCATGCAACCCAAGACGCACCTGGAGCCATTCCAAACCCTTGCTCACCCACCATAATTCCCATCACGTGCGTCCCATGCCCATCCTCCACATCATTTGGAGTTGTACTAAGAAGGAATGGATCAAACCATCCGTACTCAGTACGAAAGTTATTAAACAAAGCCGGGTGAGTGAAGTCCACTCCACTGTCAAGCATACCCACTACTATTCCTGAACCATTGACCCCTGCAGAATGAACTGCTGATATATTTAGTTCTATCTGTCCCGAAAATAAGTTAGGGTCGTGTTGCCTTTGCAGAAATTGACTTGAAGCTTGTGTTTAAGCGATTAGTCCGTGTACGCGCCACAATTTCCTCCAGTCGAACTGCATTAACATCTTTGTGACCCCGAAGCATTTGCTTAACTGTATTGACATCAGAGCCAGTTACAACAATTTTATTCGTTATCCACATTGGCTCCAAGATCAATTCCATTGAACGTTGTTTTGATTCAAGAATTTTTAACACCTCAGCCTGAGCTGTAGATGCGTAGTTTTTTTAGGAATGTTGTGACCGCGCGTACTTTTCCGGCGTCGTGGTCACAAATTTTTGAAAGAAATCCTTCAATCGTGTGCCCTTGGCAGTCTGGTTCACCCCTAACTTCCACAATCACACCCACTGAAATGCAAGTTTCATTTAGACGTTAAGAGTATACACAGTTAAATTCATGTAAACAGTCAATTAAGATAGCAAAAGCACTGGGGAACAACGTTTTCATTTCTTTTAATTGTAGTTAGGTAATAATTATAGTAATTTAAATTATCATCATACGGAAAACTTACGTTTAGATTCTTGCTTGTTTTGTTTTTGGCTTTTTGGTTTAACATTATCTCCGTCGCGGGCGCTCACAGTTATTATAAACGGTGTGCACGAGCTACTACCTGAAGTAGTTGCTGGAAAACAATAATTTAATAAAAATTTAAATTCAAGTTACTATATACTGGCTGTATTAACAATGGAACCACGCGACGACTTATAACACTCACGAGCAATACGCACTAATGTATCCGATCGGATTTTCCCGCTATATTTTTAATATTTTATATCAAAAAGTGCACCGAAAAAACCTTTTAAAATATTCTAAAAAAAGTTTTAAAATATATAAACCGTTTGACATTTACCTGAGTATTACGGGTTTCAATATACACGTATTCCACTAAAACCAGGGAATCTTCATAAGGTATGGCGCATCCCAAAAAAATACCTTGTCCTCTTTTGAAATATGAGCCGCCCTGATTTGGACGTTTTTAATAATAATTGCCCTATACGATGTTTATTTCATTAACATTCTTAAATTTTATTCAAAATTATGAAACTTGCTTTTTGAAATTTTTGTACGAAAAACCATTTTAGTGTAAAAAATACAAAATGCATCAAAATTTTAAAAAATCCTTTTTTCCTTTGTTGTTGTTCGCAGTAGATGTACTCAAAATTTAGAAAAACGAAATGTTTTTAATTTTTTAAATTTCATTATTTATGTATTTTCTAAATTTTAAAATGTTTTTTTTTGCAAAAATTTCAAAAATCAAGTTTCAAAATTGTTAAGAAAATTTATTAATGTGGATGAAAAAACTATTACATATAATATTTAGGGCTTTTTTTGGTTTTTCAAGAAATAATTTTATCGACCAAAACTCATTCAGCGCGCCATATTATTAGACAAATCTAGTTAATATTTCTGAATTTTCAAAAAACCTGAAGGTACATATTAGATAAGCATTTGAATATGTTGTATTTCAAATATTATGAAAATCGGACAGAAATTGTGGGAGCTAGAGCGCTTTGAAATTCGAAAAAATCGATATTTTTGAAATTGCGCGCGCGATTGCGGCTGCGGCCGAACAACAAATTTTGCTGTCAAACGACTAAACACGCAGAGGTCACTCGCATGGGTAGTATACGTTTCGGGCAGTTTTGCTTCATTCCGTAGTTTCAATGTAGGCTCCCATGTTAGTGTGCAAACCCCCAAACTTGTTCCGCATATACACGTTTTCATTTTCAAAACAATTAAAACAGTATTTTCAAAATTCGTGAAATTCAAAAACTTTATTTTCTTATGGGATTTAACGCGCAAATTTTCAAAAAACAAGATACAAAGTATGGAAATTCTTAAATTTTTTTGAGAAATCAGGGTTTTTGAAATTTTGAATACTAATGTATACCTATATGATTTGGACCCAGGAAGTACCTTTCATGCAATCAGGGCTATCTACTGTCATTATTATCAATTTGAATGACATCGCATGTCATAATATGTAATACATAGTTCCTGAAGATCCTGAAGATCATATTATTATGTAATGCACGAATTTATCCACCCGTGCAACAAAAATGTGGCGTTTCGCGCCAGATTTGTCCACAATGGGCCCGAAGTAGATGCTGAGCTTACAGTGAATTGGTTTGATCACAGGAAAAGAACGCTTTTGTTTGTAGTAAGGCCAAAATAAAAACTCCGCAGGTAGCGCCGGTGGAAGTGGGCCAGGTAGGAGTATTGATGGCAAGAATGAGCGGGGTACAAGTAGCGCAGGTACTTGAAAAATTTCAATACCTTGTATCTTATTTTTTGAAGCACGTTAAATCCTTTAAGGAAATAAAGTTTTTGAATTTCACGAATTTTGAAAATACTGTTTTAATTTTTTTGATAATAAAAACCTGTATATGCGGAACAAGTTTGAGGGTTTGCAGTTTGTACACTTAGTCAAACATGCTGAATTCGTATATCTACATTTCGATGGAAATCTAGAGAATCGGGTCTAAAACAATGCTCGTGAGTCTTACGTGTCGTCTCGTGCCCATACATATAAATTTACGGAACTCATTGGTAGGATTTTATTTCAGTACCACATGATTTCCATTTAAGCCAAAACTTCGGAAGGACTGCAGGATGCTGATTTCTTTCCAGCCGCAAAGTTAATGCTTTTGTAGTTAAGAAGTGAGCATATTGTTGGCACATGCCTTCAGCTACTTCCGAGTATATTGTTGCTCCGTGAACCGGTCGAAAGGTAAAAATTCATATTAAATGCGCGTTTAGTTTCTACTAGGATTCAGAGTTTCTTGAATTGAATTGCACATAATAATTTGAAAAACATTTGTTGATTGTAATATATTTATTTGCATGCTACGTTTTTTCCCACGTGAAGGTACTGAATGTATTTATTTTGGTGTAACATTTGCTACTGTTAATATTTTATTGGAAACTTATACCTTTTGCAATAATATTGGCAACTAAAAGTATAAGGGTTGGGTTGTAACACATAGTGTGGTAATTGAGAGAATATAGTTGGAAGTATAAAAACTTCATATATGTTACTTTGGTAATGCTGCAGGCCCCATGCTATGTTGCGTAATCGAGTACTAGATATTGTATAAAGACTCAAAGGGGTTTAGCTATTGGAATTACATTCTGCCAAGTGAATTATGGGTTAGAAAGTTGGAAACAATCGAAACTGTCGTATTTAAGTATTTAATTACATTATTTTATTTACTTTACCAGCTTAGAGTATAGGTTCGTCCCTGGAGCTTACAATGTCCTATTTAGAAAACCGAATAATAATACTATTTCCTGTATACGTCAAAAATGTGCATTGAAACTTATTATAATGTTTTACAAAAATTATTTATTTTATGCAACAAATTTTTACAAAAATGGACAAAGTTGTTTATAAGAACTCATTTTTGATGAGTACAATATACATCTAGTGAACATATCTACACCAAAAATGAATTAGTAGTAGAGGGCGTATGTGTGATCAGGTTCATTTTTTTCAACTTTGAAAATCTGTATCTTTTTTTGTACTTCCTCTAAATTCACTTTTTATGTGCTAAATACTGGCCAGATCATTCCCTATATACTCTTAAAATATCAACCTGATAAACTGAAAATTCAAAGACTTATTTTCGAAATTACGAAAATGCTGTAATTGTGATCACCCTGTTCCTTTATGTGATCACGTGAAAAACGCATTGTTATGATAGGACAAAATAGTGCCTTATATGTGATCACTTTAGAAAGCTTTCAGATAAGATAAAAAAGCTAGGTTTATGCAACGTTATGCTGCATTATGCAAACTAAGAATTATCTGATGCACAAAAGTCAAACTACAAGAATAACTGCCGATGTTGGAGATACAGCAGGATAAATATTATTACAACAGAATTGACAAGCGCGAATGTGTATTTATTAAATATTTGTTTTGGAATTGCCGCTTTCCAAACAAATTGCATAAATATTGCCTGCAAACTAACCACCACTTTAGGAACTTTCGTTGCGGAATTCTGACATTTTAAAACGCTCTCCTGAGCTCGATTTATTTATCATAATTATTTCATATTTCGTCGAAATCATAATATGTATACTATGGTTTAATGAACTCTGAGCGTCTCAGCGGCAGAAACGAAAGCGGGTGCCGCGAAGCCGAAATGTATAAAAATTGGAATAATAATTGTGACGCGGGGCGGGCGGACATTGAGGAAGCGGAAGCATATGAAAGAAATGAATTGGATCTAATGTGGAGAATAGAATACGAATTAGAAATTACTTCTGGTTGACTTGAGAAAATAAATGAGACGTGTTTCATAAGGCATTCTCCTCTGGAACTTTTTTCGCGACTCGAGACTCAACGATGGAGCTATAGAGAGTTTGGAGAGTTGCAGATAGATACGTGTATACTATACTCATGCAGAAGGGATCATCGTCCATATCTATTTATCAAATTATTGTGTTATGTAACCGAAGAGTTTTAAGTCCGTCCGGTTAAGTAACTGTCGTAGTGTAGCTCGCACTTTTGATTGCAGCTGACTCATCTTTTCTTTCCTTAAAATACTTATAATTATGCAGTAAATTGCATTTTTTTTATTGGTACTTGTAATTAATCTGTAGCTTTTGTCTTTTTTGTGGCTATTAAAAAATGATTAAATAATGTTTTAGAAACTAAAAACGCGGAAATAATGTATTTTGCTCGTTAAAAAATAGTAAATAGCGTATATTGCAATTTCAAAATGGTGTAACTAGCATATTTTACAGTTTCAAAAAGATGTAAATAGCAAGTTTTAAACTTCCCAAAGAGCGTAAATAGCGTATTTAGCTGTTTTAAAATGGTGTAACTAACTTACCTTTTAGGGTTTCGAAAGTATGCCAATAAGCGTATTTTGAACTGTCAAAAAGGTTAAAACCACAAAATTACATTAAAAAATAGATTTATGAAAGGAATTATTCTTGTATGTCGGTTTTTTTTACTTTGACCTTGTATATCTGTACTGTTTATCAAAAATGTTGAAGCGTATTCGTTTTTCTTGAATTTTTATTACACTAAGATTCTATTTTCGCATTATTAAAATGGTATAATTTTATAATATTATGATTATACAGATTTTCAGGTGATTTTGACTTGGGAACAATGGTGGTTTTGGAGCAGCCAAGTTACAAGTTAAATTTAACTTTAGCTGTTTTAGAGTTAAAAAAAAGGGGTTATGCAAAACGTTGATCATCAGGATGTTCTTTGATGAAGGATGCGCTGTTTTATTTTAACTTGTAAAGTTTTATTAATTTGACGCTTCTACATGTACTTAAAAATACAAAATACAAATATTGTATTTTTTGAAACGGAAATTAGTAGGTATGGTTATTGTAGTACTATCCCTGCATCTTTTAATTTTTACCAGTACCACTACAGTACGAGTGTCCAAAGCGAAATCGATCAACAGTTTTGCTTCATACGGCACCGTCTATTCTTCAACTTTAGAACCGCAATCCATATTTCATTTTTATTTAGTGTCATATCCTCCCACACTCTCATTCTTTTAGCCCAACGATTAACCCTAAAAAGTAATTTATTATTTGTTTTTCAGATATTGTAAATTTTGTAATCATAATATATTAGAACACTACGATTTTGAATAGAAACGTCATAGCGTTTAGTATTGATATCTTTGAGGTTTGTCCAGTCAGTTGGCATGCGAAGGGTAGGGCTACAGTTGCCCTACCTCTCGCAGATTGCCGTGTGACTAGACAGTCCCGCAAACATCGGATTAATAGTCCACAAACCCCTTGTGTTCAGTAGTGACTGTACAGCATGGTCAGGAATTTCCATGACGTCAGAGAATTTGGGTCTGGGTTGCTCTCAAACCCAGAGTACTTAACGACTCTGCTTAAGTTGCTCTCAAACCCCCATTTTTATAGGGCTGAGAGATTGAACTAGAAGGAGCCGATGCCTCAGCATGCCTCAGCATGCCTCAGCATGCCTCAGCATCAGCTAAAACAAAGGAAAGGGAGCAGTAGCAGTCATTCCCTTTTAGCACTGCTCCCAGTAGACCAAAAACCACACAAGCGAAAGGACGTGTCCGCTTTGAGCTCTGACCAGCCATCTTTCCTTTTTCTCAAAATTAATCTCAAGTCAGATATTTTCGACTTCTATCTTTATTTGGTGTATAAATTCCGAAGTTCAACGCCTTATTATTTAGTGTACTTGTGCGTAATTAAGTGTTATTTAGTTGAACGTGTGTAATTAAGTGTGTTTATAATAATTAAACGTTAATTGGTAACTAATACCAAATTCACGCACTTAGGAGATCACATCCGACGTTTTATTACCATACCAACCACGGCTACATCTTAAGTGTCTCAAATTGCCCGGTTCATTGAGTAAGAGCATCACGCTTCAGGTCTTCAGTGCATCATATACCACATTAAAGACGTTCAGTGCTGTTTTCATGCAACCCGCATGTAGTCACGCATTTTGCATTCGCGGTCATCTCTATCTCGGTCACAGTCCATCTCAGACCATCTTCCAAGTCTCGTCCTCCGGTCTGAATTACTTCCAGATCCGGTTCCAGTGGTCTTACCCGCTCTCATACTTGGTCGGTCGGTCTCAAGCTCATACTTGGTCGGTCGGTCTCACCTCAACTCGGTTGGTCTCACCTCTCTGGTCCCATCTCAAGCTTTGGTCCCAGCTCTCTGGTCCCATCTCAAGCTCTGGTCCCAGCTCTCTGGTCCCATCTCAAGCTCTGGTCCCAGCTCTCTGGTGCCATCTCAAGCTCTGGTCCCAGCTCTCTGGTCCCATCTCAAGCTCTGGTCCCAGCTCTCTGGTCCCATCTCAAGCTTTGGTCCCAGCTCTCTGGTCCCATCTCAAGCTCTGGTCCCAGCTCTCTGGTGCCATCTCAAGCTCTGGTCCCAGCTCTCTGGCCCCATCTCAAGCACAGGTCCCAGCTCTCTGGTCCCATCTCAAGCTCAGGTCCCAGCTCTCTGGTCCCATCTCAAGCACAGGTCCCAGCTCTCTGGTCCCATCTCAAGCACAGGTCCCAGCTCTCTGGTCCCATCTCAAGCACAGGTCCCAGCTCTCTGGTCCCATCTCAAGCACAGGTCCCAGCTCTCTGGTTTCATCTCAAGCTCAAGCTCTGGTCCCATCTCGAACTCAAGCTCACCTGGTCCCAGGCCCCATCTCGGCACCTGGTCCCAGACCCAACTTTAGCTCACCTGGTCCCAGGCCCATCTCGGCACCTGGTCCCAGACCCACCTTCAGCTCACCTGGTCCCAGGCCCATCTCGGCTCACCTGGTCCCAGATCCAAGTCCTGGTCCCAGCTTCTAGCTCTGGTCCCATACCCCAGCTCGGCTCTCCAACCTGGTCCTAGCTCCAAGTCCTGGTCCCAGGCCCCAAGTCGGCTGTCAGCTCACCTAGTCTCAGACCTCACATCTGGTCTCAGTCGCCTCACACCTCATTCTAATTGCAGCAAACCTCAACTCACCTTTCTAGCTAGCCCAACCGATCACATTCACCTACTTGGAACGCTAACAACACTACCAATCATCTATCAACCACGTCTTCAACGTGCATCTGGATAAACCAGCCCCTTCTCCTTATTTACACAGGAGGACGTCCAGTTTGGGTGGACGTTAAGGTGCACCGGGATTTACGACCCCGAGCTCAAGTGTGCATACCCCCAATCACCTTGTGTTAAGCCTATGTCAGGATCTTATAGCCACCGCTTTAAGAGTGAACTCTATAGGCGTGAGGCCAATTAAACACTGCATGGCAGATGTTGGAGTTGAGCGTAATGCTCCAGTAATCATTACGCATGCTAGCCTTTGAATTTTTTGAAGTTGGAAGACATAAGAGACCTTTAAAAGTGCAGGGGCCCACACTGCTATGCCGTACTCGAGTAGAGGCCTCACGATTGCAGTGTAAGCCCACTGGACCATTCTTAGAGAGAGTCCCCACTTCCTTCCAACCATTCGCTTGCATTTAGCAGACGCTATTGATTCTTTTAAGCAAATAGATTTACAATGCGGTAGCCACGTGAATCCTTTATCACGCAAGACCCCCAGGTACCTCACTGTTGTTTTAATCACTAAGAAAAAGCCATCAAACCTCACTGGCGGTGGGTCTGGGTTTTCAGTGAACGATTATATGTAGTTTTTACAGATTTAAGTTTAGAATTTTCATACCTGGAATGTATGTAGAAAGAGAATTAAATGTCAATTATTTTGATACATTAAAGCTGTGGCAAATGGCGTTTTCCTCCCAGACATTTTCCTTACTGAAATTTTTACTCCTTAGCAATTTTTTCCTGGATATTTTTGTCCAAACTCGTAACCGAGGACATTTTTCTCTCACAAGGAAGGATCAACACATGTGCGCCGACTTTTAACTCAAGTTTATGCGCGATATGCGCGTTTGGCAGAACTGGTAAACGTGCGGTTAATCATTTTCGTCGCAGGTCAGAGGTTAGCTACCTGTTACCCGCCAGATTTTAAAAAATTCGAATGTTTGATTTTTTGCAACCCTGAAGATCCTACAATTTTCGTCCGATTTTCATCAAATTCGAAAATTTTCAATATTTTTCAAAAATATACTTTTAAACCGGGTTTGAAAGTGATCTCATTTTTCAAAAATAATTAAAATTTTCGCATTTTCAAAAATCCAGAAATAACTTTCTAGATAATGTTTTAGGCATCTTAGAACTCCTTTAATGAAAATTGTAGGATCTACAGGGTTGCAAAAAATCAAACTTTCGAATTTTTTAAACTCTGGCGGGCAACTGTTAGCAAACATCTGACCTGCGACAAAAATAATTAAGCGCACGTTCACCAGTTGCGCTAAATGCGCATAAACATAAGTTAAAAGTCGGCGCACATATGTTGGCACTTCCTTGTCAGCATCAAAATCACTTCTTTAAAAGATTCGAGTGGTCGATTCTCAAAATTTATGTATTCTTAAACGTTTTCAAGAATATACAAAATTCATAAGCTGAATTTTGGGACTCAACTAAGTGTAAAGTTTACTCGCATTTCTTTGGCAAATACTTATTCAATAAATGGCTAAACTAGGAATCATTGTTTCATAAAAATGAGTAAAAGGGGCACTTTAGCTATTCAGTTAGTTATTTATGAATATGCTTATTTTTCGGAATGTCTTCAAATATATTAATTTTCTGGAAAGAAATCCTCGTTGAAACATAGATATATTCGTTTCTTTGAGTGACGCGACTTTGATATTGGAGGAAAAATGTCCTCGGTAAGCTTTGCGAGGAACATCTCCGGGAGTATAATGTCCTACAAAAGCTGTACACCTTGTAGCTAACAAGTTAGAGTAGCTGGAATCTATGACAAAATGATGTGGCTCACATGATTACTTTTGGATATTATATTATCTAATCCTAGCCTAAACTTTCAGTTTAACGTCTTTTTTTCTTTTTATACCTGTCTTAATATAGAAATTAAAACTGGATCCCAAAAATAATAAAAAAAGTTTTTCTGAGGACTGCATCTCAACTGAAAAAGTCCCATAGTTTGTTCTTCGCTACACTGAAAGATTTATTCAACAATTTGCAGAGGTCCCATTCTTCTCCTTTACAGGGTTAAAGTATCCATTCCATGAGTACATGTATGCTCTACAAAGTTATGATGTTTTTAAGACAGCTTTTTGAAATTTTCAGTCTCCCAATTAAATTTAAAGGTCCAGATGACAAAGTACAAAGATTCTTGTCAGTTATGGAATGCCAGCTCAGTTAAAAATATAACGTCAACAAGGAAACTTTTTGAAAATGAAGACTTTACTCAAGTTCTTTTTGGATTTAAAGCAAATCCAGAAAAGGAAAAATTTGAAGCAATACTCAGAGTCCCCCTTAATTCCAACTATAACTTTAAAGCGGATGCCATTCAGATGCTGAGCTTATCCCGAGGGAGCGAATACAAGAATCAGAGTTGGTGTGTGGGGAGAAAGACTGATCTAGATAAGGAAATTAAAGCATTGTGCTTTTGTAATGATAAATTAAAATGATTTTTCCAATTATATGTTTTTGTCTAAAACGGGAACCTTACGAAGTATTACACCCGGATTTCCAAAACCACCTTCTTGCTAAGTTCTTTAATTAAAGGAAAAATGAAAGTACTAACAAAACAGTCGACATGAGCATTGCATCACACCTCGAATGGTCCTGATTTGCCTAGAATTGTAGTAATTCTTGTAAAATTCTCTACAGCTATGTAGTAAGTAGGCTAGTAGTAACTTCCTAATGGTTATCTTGAAACACTTCATTTATTTGAATTTTTGTCGTACCACATTTCATCAACATGTTATAAAATCATACTTTATCCGCAGTAACAAAACATTTTCAATCCCGTCTCGGCGCTCACACATTGACTCTCTTTACCATACATACTAGTCCTGCTGACGTTACCCGACAGAACCCAGTCGCCATTTGTGTGACGCGTCGTCGTAGCCTCGAACGTGGCATTACTCGGCGCGACACTAAACGCTAAACTAAACGTCACTTGCTGCTTGTCAAGGCGAGAGTCTGATGAGTTCCTTATTGAGACTGACAAGTCAGACAAGTTTTTATCCAATGACTGGAAGGCATACGCATTTAATACAACTTTTAGACTGAGCTGTGAACACTGCGGGAACCTGACGAACTTTCCATTAATGTAATGGACAGCACTCCTCGCAGCTTCGGTCACGAGTGAGTTATTGTCCAATGGAACTTGTTGCAAAGATCGGCACAAGCACCATTTTTCTGGAATCCCGGCGTCTGTGCAAGTTCTCTTCAGTGGAACCGGAAGAAATAGACTCATTCCTCGCGGGAGACTTGAATTGGAATTATTGTGTCGAAGATTTAAATGCCTCTCCCGAAGTTTGTCTGATTCAGCATTGTCAAGGAATAAAAGATCTTTCAAGGTTTCGTGGAGATCAAACGGAGTTGTGAGTCTGTGTTTGTTATGGATCAGATTCTTGACTGCGGAACTATACTGTTTCCTAAACCAGTCCGGAAATATGAAGTAGAGAAACGGCATTCTCTCCTCGATTTTTCCTTGTAGCGTCCCGCGAATGTCTCCCCAGCGGATTCCATGGTCACTCATTAAAATAAACACCGTATTTTCTAAAAATCCTTTACGTTGAAACCACTCCAATGTTTCAAGAAGAAATTTGTCCGCAAGTTTTCCTAAATTGAGATAGTTGTGTGTCAAGGAGCTTGACCAGACCAGATGAAAATAGGCGGTATCGATAGACTTCATTGCAATTGCCATTTTCTTGAGGTAGTCGAGAAGAACTTGTGTACTTTGCCTTGGACCGAAGCAAAGGTTTTCCCTTAAAGGAACATGCCCAATTTTGACATCCTGTTGCCTCGTAAGGGTATTGTGGTAGTAGTCCGTGGGCTCGACTTTGAATCCTTTTTTGCTGAATAGAAAATTACTGTAGTGTCCTGATTCTTCTCCGTAAGCAGTGACGTAGCCTTGGGCGGCGTAATCTTTCCAAATAAACGGACACTCATCAAAAATGTCTTGCTTTGTCCTCCAGCACTTTCCTTTTGTCTTCAGCTCTTCAGCATGTAAGCCTGTGAGTGCCGGAACTACATTGAATACAATTCTAAAATTTATTATGTTGCCTTAAACTCCGTGCTACACTTAGGAAATAGTTTTATAAAGTCTCCAAAAAATATTAAATTGTTTGGAGTATTGAGTACCTAGGTTTGGGAATGTATTTTCGCCAAGTTTCGAGTATCCCCAAAGACCCAATCCAGACAGATTCTTGGTTACATATTCACTCGTCAGCGGCATCACTCGTAGGAAATTCATATGAGAAACTGTGTCTAACGCAAAAATGACCACGTTCACTTTTTTCCCCAGTTTTGTTTGAGTTATTTTCTCTTTTTGTGACAACAAATTATTCTTTCCTAGATCAGTTTTTTCAGCTTTTTCTCGATTTTCTTTTTGAAGTGATATTGCTTCTTGGAGCTTCTCCGTCACTGACAATGACTGATAATGCGTTACATTTAGAGAATTGGAATTTGTGATAGCGAATGATTTAACTCTCCTTTCCACGGATTTTTTCAAATGAATGAAACCAAATAAATCCACTATGATATTTGGTGGATTGGATACATTTTTAAAATTTTTCGCTAAGGAATTTGTGCAGTTTATCTGAATGAATTCCGTGTTATTCCGCATTTTTGTTTTCTCGAGTGTAATAGGGTGGCATTTCTTGGAGACACTGAAGAATATAAAACATGCAACATTGAGTTCAAGTGAAATGGCCGAGTGTCGACCGAGGCGGTCGACAATAATTTATTTGACGATTTAAAACAGCGAAACTTACTCTACTTCAAACTCAGAGCCTTTCCTCCTTCTGAATACACTGTAACAACAGTTGTGGTAGCCATATTTTGCGGGATCCTCAACTTGAATTAGTGTTGATCTTAGGTCTGTTGTAAATAACAAAGGATACTTTGTGTGGTTGTCACACTTAACAGGTTTTGGCTCCTCGTAATACTTTAAAATGCTTGAGTCAAATGGATTTAGCAATGGCAAATTGCATGCCGCCTTCTTCTGTCGTTTGAACACTTCATTTTCTGATATTTCATCTGCTGCTATACAATTTGAGGCATGAAACAAAAACTTTGGTTTAATTTTGCTCTGCTTTTGCTGGTTGTCATTTATAAAATGCTAGAAGAACTATAGTCATAGCATGTACTACATACTTACCTTTGCTGACCCTCACATCCTTGTAACTATTTTTGCGCTCGAACTCAATCAAAGAAACATTATTTTTTAAATAATTTAAATTTAAATGAAACATTATAGTTGTAGTGCTAATTGAATTGAACACACATAATAATGAAATTCCAATTAAAATATAAATTAATTTTTTAGTTTGTATTTTGAATATTTCCCACTTACAGGAACTGAACACATTCACTATTTCATTACACATATTATTACGATACATTATTATAAAAAATCTGCATAAGTAAAATAAATTATCAAATATTTTTTGTTTTGCCACTCAAAATTTACAATTGTCTCAATCATGCTAAATTGGTTGACAATTTCCCTGAATTATTTGGTTCTATATTTACGAAACAAAAATGTAATTTATTAAATTGTTTTCTACAAGCTAAATTTATACAATTATGTGCATGCTGAATATAATGTTTATGTGCCATGTAATCAATTTCTATAAGACTGAGTAAATACTAGTTATATAATAGCTTATAATTACTGTTTATATAAGTCAGGCCGTCGGCTGTAGACGAAGGCCTTTCTTTCACTTTCATAATACAACATGGTAATATGAAACAAAGGAAGTAAGAGTAATATGTAAACAAACATTATGTGTAAAATCAGTAAAATGGTGTTTGTATGTTACTATGTCCAAGTGCTGTGTCGAGCCTAAAACAGGATGACGTCATCTTTCAGTCATCTTTCATTTAAAATTCATTGTAAATGAAAGAAAAAAAAATGTAGTCATTTTGATGACAATTTGTTACGAAGGTAAAGAATTTTGCAGCTTTTTTTAAGGGTGTACTTGTGAATTTTGCAGCTGTTTTGAAGAGAAAATTTAGTGCACGTTTTGCAGCTGTTATAAAATCTAGTTGTAGAGCATTTTTTTCCTGTTTGTAAGCTTGTATTTAAGTAACCTTAAAGCTGTTTAAAGGCGTATAGTTTGCTACATTTTCAAAACATGTATGTAACTAGCACTCTTCGGAGAGCAATATAAGCTCAAAATTTTGAATACATTTTAGCTTCTGTTTTTTAAGTAAAAAAATATACGGCGATAATGTGTAATTAAAATTTCATCAGCTTATTATATGTACAACAAAGTATGCAAATTCACTACATAATTTTTTTTTCAACCCTGTCGTCCTATATATAATAATTATATGAAAAAATACATATTACATTAATCAAATTCTACAATTTTCGTTACAATTTGAGTCCTATTTTAAATGCATGATGACAATATTAGTTATTTGCTTGTACAGTATGGTGAAACACAACCAAGCTTTTACATTGACCTTTATTTTAATTTACTAGAAGTTGACTTCCCGCCTCGTATAACTAGTAAAAGAGTTAAAGATTTACATTTACACGATGGTTTCGCTTATGGCGGGTGTGCTATAGGTTACTAAAAAGGGTGATTTTTTGATGAAACCATTTGTGGACGATCCCTTAAGAAAAAAATAAGTGCTGAGAAATTTGAAGGGAATAGAAAGGATGGATTTATTGGATAGATTTACACCACTACTGAGCCAAAAGATTGCATCAGGAATCAGAAGAAAATTTTATTATTTTGCTAATTTGCCAATTGCCGTGTATTTAAATAAATGAATAATAAAAATTAAAAAATCAGTTTAAATTTTTTTTGTATATATTTAAAACAATCTAAGAGCAGAAAAATAGCTTATTAATAGTTGGGGGCATTGCAGTCCCTATCGGGGTTCATCGTGTTCCCCCATTCGTGACATTTGGAGGCCCAGTATTCATCACACCATTGTCTGTCTGGACAAGTCCCGTCACACTTTTTCCCTTTCGGATCCCATTTAAAATATTCCGGGTCACAGACGCATTTCTTAGTTTTCTTGTCACATTCCATGTTATCCTCACAGCGATTATAGCGCGTCTGTTTGCCGCAGTCCTCACCGTGCTCAAAAAACGTGAAATCTTTATCGTTGTAGTCCTTCCCTGTGCGTTTCCCCAAAGCTGCCCCATAGAGGGTGATCAATAATAGGACAGTAATAGTTACGACAGTAGCCGGACCCAACACCCCACTAAATGTGCCTCTCCTTCCCATGATGAGCTGAATCTCTGTAAAATACAAAACTACGCCAATTAAAATATACTATATCTTCCCCAATAGGGATGAGGGATTGACTCGCCCTGAACCTGCTCAGAAACACTATTCATCCGGAACTGTGGACCGCTAGATCTACTAACTAGTAGTACTAGATGTGTCTTTGTTAAGAAAGTAAAAAAAATAATGTTCTGATTATTTTTATGTTTAGCCTATTTACATTTTACCTACCTCTTTTTAGTGTCTTTCAATCCAAATTTTGTAAACCCTACTCAAGTTCAAGGGGAATGTTCGGATTCTGACTCTGGCAGGAGATTCCTTCTGACACTGAAGATGTAATTAAATGCTGATTTAACAGTGAAGTGTCAAGTGTGAGTTGGAGGTTTAGAGAATTGTTTTGAGTTGTCAGTTTATAAATACTATATATTCAATTCTACACTTCCTTGTTTGTAATAACTTGTCCCAATTATTTTGTATTTATAATATAATGCCAATTGCTGGATTGTAATAGCAGCTTATAGCTCGTTATGAATAATAGGACTATAGGGCTGAACATGTGAGTAAATAGCTAAAGAATTCTTCCACACAATACTCCTATTGAGGGTACATTTTAATCTTTGAATAGCCATCATTCAAATTAAAGCGATGACTGACTTTTTGTAAGTATATAATCTATTCTCTAATTTTTTTTTACATTCATGAAACATGTGATGCAAAATGCGCTTCAGGAGCACATATCACCACTGAAGAAGCAAAAAAGCGCTTCTACAATACTCATTAAAAAATCAAAATTGTCCATCTTCATTTTTTAATGTATTCTCTAGTCTACGTCTTTATTATCCTAACTTTACATTCATTCCATTTTTTGGTGTAATTGATGTTTGAAAATTAAATCTATCCGTAAAATAACCAAAATATTAGTAGAGAAGTTAAGCGAATATACTCGGTGATTGATTTTTAGTCTCCTGTCTTACTAAAATACGCTTTAAAAAAAATTAAAAATTACTTTTGTGATAAAAACGACTGTAATAGCTTGGTTTGGGCATTGAATTTGAGTCAGCGCATTTAGGCATGTTTCCGAATTCCGCCGTTGTAAGAAAATACCGGATTTTTCTTTTTTAAGCTCTTTAAAGCACTTGTCCAAAAAGGGCCTAGTACTTCAACAATGCACTAAATTATGTGAATAGGTAGAAATAACCAGTGTGTAGACGGGAGGTTTAATTTTAATTTTAACTAACTGTACCTACTGCATAAGAAACTGAAAAACTTTGCCGGAAAATTTAGGGCAGTACACAAATGACGCCAGCGAACTTCAACATATTTGAACTTTAACATATGAAACGACAATGTGTACGATACGGTTTTATTTATTTCCAGCTGACCCACCCTTTAAATAGGTGGCACCATCCGTCCGACCCTTTAGCAGCCGTATAAAATAAAAGGGTTTGAATTACCCGCAAAAATCTTTTCGAAATTTAAAAATCGATATTTAGCCCGGATACTCATGGAATTTGCATACAAGTGATGCATCATTAGAACGGCAATAATTAGCAGAATCTAATTATGATCGAGTTCACAGCGTGTTATATGAACAATTTTCGAATTATATCGAAAAAACCGATTGTTTTTAGGAAAAATCGTTGTAAAAAGTGTTGTATGGGCCAGAAGTAAATAAAAAATATCAGATTTTTATTTTTTTAAGGGCTTCAGAATGAGCTATCACTCGACAAAATCGCTCAAGTATTTCAATATTGTTCCAAATTATGTAAATAGGTGGAAAAAAATTAAAATTATAACTCCCATAAAGGGAGTAGACGTGTCAATGGGATACAAAGTTGAAAACAAGAGTTTTAAGAGTAATAATTTATTTTTTGTCGAGCAATAGCTCATTCTGATCTGAAGCTCTTGAAAAATCCGATATTTTTTTAAAAATCGGTCTAGTATTTCAAAAGCGTACTAAATTATGTAAATAGGCACAAATAAAGAAAACTATAAATTAATCGTAGAAGAAAAACAAATACAAAAGCATATACTATATACTACTGCCCCATATTACTGTTTCATACAGGTATATTTTAGAAAATTTTTAAAATTCCGAAAAAATAGGGCATTATATTTGTGATAATGACATAATCCTAAGATCATTAAGCAATAAGAAATATAATAGTCTTTTGAATGTATCCAATTGAATTTTGTTTTGAAGGTGGCGTGGATATTGAAAAACATATTTAACGTGCACCAAAGCTTTATGTCTGGAAGGAAATGTAGCAATCTTAGATAAAAATTCCAATGAAGTTCCAACACATTAAAACGTTACAACTCTGATCTTTATCATAGCAATCGTGTAAAAACTAAACTTATAAATTTTTGACGCAATATGACGCATTTAATGTTGTTTTTAAAGCCTGGTTCGTTTTTACAAGTGTTTAAATTAAAATCAATTTCGAAGGAATTTAAAAACCTGAAAATGTAGATGCGGGATTTTTAGCCTAACATTGAATTCCAAAGATACGAAAATGTTTTTTTTTAATATTAAAGTTTTGATTAGAGTACCAAAAGGTAATCAGCTTAATTTAATTTTAATCGCACTGTTTAAAACAAATAGTAGCTCGTTATCCGTCATTAGGCAAACCCTAGTACTCGTTTTAATAATATGCGAAATGTCTTTGTGAAAGCAAACGTTCTGGTCCAGAAACTATCATCAGGTGAAATAAAGTCAAGTCCAGC
Source organism: Dicyrtomina minuta (assembly GCA_949802685.1). NCBI lineage: Eukaryota > Metazoa > Arthropoda > Collembola > Symphypleona > Dicyrtomidae > Dicyrtomina > Dicyrtomina minuta. The sequence goes on from OX461809.1 coordinate 90,527,112, forward strand.
AGTCTCATTGATCGATCAAGCTTGCTCAGTGAATTCAATGGTAACAGAACATGTGAAGACGTGAAGATCCCCTCCGTGAGATTGAGATGTCTATGCAATATCGAGTACAATAATAGCGAGGAAGATGACTACATCGCTGATGACTACACTGAATTAAAAGTTACATCTCATGTAACTTGACTTTACTTTGCGTTTTTACGTCACATGGTCATGCTAAATGTTAAAAAATTTGGAATCTTTGCCTACTTGTATCTTTCACAATTCTCATACATTTTTTATAAAATTTGTTTTTTTTGTAATCTCTAGCTCTACGATCTGTAATTTAATTTCAACGTAATTTTAAAATTCTAAAATTCTGTTTTTTTTTGTGTGAAAAGATTGGGTTTAAAAATAGGGCTTTAAACAGGGGTTTCAATTTTTATTGTTACAAACACTATGGTAGATATTTCCGATTTCTTAAAATAAAATAATGTAGTCTAACATTAAATTCATCACAAAGTACACCATCATCACGTTTCACAGATTCTGGTAAATTATTTTAAATGACTGACTGCGCAGTACACAAATGAATTTTCAAATTTTGGACCATAGTCTTCCATAAATAAATCATTAAGAGATCTGTCTTGGTAGGAAGCGAAAAGGATATTTAAAGGGATGGTACAGCTTTCTGATCCAAAAAACGTTTTGGAAGGAAATTTGGCGTTTCAGTCGGTTGTACATACATTTTATCAGCATACGGGCACTGCTCTGGTTGCACTACTAATTAAAATAACGGAACATGCTATACAAATCTCAAACTTTTAAATCCTCTTTATATCGTAAGTGTCACAGAGAAAAAGATGCAGAACAAAATACTACATACAAAATTATATATAATATGTTTTATAAATGTTTGTAAATGTATTTTGTATCAGCGAGAGGGACAGACAGACGTATTCGTCAAAAGAATTAATGTTAGAATCGCCAGAGGCGAAAAAAAAAATGTTTGAAAAATGTTTAGTTTTTGAGGGGTCAGGCGTTTCAAATCGCTTAAGATCTGGTCTCCCAACACAGACCCCCGTGTGACTAGCTTACCCCGTACTAACACAGAGCCAAGTAAGCGTTTAATGGTATAGATCGCCACACATGTGGAGAGCCCGGCGTTTAAGATCAACTTTCTCACGAAAGAGATCCGAGGCAAGTGGGAATCGAACCCAGGCCTTGTCAACAGCGATGGAGAGCCTCAGACGCTATGTCTCGCCCGGCACCACTGGACCACCAGGGCTCTATAGTAATGAAGAAATAGAATAGTAATGAAGCCGCAGACAGCCCGTCTATGTATGTGCAGCGTACATACATAGCCATGACCATGGCCATGACCATGATGGTTATCGGCGTTAGGAAAAGTAAGATGATGAAATAAGGCTGTACACTGTACAGAGATGCGAGCATGGAGATGCAAAAATAGAGAGTTAGTTAAAAGCATGGACTGGCGAATCTTCATATTCACCAGCCCATGGAAAGACAGTTCGGTCTGAGAGCTGCTCGAGGAAGCATTGAATCCAAAGACGTCTCCAGCTTGGAACCTACTGGGAGCTGCTGCTACTGCAGGAAATATAAGGAGCCACGAGGCCCAGGGTTTAAGGACCCAGAATTGCCCCACGATGGAATTCATAAAGTCGCTATTGCGAAGATATTTTAGGGATCCAGTGTTAAAGCTTGACCCGTATTCGGGCAAGAGATGTTAAAAGTGTTTACTGCTCGAAAAGAGAGAAACCCGGCCATGAGCCATGATTGAGTAATTCCCTATTGGAAGCCACACGTCTGTCACTCTCGCTACTGCGAAATACAAGGTAAAATATAATACCCTAATGGGATTAATTGTCGGCGCCCACGTGGCTTGAATTGTGAATGATTATTTTGTTGCCCAAGAGGCTTGATTGTTGATTATTGTTTGTTGCCCAAGAGGCTTGATTGTTGATTATTGTTTGTTGCCCAAGAGGCTTGATTGTTGAATTATTATTTGTTGCCCGAGTGGCTTATTATATTTTGGAAGTATTATTATTTGTTGCCCGAGTGGCTTTTGATTTAAAGTATATTATTTGGAAAGTTGCCTTTTTGCCCACGAGGTTTTTGGAACTTATATTTTGTTTGGCGTATTCGCCTTTTGGAAAGTATTCTTTCATTTTGGCTTACGGAGCCCTTAAAAGTAAACTATATATTTTGGCGTATTCGCCCAGTTAAAGTATTCTTTAAACTCAATAAATACAGGGCAAGGTTAAAGTCCCTTTATAATCGTATCACTTATGTAATGTATTTTGTGTGTTGTGATTGCATCCCCCTCGATGAGATTCATAATTGTGCATAATATAATAATTATAAGTTAATTATACATAGCTCATATATTTATATTTAAGTATTAGTGGAACGCATAAGTAGATAGGTTTGGGAAGCATCTACCCTCCCCACCCATAAGCATCATATTATTAAGCGTGTGCTCTATCATTTGTGTTGCATAATTCCCTCCATTTAGCGGTGCATATAATTTTATATCATCCCGGGCTTGGTCTTGAGTTACGGGAGAACCCCCTTGTCTCCGTAAACTCAGCCCGTTCCGAATCGGATTTGCTAGGACCCGCAATAAAATCCCTTTCAAGTGTAAATAACTGAGCTCTATATGAGTTGTACTAATTGCTATAATTATATTATGTATAGTAGCTTAATTGGATTCCAATTGTATTTCCGATGCGTAACAATACCTGTTTTGCAACAAGTCTTACAACAATATTGCACAACATACTAATTAAAATAGGTAAATATCATAACAAAATTATAGCTGAAGTAACAAGGAAGCATTTAGAATTTAGAAGCAATGGTTAAAACTGGGTTCAATTCCAAAAAAACGAGCTAAGCAAGTACCACAGGTATAAACTGTTGTGAATAAAACATGTTTAGTCAATTTTCCTTCACAACGCGTACATTTTATTCCGCATGCAAAAAAGTTGTCATTGTAGTAACCTTCTTGTTTCTTCTGTCATTTGCAATTTTAAAAATGTATAAACAAGACTGGTCTCACATTAGCTATGTTGGAAATATGCTGGGAGGATTTAAGTTTTCTACTAGTTTAAATTGTAATAAGGAGGAGAGAAAATTAGCGAAAAATGGTCCTTACACTTGCGTCATACCTCAAACTCCAGTGATGCCTGAATATTTTAAAACGAGGTGGAGAAAGGAAATTGAGTCAACTCGGAACAAATACAGCTGTGCATATGAAAAAAAAATTATGGAATTTAGGGACGAGAAGGTTTTTTAAACTGTTTGAATTTTCTGTCAAAACAAAACTCCATCAGTTTCCACTAATGAGTCTTTATTTATATTTAGTATTTTACATGTGTTGCAGACAATTATTCTCTTACCAGAATTCAAAAATCAAAACTGCTGCTTACATGAAATTCTGAGGAGAGGGAAAGATTCACAATACGGGTAATACGAATTTGTGCGGTTATTGATTTTAATATGCAGATTATAATGTAATATATGATCAATCTAAATGTTACTGTGTATCAACTTAGCATAAAAGACTGCAAGAAAATTAAAGAAAATGGAACTACTCCAGAAACCGAAGTATTCTCTGTTTCTTGTGGTGACTCGATTAGCATGGACGCCGGAATCCGCATGAAGCCAACTGTCCAGAAAAAGTTGGACCATTGGAAAGATATTCCTGTGGATGAGAGGCCAATAAATGTCATTTTAATCGGATTTGACTCCGTGTCCAGAAAACATGTGTACCGAAGTCTGCCCAAGTCGATTGAGACAATGAAGAAAATGGGCTTTGTAGATTTTCAAAGCTATCACTCGGTTGAGGCCTCCACCTTGACAAATTTTATGGCGTTTCTCATGGGCCTGGAACGATCTCACGTGAGACTTACTTGTGCCAAAGACTGGAACTCGCCCTTTGACTCTTGTCCATTCATTTGGAAAGACTTTAATGCTTGCAATTATGTAACCTCATACGTGGAGGATGGGTCACAAACCTTCAATTGGGGTGGACAGTCGGGATTTGTGAAGGAGCCCACCGACTACTACATACACCACCTTTTCCTTGCATTGCAAAAACAGCGAAGGGAACAATTTCAGGTGCATTTTTACGTATTTTGGTTACATTGTTTTTTTAATGACAGAGTTAACCAAATTAAATTATATTTTCAAATTGCATTGACTTATTCTGAACTTCCTTGTTGTAGAAATTGAAACTGGATCCTAAAAATTATGAAAAGAATTTCAACCGGGACTGTATCTCAACTGAAAAAATCCCAGAGTTTGTTCTTCGCTATACTCAACGATTCATTCAAAAATTTGCAGAGGTCCCATTCTTCTCCTTTACATGGTTAGCGTATCCATTCCATGCTGACGTGTATGCTCTACAAAATTACGATGTTCCATTTGAACAAATGTTACAGTCCATCATGTCCAACCCAAATGTATCAAACAGGACAATGATCATATTTTTGTCCGACCATGGAGACCGCACGAGCTATTTTAACAGTCAATCTTATGAAAGCTTCATTGAGCGGGGTCTCCCGCCACTTTTTATTAGGCTCCCAGACATTCTCAAGTCAAAACTTCCTCAAGCTTCCGAATCCCTTAAGAGAAATTCGAAATTTCTTGTCACGCCTTTTGATGTCCATCATACGCTTCTTCATGCCTTATCCATCTCTCCTGGGCCTGGATCACAACTCACTCAGAAAATTAATCATCCTTTTAACAGCCCTCTCAAAGATCGATCAAGCCTGCTCACTGCATTCAATAATAACAGAAGCTGCGAAGACGTGAATATCCCCTCCGTGAGATGTCTATGCAATATCCAGTACAATAATAGCGAAGAAGGTGACAACAGTGGTGCTCATTACATTCAATCAAAAGACCCCAACGTCAGGGATACAAGTAATCGTGGGAGCCTATCCACAACCAAGTTCAAATTGGACAACAAAATTCTTGACATTTTTTTGAAATTTTCAGTCTTACAACTAAATTTAAAGATCCAGATGACAGAGTACAAAGATGTTTGTCAGTTATGGATAGCCAGCTCAATTAGAAATATCACATTAAAAAGAACACTTTTTGAAAGTGAAGACTTTATTCAATTTCTTTTTGGGTTTAAGGCAAATCCAAGACAGGCAAAATTTGAAGCAATGCTCAGAGTCCCGCTTCGTTCAAACTATGATTTTAAAGCGGATGCCATTCAGATGCTGGGCTTATCCCGTGTGAACGAGTACGGAAATCAGAGTTGGTGTGTGGGGAGCAAGACTGATCTAGATAAGGAAATTAGAGCAATGTGCATATGCAATGATGTATAAACTAAAACTTGTAATCATTCATTTTTGTTTCTATTGTTAAGCTTACATAGCAAGAACATATTATGGAAGTCGGTTAATAATTTTTCATACGTAACTATTGGAACACATGACTAAACTAATCGTATAAATACCATAGACGCTAAACAGAGCCTATGAAGTTAACCACAGTCCCAACGATCGTATATCCACGTTTAAAAATTACATGTTGGTTGAATTCAAATATCTAGTAGCGCTATTTTATTATAAGAAATGTTTTGTAATATAATTCGCAATAACTGTGGAGAATAGGATAGTTAAGCATAATTTATTGGTTACTCGAAAAGGGCGCATGTGTAGTAACACTAAATGTAAATGTAGCTTGTAGTTCTAAGTTGATTCTAGTTGAGCTAGAATGCTATGTTATCTCAGTCGATGCCGATTGGAAAAAAATATTGTAATAGCTCAAAGATGATATGTATAACTAAAAATATTGTATTCATTAAAATATTAGTACAACTGAACTGAAAAAACAACAACAAAATAAAATAATTAAACTGTGTATCGTCGGTTAAGAACCAAAATGACCCATATCCAATTTAAGCTACAATCAAAAGGAGCTATGTCATAAAAACAAAATGAGAAACATGCGTAAAATGTTAATTAGGAGTTTTCAAAAAACGTAAAATGTCCTATTTACACGTTTTTGAAAATGTGTAAAATGTCCTATTTACACGTTTTTGAAAATGTGTAAAATTTTCTAATTCCACGTTTTCGAAAAGGTGCAAAATGTTTTCAACTGTTGTTTTTGAAAAGTGAAAAATGTTGTATTTAAATGCTCTCAAGACATATTTAGATTTTAGATATGTAGATTTTTGTAGATGTTGATATTGTTTTTAGCTAAAAATGGATATGGGTAATTTTGGTTCTCACAGGCGATATCTATATTTTTTATATTATATCTATGATGTAAGGCATAATTATGTAATTTGTGTCTACTTATTTTTCAGTTTAAGAGTGTATTATTTTATATTTTATTTTACTTAAATTAGTAACTAAGTAGTGTCCATCATTTTAAATCAATACTATGTATTGCATGATTTTAACCCGGCTTGGTGGTTTGACGATGCTACGGCATGGTCACACCACTGAGTCGGGCCAGCCAGTCACGCTCAGGATTGGAGTTGGTGTTGGTGATTTTCCTGGCTGATGGGTGGGGAGAAGAAACGGGGTGTTGTGGAGAACTATGGTGAGTGGGTGCTTTCCGTACATTTATCTGTGACAGTTCTACTGTCTGAGACAGAGATGTTGGATGGCTTAATGTAGGTACCTACTGCCTCTCACTGTATGATTCATATAGTTCAAGATATGCATTCCCACTCTCTCTACTCTGTGCTACAGGGGTCATTACCCAATAACTTTCGCATTTGAGTTGTGGCTGGTGGGTGTTGAGTACTGGCGGATCCCTTTCTCTTCTTGACTTGGCGGCTCAAGATGATTTAGTGGAGTTACCAGTGCTCGATCCCTCTGCAGTTGCAGGAATCCTTGAAATGTTATCTCCTGTCGAGGAGTATAATCTACTCGCTTACATTCGGTCGTAATTAAGTATACACTAACAATGTCCAGAGATAAGATAAAGTAAATACGATACGGAACTTGAGTGACATGTTTATACATGCCCACCAAGGACCACATCGTAGAGCAACTGATTAATAGAGACATAACCGCTCAGGTTCAAATTCTCTCAATAATCATACATACATCATCATACATACATATTGCATGATTTTGACACTTTAATAAAGCCAAACTTCAAACTTCAAACTTCTATTACCTTAAAGTTAAAAAAGAAATCAGGTGCAGTAACTACGTTTGTTTTTTTTGCCTGACTAATTAGCAATTAATTGTGTGTTGTATATAGCATCATGCTATAAAATCTTCCTTTAGCCGCAGTAACAATACATTTTCAATCCTGTCTCGCTGCTCACACATTGACTCTCTTTACCATACATACTAGTTCTGCTCACGTTACCCGAAAGAACCCAGTCGCCATTTGTGTGACGCGTCGTCGTAGCCTCGAACGTGGCATTATTCGGCGCGACACTAAACGCTAAACTAAACGTCACTTGCTGCTTGTCAAGGCGAGAGTCTGATGAGTTCCTTATTGAGGCTGAAAAGTCAGCCAAGTTTTTATCCAATGACTGAAAGACATACGCATTTAATACAACTTTTAGACAGAGTCGTGAACACTGCGGGAATCTGACGAACTTTCCATTAATGTTATGCACGACGCTCCTCGCAGCTTCAGTCACGAGTGAGTTATTATTGTCCAATGGCACTTGTTGTAAAGATCGGCACAAACACCATTTTTCTGGAATCCCTGCGTCGGTGCAAGTTCTCTCCAGTGGAACAGGAAGAAATAGACTTATTCCACGTAGGAGACTTGAACTGGGAATATATCGAAGATTTAAAAGCCTCTCCCGAATATTGTCTGGCTCAATATTGTCAAGGAATAAGAGATCTTTCAAGGTTTCATGGAGATCAAACGGAGTTGTGAGTCTGTGTTTATTGTCGATCATATTCTGGAGTGCGGAATGATACTGTTTTTTGAACCAGTCCGGAAATATGAAGTAGAGAAACGGCATTCCGTCTTCAATTTTCCCCTGTAGCGTCCCGTGAATGTCTCCCCAGCGGATTCCATGGTCACTCATTAAAATAAACACCGTATTTTCAAAAAATCGTTTACGTTGGAACCACTCCAATGTTTCCAGGAGTAATTTGTCCGCAAGTTTTCCCAAATTGAGATAATTGTGTGTCAAGGAGCTTGACCAGACCAGGTGAAAATAGGCGCTGCCCATAGCCTTCATGGCAATTGCCATTTTCTTGAGGTAGTCGAGAAGAACTTGAGTGCTTTGTCTTGGGCCATAACAAATGTTTTCCCTTGAAGGAACATGCCCAATCTTGACGTCCTGCTGCCTCGTAAGGGTATTGTGGTAGTAGTCCGTGGGTTCGACTTTGAATCCTTTTTTGTCGTATAGAAAATTACTGTACTCCCCTGTTTCGTCTCCATAAGCGGTGACGTAGCCTTGGGCGGCGTACTCTTTCCAAATAAACGGACACTCATCAAGAACTTCTTGTTTTGACCGCCAGCAATTCCCTTTTGTCTTGAGCTCTTCAGTATGCAAGCCTGTGAGTGCCGGAACTACATTGAATACAATTCAAAAATCTGCTATAGTAAAGAAATAGTTTTATAAAGTCTCCAAAAAATGTTTTTTTTAGTACCCAGATTTGGAAACGTATTTTCGCCAACTTTCGAGTATCCCCAAAGACCCAGTCCAGACAGATTCTTGGTTACATATTCACTCGTCAGCGGCATCACTCGGAATAAATTCATATGCGAAACTGCGTCAAGCCCAAAAAGGACCACGTTCACCCTTTTCAAACTTTTGTTCTGTTTTTGGGGTAACAAATCGTTCTTTGTTAGGATTGTTTTGGGTGATACTATTTGTGGAAGTTCCGTCATTGACACAGACTTTTGCGTTACATTGTGGTAATTGGAATTTAAGTGAGTAAATGATTGTACTCTCCTTTCCACGGACGTTTTCAAGTGAATGAAGCCAAATAAATCCACAATTACAGATATATTATGATTTGAATTATTTTCAAGATTTTTAAAAGGGGAATTTGAGCAGTTTATCTGAATAAACTCCATGTGTTTCGGGATTATTGTTTCCTTGAGTGTAATAGGTTCACATGTCTTGGAGACACTAAAAAATATCGAACATAAAACATTAGTTTCAAGTGAAAAGGCAAAATGATTTAATTGTACACTATTTTGAACTATGTGTAGGTGCATTTTTGATTGCTTAAAACGATACTATTTAAATAAAGAACCGGGAAATTTAATTTCGAAGCCTTAAGAATTTAGCCCGCCCTACCGAACCGAAACCACAATAATTTAATTGACAAAGTCAAACAGCGAAACTCACTCTACTTCATACTCTGAGCCTTTCTTCCGTGTAAATGAACTGTAACAACAATTGTAGTAGCCATATTTTACAGGATCCTCAACTTGAATTAACGTTGATCTTAGGTCTGTTGTAAATAGCAAAGGATACTTTGTGTGGTTGTCACACTTAACAGGTTTTGGCTCCTGGTAATACTTTAAAATGCTTGAGTCGAATGGATTTAGCAATGGCAAATTGCATGCTGCCTTCTTCTGTCTTTTGAAAATTTCATGTTCTGATATTTTATCTGCTGCTACAATTTGAGGCATAAAACGAAAACTTGTTTAATTTTTTTGTACTTTTAATATGACCGAGGCAAAGTTTCCTGTCTCCTTCCTCACAGTAATAATGATTCTAGTTGATTTAACTTTGGTTAAATCGACCACATGAATGTTTATTATAATTTATTATAATTTAATTAATGATTTTATACTACGGAAACTTTGAATATGCCATACTTACTATTGTTGACCCTGTCATCCTTGTAATTATTTCCGGGGTCTAACTCAATCAAAGAAACAGTTTTTGAACAGTTTGAATGTAATAGTACAATAATAGTCCTAACTGAATTGAATACAAATAATAATACAACTGCTATTAAAAAATAAAGTACTCTTTTAGTTTGTATGTTTAATATTTCCCACTTACTGGAACTGAACGCAAGCACTATTTCACGTAGTGTCATAATCGTCTATAGTTTTTGTATAAAAGACGATAGTTGCAATTTTATAGTTTGGAGTACTACAAAATGAGTAGAAAAGATCTACCAGCTTTAATTATATAAAGCTTCATAGACTGACGATGAATTAAGCTATTACTAAGCATCTACTTACGAAAAATAAATTATCCAATAACGTATTTGTTTTGCCAATCAAAAATTTGCAATTTTCTTAGAAATGTTAAATTGGTATGTGATTTTCCTGAATTTTTTAAGTCATTAGTCACAAATATCAATGTTAATCGTTAATTGTCAGCTATTTTGAATTTATATATGTAATTATATGCATGTTGCATATTACGTGTCTTATGTCTCGTGATATGATGATATGCCACTGAATTGAGTAATTAATTACTTTAATATCTGTACTGAGAAAATACTAGTTAATAGCATATAATTATTACTCCAAAGGAGTGTATCTTTTTTCATGAATTTAATGTTAAAACGTGGTTTAATCCTTAATTAGATAAAAAATGTCAAAATTTTCAAAATTATTTTACAATTACAATGTTCAATTGCCGTCTTCAATAGACATCCTCCCTAGATATACATTTGTTGTAAATTTTCCTTTTGGTAAGCATGTAAATGTAATGAATAAATTGTTGTGATAATAGGAACGGTGGGATCATCCATTTTAATATTTTTGTGATTTAGGACAGGACTTCTTGGCGCAGTGCAAGAAATGCTCTCGACGACCAGTGTGAATCATGAATGAAAATACTAATGCAAGAAGGAACCAGTACAGTGATAGCTAAACTTACTTATCGTTAGTACTATGGCTATCGGAGGAGATATCTTAAAAATTTACGTGTAGTGACTTTTCCATCATTACTGCGTCAGAGGGCAGGACGAAGAAATTGGTTTTAGGCAGCAATTTGTTTTCATACAAAAACCAGCATTTTGATTTTATTGATGGTTTTCTTTGGTAAAGCAAAATGTTGTATTTACATGTTTTAGAAAAGTGAAAAATGTTCGATTTACTTGATTTAGAAAAGTGCTCAATGTTGTATTTATATGTTTTGAGAAAATTGCAAAATGTTTTATTTCCATGTTTTTGAAATGTAAAAATCATTTTATTTTGTACGTTTTTGAAAAGTGTTAAATATTTTATTTGCATGTTTTCGAAAATTCAAAATATTCTATTTACATGTTTTTTAAAATTCATGCGCTGACCGCATTATACGGCCCTGCTGCGTCAGCACGTTTTTATGTTTTACCTGTAGTAGCTGTTTAACAATGTCGAATCGTGAAAAATGTGATGATGCGTTTTGTTGGTTAGAGCTAAATTGTAATTGTGAGTCTCAATGTTGTACAGTAACTGCTTTGCTTTTTGGAAGCTACTTTAAACATGCGTTTTCCTATCAAATCTAGCTCTAGTTTTATCTGCCGATTGACCTTACAGTCGAAAAACTGTAATTATTGTATCTTCAAATAGTTCAATTGTATATACATGTAGGTACTATATGAAGTCTACATTCGAAAACTACTAAACCCTGCTATATGCAGTCGCAGTCTCACGCTTTGCCTTAGACGTTATTTTAAAAAATTAGAATTTGTTTAAAATAATGTAATCCAAATCCAAGTTCTTCACGATTCGATAACACCAGCTTAAACTTGGATTGTTTACTCACATACAAATTACCAAGAATATGATAATAATTTATACTTATGAAGTTTGTTATTGCAATCAGGAACAATTATAATTTTATGGCTTTCCAATATGAAAACATAATCAAGAAAACAGCTAATCAGCGTTAAATAGGTTGATATAATATCGATAATTATTTTTTCCAGCAAGTGCCAATAATACATATTAAGCTTTAATTTGCAAAATAAAGAATCAATCTAAATAATTAAAATTCTTTCAAAACAATAATTTATTGCAGTTCTTATCCCCGGCTAATGATTGTGGCAATTTACAACCGTAAGGAACTATATGCCTATGTTTCATTGATTAATTTTTTGATCCATAATCCATCCCACATTTATTTAATGTAAGATTAAAAAGCGCTATATTAACTTGTGATGTTGTTGCACGCAGTTCTGCTTAATTAATTGGCGATTCAGCGTTCAGTTACTATCTTTGAACCCTACGACCTCATACCAGAGTTGTAGTATTAACGAAATTGGTTGTAGAAAACTAATAATGCACTGACTACATTCAAAATACTTCTTGTTAGCAGAAATATAAAAATGGGCTGAGGTTGTTGTTTCTGTTTCCGTGGGGCAAAAGCTACGCGACATCTTGAAACTTGAAAATTAACACGCAATGAAATCAATTTGCCAATACAATAATAAAATATTATTCTTATTGGTGGTTGGGATTGGATTTGTCGGCATGGGCGTATTATATAATAATCAATTTCCAAAGGTATGTTTTATTATCTTCAATGAATTTTATTAATCAGGGCCGGACGAAGGAATTGCTTTTAGGCAGCAATTTTTTTCCATACAAAAACCACCATTTTGATTTTATTGGTGGTTTTCTTTGGTAAAGCAAAATGTTGTATTTACATGTTTTAGAAAAGTGCAAAATATTCTTTTTACTCGATTCAGAAAAGTGCAAAATATTCTATTTACATATTTTGAGAAAAGTGGAAAATGTTTTATTTCCATGTTTTTGAAATGTACAAAAAAATTTGTTTTGCATGTTTTTGAAAAGTCTCAATATTCTTTTTACATATTTTTGAAAAACTGAAAAATGTTCCATTTACATATTTTTTGAAAATTCAAGCAGCGGGGGCTGCCTGCGCTGGCCACATTATCCGGCCCTGTTATTAATCCATATTTTAATCTACACTATAACTTTCTTTGTATACTATCTAGGGACACAGGTTCTTAGCATCAAGCAGAAGCAAGCCAGCGAGGAAGTTCTCCTCAATGAATTGTGATATGGAGAAGTGTATTAATTACACTCGTTGTCCTATTGCCAAGAAATTCTCGGTTTACATTTACCCTACAATTTACAGTATTTATAATCAATTAGATGGTCTTGCCAATAATAGTGCTACTCCCTTATTAGCTCACCTTCATCGTACAATCTCCAAAAATCATCAGATTACTAAAAATCCTAAAGAAGCATGTGTGTTTATTGTACTTGTCGATTCGTGTAAGTCTCACACCATTCAGAATAAATCTCATGTTTGGGGCTGGGGCACTAAAAACAAAAACAATTTATTAAAAGTACGACACTTTGTTAAAAAAAATCTTCAGTTTTGGACTACGGATGGAATGAACCATATAATTTGGTTAACTGATGGCTCTCCACCCACACGTAGTCCACGAAACAGGATTGGCCTCTCAACTCCTCCTAATTTTCGAGTACATAATAGTCGGTTTGGGCGGGCAATGGTAATTAGTGAAACTTTTTGGAAATCTAATTTCCGGTCCCATTTTGATTTTGTTGTGAGTCACTTGAACATTGGGGATGAGGCTCAATCGGAACGTGGTCCCGGTCACGGTCCCGGTAAACCGGGTAAACCTATCAAAACGGCATCTACTGATATTCTCCTTCAACCCACCCTATCTCTATTTCCAACAAGAAGGAAATATCTTGCAACGTATTTTCCCGATGAAAGTGTTCCACCATTTGAAGAAATGAAACTACTACACAAAATGTCACGGGACAAGCCCGCCTTATTTAAATTCTCTACTTATTTTTTTGATTCTAAAAAGGCCACCCCTGCAGCCGCTTTAAAGGGACGGGGACTACAGTCACAGTCTAATATTGTTCACAGAGATCTACTTTTAAATTCTACATTTTCACTGGTCATGCTTCATCGAAGTCGAGCTTTTGGAGTGACCGGGACCAGGAACAACTCTGGCTCTGGCACTACGAGTTCTACTAATGAGTTCGTTCTCACAACAAAGGAATTGCAATGGAAGCTGTACATGGTTTTAAGTAGTGGTGCAATTCCAGTCGTGATTGGGTCACAGTTTCATTTTCCTTTTAGTGAGTTCATTGATTGGTCTCAAATTGCCGTCACACTTCCTTGGGGCCGATTGAAAGAATTGTCACAGATTTTGGAAGCTATCCCAGACTCAGACATTGGCAAATTTAGGAAGAATGGAAGGCGGGCTTTTGTGAAATACTTGAGTTCGATTGAGAATGTGGTGGAGACGTTGTTAGCTGGAGTGAGAACGAGAATTGGGATTCCGCCGGTTCCATACGACGCGGTCCTGTCGCGGAGTGCCTATCCTTCCAATGTATCAAAATCAAAACCAGTAGACAAAACATTTAATTTCGATTTAGAAATTGCCAAGGTTAAAAATACGTCAGGGAATTGGAGTTTAGCCTCAGCCGGGAAAAGCCCGTTTTCCTCTCCAAATTTCATACGAAATGTGAGTTCTTCACTATTCCTGGACAAATATAGTCTGTGGAATATTCACCACCAACCATTTAGATTGTTTCCTTCTACTCCATGGGATATCTCCGTTCCTGCCGAAGCACACGTGAGTGTGTCCACAACTTTAAAGAATAAAACAGTGGTAAAGGGAGTCCGGCCTGCTTATGGAGGGGGTGGTAGGAATACAAGTTTATTTCGGACATCTTTAGGGGGGAACATCCCCCCGGAACAGTTTACCATTGTAGTACTTACTTTTAACAGAGACAAAATTTTGATGAAATTACTCAAAATGTTCGTCGGTTTAGCATATTTACGCAGTGTTCTGGTCGTTTGGAACCGTCCAGATTATCCTTTAAAGAACTTAACATGGCCGGAGATTGGAGTTCCAGTTCATGTGATTTTTTTCATTTTGTTTTCATGCATATTTTAATTCTACGTTAGAAAATCGGAATTATTTCTAAAAATTACTAAAATGCTCCAAATACTGATATAGGTGATTAAATCAACAAAGAATAGTCTAAACAACCGTTTCATCCCCTACGACGAGATCGAAACGGAGGCGATCCTTTCAATGGATGATGACTCGGTAATGTCCCATGAGGAAATTTTATTCACATTTCGTGTCTGGCGGGAGAATCGTGAACGCATCGTAGGGCTCCCAGGGCGTTTTCATGAATGGAATGCACTCAACTCAGTGTGGACCTATGGCACTTACGCTTCCTGTGAATTTTCAATGGTGCTCACAGGTGATTCTATACTCATTGTGCAATAATTTAATAAGAATTAGTGGAACGTTTGTCAAGATTTGGGGATAATGTAGCTTCCAAAATGTTCATTGATTGTTCAAGGAGCTGCATTTTACCACAAGTACTATGCATACATGTACACGTTTGAAATGCCAGCTGAGATACGGAAGGAAGTTGACAGAGTCACGAACTGTGAAGATATTGCCTTCAACTTCTTAATTGCTCACCTCACACAAAAACCTCCAATTAAGGTGAATACTTGGTTGCTGTCGTTTTTTCTTTAAATTCTATGCTATTTCATCTTTGTATAAATTATTTGACACTTTGACACTTTCCTTTTATACAGATTACAGGACGAGATCAATTCTATTGCTTTGCATGTAAAAAGTCTCTGTCAACAACGGGTCCCTATTATCATCGTCGGAATACTTGTATGAATGTGTTTACAAAAGTAAGTAATTTATTTAATTCAATTATGTATACGTAATTAATATTGAAGTGGATTTAAGTTGCGCGTATCGTTATCGTTAGTTGTACCTTGGTCTTACTTCCGATTTGATTTATGTTATGTTTATTCGTAATATGAAATTATTATTGTTTCTACAGGTATATGGATATATGCCATTGCTTTACACACAGTTCAGAGCTAATTCATTAAAATTTGGATCGAGTTCAAATTCCCGATGTTTCAAAAACATTTAAAAGTTTTAATTTGTTTAAGCTTTTCTTGTGTAATAAATTATATTGTATATTTTCAATCATATGTATGTAGTTGTGTACTAAAAATTATGATAATAAATCAATTTTGAAATGAAGAACCAAACTTGAAGAACCAAAAAATCCTCCCACCTTCAAAACAATAAATAAAATAAAATAAAAATAATAAATTATTCAGTTTATGCAGTTTATAGTTATTCATTCTTTCTTCTTTCATTCAAATCAAAATGTGACAGGCTCACGTGCTATAGGGAAATATGTAGATAGGCGTGTCAGTTTGCATAATTGTTCTGTATTTTATCATAGGTAGTTAAAAATTAAAGTATGAAAGTTTAGCGTGTAATGAAGACGGTAGCATAGGTACGTAGATATTTTATACTGACACTATAATCCTAATCGACGAAACTAGATGAATTATAATAATTATAATTTAAAATAATTATTGAGTAAACATATATACCTAGTGCTTACTATAGTGTACCCAATGGGCCTTGAAATGACACATCACCTGGCACTGGTTTACACATCGATGTACTCAATACTGTCTGGGGCTCTGGATTGGTTATTGGTTCTATAACCCAGCTTCGTACCAGTACCAGTACCAGTGCCAGTACCAGGATAAAGCCATAACTGTATTACACTTCGCATGAATTTAATCATTTCCTAGAAGTATTAAGCATAATCTTATAAACACAGATCACAGAGAAGAGGACTGTAATTTATTACAATTATGTGCATATTAGAATTAAGTTGAGCAGAATTCATGTCTGGCAATGTGAATAGATTATGTAACAAACGATGTAAAATATTTATAGCTTGACAGATTACAGCATATTTCAACAACCTAATTTTATTATTAATTTAATATCTTAATTCTATTGAATCTTTAACTAATAATTAATTACACAACTATTACCCCTCACTGGGTTACACAGAGTTGACAAGATTTGATTTTGTTATGATTTTAGTAAATTCTCTGCAGGATGTACATTGCACATATTTAAACATATTATATGTCAGTGATAATAAATCGATATAGGTAGGATGAGAGTGCCTAATGGTGGCCATGCCCTAATTGTGGCCACCCGCTATATTTGACGCGCATGTAACAACATAGAAAAAACAACACAAGGCATAGAGAGATACTGGTGTGCACTAGCTACATTCAAATTTAAGGCGCCAAAATCAAATCAGTGTTGCTAAACAAAATTGACAAAAGCGGACTTTCTGATTTTTCATATTTAGAGTAGCCTAGTTCAATTCGAATCTGCGACAGTAGCTTTTCAGTTGCAACTTTTCATGAGTAACGAACAACTAATATAAGTAAGTCATCTACGACATTAGATTTAAATTTTATTTCGAGATAGCAGAAAAAGTTTAAAAATTGAAATCCCCCATTTTCCATCGAAGTGCTGTAATTGTGGCCACTGCAGATGCCTAAATGTGGCCGGGCCTAAACTTATTAAATTACACGGTTTCTTCCATCGAACATCAAGATTATGATTAAAAAGAAACCAAAAATGATTTCGGTTAAATTCTCATCGTTCCTGAGCGATTCCTGGTGATTTGAGATGTTTTCAACGGGCTCAATCATCCTAAGTTGTCTAACATTGTAGCAAATGGAAAGATTCCTCGACCCACCCATAATGCAAATAATGACATTTACCGGATATGATTTGCCGGTAGGAAGGAAACTGGTAATTTTGAAGCATTAAACAATCAAACTTATAATGTGTGAGTGCTCTCTAGAACGTTAGACGGACGTAAACATTTAGTAACTGAGAATTTTGAACGAATCTCCATATATGACCGACAGCTTAAGCATGATAAAGGCAGATATGCTGGTTGCTGCCCATGGATGCAAGTTGTGCAGTTTTCTTTGAAAATGATCAGCTACTACTGCATCAACATAATGGAATGGGTGCTTAAATTATATTGAAACACATACATTAAGGATGGCCACAATTAGGACTCACCAGGCCACAATTACGGCACTTCAGAGAATTTTCAAAAATCCTGATTTTTTTAACATACTTTATTGTATCTTCAAAGCACTATGATTTGCATTCACGATTATTTTTACACTCACTAAGCGAGATTCAGCCAACAATTCTAGTCATGAGGTTTTGCACTGCGAACTCTGGTTCACAAGTTATGATTTTTGGAAGTTAAACTTTTATGAACCCGGCCACAATTAGGCACTCTCACCCTACTTACAATTAGATTTATCGGTGTGAATTATGAAAGAGCCACAAACAACCCACACAGTTTAAAAAGCTTTGAGCTCTGAGTCTGTCTGAGTGCATATGCTTTAAAAAATGAATGTATCAACTTTTAGGTTACATATAGGCAGATTTGTGATTTATTCTTATTTTTTTTAGTTTCCGTCTATTATAATATGATCTTACGAACAAAAATTTTCTACTTCAAAAATTGTCGTAACCCCTACTTAATAATATGTACTTAAATAGTAAATATTATTTGATTAAGTATTTAAATGCATGTATTAGACTATAAAAATTTTAAACACAATTATTCATATTTATCTGCGTTCAATTTTTGAGCAGAAACCTGATCTGCAGACTGAACAAAACTAAATAAATTTTGTAAACTCTGAATGTGTTACGTGTCCATCATCTATAAATGTACATATTACATTTTGCTGAAAGCCATTGCATCGGCCGGACGCAAGACAGTAACATTTACTTTACCCGAAGCCGAAGCTGAAGCGACACACACACTGAACTGAACATGGTACAGACCGTTTGCCGTTTGGGTACCTTAAACCTCTATAATGATAATGTGTGTACGTTTGGTTTCCGCACCGAATATAGTTAATATAAATAAAATAGCATTAAATATCTATAACTGCAAAATTAGACTTTAGATATAAATTATTGAGGAAGCACTGCGGAGAAGACAATATGTAGCAAGGAAGGAAGGGTTGATGGTTCTGGTCTAGTTGCTATTACATACATAGATAGGTACTTACTATATATTCATTACTAAATATTGTAGGTACCTGTATTTGTACCTACGTATCAATATTAACAACAATGCTAAAACAATATTAAGTAAGACATGATGCAAACATGATAATTACAGGGTATAAAATACAAATTAACTAACGTAGCTGAAGCCGAAGAGCATGGAATTATAAATGTATACAACTTAAGGCGAACGGTCAGGAGTCAGGAAGCATACAAATCATGAAAACTATGAAAATAGGACCTAACGTGTAGAACAGAGTATAAATTAGGAACAATTTATCAACTTCTGTGGCTGATAGAAGCAAATAAATGAGACGCATAATGTATAATTGTATCGTATAATTATGTTCTGGATTCTTCTAGTGGATTAGAATTTTGTTCTGGACAGAACTGTACGGATGTAGGTAGGTTAATATAGTTCTGGAGCGTTGAGTTGGTTGAGCCACTTGAGCCTTTTTTTTGTCTTGAGTCGATGAGTCACAGTTCCGACTAATCAGTGAGACTGAGCAATTTCGGAAAAGAAGTCCAAAATATCTTCGATAGTAAAATCCAGTGTAATCTTAGCTCCTGGGTAACAACGACCGATCAGACTCTCGATAGATTTGTACTGGACGATAAATTCCTCTTGCATAGCACGCCAGACCACCTAAAATAATATTTCAATTTTGAATTTAAATTTTGTACATCAGAGCTTTATGAGAAATTAGGAACACAATATCATATTATACTATGTTACTCATGAGAAACTTAAATCGCTTTCGTATTTTGTTTTAATGGTATACCTGCAAAAGATTCTCTTCCTCTGACAAATGCTTGTCAACCTTCTTGTAGAGGGCATCTAGACCTTTCTTCACCTCTTTGGCAGGATATTCTTTAATGACACGTTTGAGTTCTGCTCGACTAAAAGCCATTTGGTAGCCTATTTCTGACTCTTTCACACCCTGACTTACACGAACTTGAACACCCTCAAAAAATTCCTATTCAACATCATTTGTAATTATTGTATCAATTCAACATTCTGAAAAAGATTACATACTTTAAATAAGTTAATACATATCATCTGTGAAGAACCAAAATGGCCCATATCCAATTTAAGCTAGAATCAAAATGAGCTATGCCATAAAAACAAAATGCGAAACATGAGTGAAATGTTAATTAAGAGTTTTTGAAAATGTAAAATGTTCCTATTGCATAGTTTTTGAAGAGCGTAAAATTTTCTATTTACTTGTTTTTGAAAAGTGTAATTTAAATATTTTAAAAAATGCAAAATATTCTATTTAAATGGTTTCAATACATATTTCAATATTTTTGTAGATAGTGGATATTGTTTTTAGCAACAAATGGATATGGGTCATTTTGGTTCTTCAAAGACGATATATTATTGCCTTTGAAATATTTATAAGCTATTAAGCCCATTCTTACATTTAGCTTCACAAGTGGTCGTCCAAAATATTTGGTGACATAAGCATTTAGAGCCTCGTTATACTTTGATTTGGCATCCCTCTTTTGTTGGTCTAAAGCAGTCACTTTTAATTTGGATAGAATACCGTGAAGTCGATGAAAATTCTCCATTCGAATAACTTCGCCTGGGGTTTTACCCCCTTCATTTGACATACGCGAAATCCCCTCAAAGACGGCGTTTAACATCTTCACATACCATTTCTCAAGGTCACTTCGTCGGGCTGAACCACCAAAGATGGTCTCAGACATTAAGGCAAAATCCTGCGTACAGAAAAAAAGGTTTGTTCCAAAAAAAATACTAAGAAATCCTGGTACTGTAAGTACATAATTGAATTCAAGATATATTTTACAATCATACAAAATCATACATTACATCAAAATAATTTTTGACCTACTTCAAAATCAGTGACGAAAGCTAAAATTCCAGGCTTAACTTTCCTTGGTAAACGACTATCATTAATAATTTTTACATAAGAATCCATAAGACGATCAAAACTACGCTTTTCTTGGACCAGAACGGAGCCAAATATCATGCCAATGTATGTTGATGTATTTTCAGGTTTTAATGCATGATTCCCAAGTCGGACCATAGCACCCATGCAAAAACTGTTGATAAGAAACCAAAAAAGGTATATCAATGTATGGACCAATTAATTAATCCCATTCTTTGTGGGAAATGAAAATATTATTTGCTGTAGTTGTGACTATGCAATACGTACACTTAATCTGTTCAAAACTTGTTTTCGTACCTTGATTCTAATTTTTCATAATTTGTTAAAAAGGTGACAAGTTCAGATTCGATGGAACCAAATAAAATTGTCATTAATTTCCGGATTTCTCCGCTACCAGTGCTTTTAGATGGGGATGTAGCACTTGGGGTGGAGCTTGAGTCCGAAATATGAAAAAAACTAACGATGAAATTCTCTTCAGAATTTACACCAGGCTCCAAACCTTCCAATAGTTGTTCCAGGACGTCGTAAAAATGCTGCCTTTCATTGGAGTCCACCGATCTATATAGTTTAAACAATGTAATATTAATCTAGAGTTTCAAATTCAAAATGTAAAAACTGAAGAGCTTATAAGCATCGATTGCAGTGGCGGGTATCTGTTTTCACAATACATAAATTTATGACTTTACCCTTCGCCCGATCCTTGACTTTCAGTGTCCCCGTCTCGACTAGCTAAAACTCGAGTTTTTCCGAAGTAACGACCACGTATTCTCAAGTCGCTTGCTGAAGCTGTCACTGTAATTTGAAACCACATAATAAATTAAAATTTTGAATCACTCACAACTTTCGATCATTTTACAAAACTGTATTTTCTTTCGATATATTGGTTATTACACTTAGCAGTAGCTGAGGATCCAGAAATACGATTCTTAGCTTCTTCAAATAATGCTTTAACATTTCTTTCGTATATTTTTTGAATGGAGCCCGTGTAGGTTTTGACGAGAGAAGTAAAGGACTCATTGTCCATGACTTTGAGCCAACTGGTTAGCTGTGAGTACTGGGATAATTCTTTATGCATGGAAAGAAGGGGAGGAAGGCGGAATCCTTGGATTGACGCAGCCGAGTCCATCGAAGTATAATTCCCATAGTGTGTAAATAATTTAGCCAAATGTAATGTCAAGTTTTGGGAAAATTTCGTCTTGTATTTTTCCAATCTTCTTTTTTGATCGATAACGGCTTGCATCCGATGTAATGCTGGGTGGATGTTATCCTGTTTAAAAATGTAAGCTTATAAGTGACTTGTACAGTTTAAAAAATATGACATTTATAGGAGCACATCAGTTATGGATTTTAATTTTACACACTAAATAAAATTTATTGTTTAAAAAGTGTTTAACAAGCCATTCAAAGAGCAGTTCGAACCTCTAAAGTAAGAGCATCGCGGAGGCTAAAGACGGCTTGGGATGCTTTTTGAATTCCTTGCGCTGTGCTTAAGTCAGCATTAAGAATTGAAGGTCCGGCAGGGAAGTCTAAAGTTTCAATCAAAGTTGATAACTCATTAAATAAAAGTTGATTATTTTTAGCAGCAGTTCCCATCTGTGAATTTTCCTCTTCAATTTTCTCGACAGCATTTTTAACTTGAATCACAGCATCTTCATATTCTTGTAATTCCGTTTCAATTTCTTCCAAAGCACCAATAGATATATCGATAGAGTCCATGAGTGCATTCACCTGCGTCTCCGACTCCATAATACTGTGAATGTTTTCACCATCCAAGATTGACAATTCTTTCGCTAATTGCTCCATAAATGCTTCTGCATTCACAACAGCATTCTCTGCCCGGCCAAGAACTTTCTCAAGGTCAACTTCTTCTCTTTCTGTTAAACCAAAGTCCTCCTCATCACTCTCGATAATTTGACCATCTTTTGGAACGGACACCATTGGAATGCTCGAGCGCTCAGTTTCATCTTCGTCTACTTGATAGTTGACAAATTTGGGACTCCGATGAAGCCGTGAACAAATCTAATTGAGCAGCATCAAAATAAAATAAATGTATTAACAATTTGAAATGTTTATGACTGCACACTGGCAGTACATCAGCATCATAACACACTTTACTAATATTCATGATTTTATTGTAGCACTTTACATTTTACATAAAATATCATATAATTCAAAATGGTAATTTTATTATGAGTAACTGCTATTATTACCTGATGCAATAGTGAAAAGAATGCAGCTTTTTCTTCGATAGACGTTGCAATCCATTGATAAGATTTTTCGAGTTGCATGTCAAATTCTCCCGAGTCCTAGTTCAGAATTAATAGAAATGTAGATGCATGACATTGCCACCTAATACGCGTATGACGAAGACTATACACTTAAAATTAATCCAGGTCTAAGACACTTCTTTAAGTAGAACGAACCTTAGTTTTGAAATTGATTTCTTTTAAGCTCGATAACGTCCATTCATGCTTCCTTTTGAAACCTTTTTCCGTCTTTTTTACCTATTAAAAACCAGAGATAAAACAAAATCCCACAAATTAAATATTTCCAGAAACGAGACAGAAAAAAAGTTTGATATTGGCATATTGTGCATATACATTGTTCCATAAACGTCAAACATTAAACAGCGTCAAACGTACTGTTGACTGTATCGGCAATTTGAATAAAAATTTTAATGAACAATATGAAATCCATTATGTTTTACCAGATATATAGTAAATCTTATAGGTCTTTCGATACTTCCCGTGATGCACAAAAAACTGGGCGATTTCTTCTTTCTCGCTAAAGAATTAACTGAAATCACACCGTGAAGCCTTTCTTTTGAGGCTTGAAAAATCGCCTTTTGTAACTCAAATTTGATTCCACTCATTATGGAATTCGTATAATTTAATTTGGTGATTGATAAAGATTGTGACACGAAGTCACATAAAAAAACCACTACCCGGGCACTAGGTAGGTAGGGAAGGGGAATAAGGGAATCACGGTCACACAAAACTAAAATGACAAGACGTCGAGGTCGAGAAGGAGACGGAGACTGGAGACGGAAGATAAAAGATAGAGGCGGATAATAGTGGATAGGCGGATTTTTTGTTGAGAAAAATTAAATTAAATTCTTCCGCCTCCAAAAGTCAACTGACTCGTATTTTCTCAATGTTTTTCTTCTCTGTTCCGTACGTCAGCATTAGGAGTATTTGGACTACGACAGATGGAAAATACGCAAAATTGTTTGCCTCCTGTGAGAATTGAACTCACGACCCCTGGTTTACGAGACCAGTGCTCTGCCCCTGAGCTAAAGAGGCTGTTGAGAAAACTGGGTCCAAAATAGGTTACATCATCTACAAAGCATAAGAAGTACATATCACCACCACTGCGCTAGTTACACACTATACCAAAGTTCCATATACTTACATACTTACCTACATACCCACGTACAGTTCAGCGTTAGTGTTCGCAAGTTCCTCGTTTTCTTTTCATGTTATTTTACGCCTTCCAGTTTCCAAGTTCCGATTTTAGTTACACTCGATCAAATTCGATAAAATTAATAATCAGTAGTTTTCTCGCACACGATTGAACATAGTAATGATTGATACATGAATAAAGTTCCAGTCAGTACCAGCACCAGTTCCAGCTCTTAATCATTTCTCTATATCAACGGCTGTATACATTCCAGATGGCGCCTTTTTTAAACATTGGCGCCATTTTTTAAACATCAGCGCCATTTTAAACACCGGTGCCGGTGCCATTTTTTTAAAGGCGCCATTTTAAACATTAGCGCCATTTAAAAAATATATAATAGCATAGCATAAAATATGATGCGCATACAAAAATTTGAATTTGAAAAGATAATTTAGCAAAAATAAATTGTCAGAAATAAACTAGTCCTTATCTAAAAATAAAATCACATCTTTTAAAAATAAATTGGCTTAATTTTTCTTATTTTTTCGGAAATACTTCGTGTAGGGGCAGCAGTGAAGGTTCAGGGCAGGGCTGGACGAAGGAATTACTTTTAAGCAGCAATTTGTATTTATTGAAAAGTTTTATATAGTTTTTTATTTTACAATATTTTAGAAAAGTGTATAAAAGATTCTATTCACATGTTTTAGAAAATTTTAAAATGTTCTATTTGCTTGATTCTGAAAAGTGGAAAATGTTCCATTTACATGTTTTTGAAAAGTTCAAAATGCTCCATTTACATGGTTTTTTAACGGTGTTAAATGTTTTATTTGCATGTTTTTAAAATGTGTCAAAAAAAATTATTTACGTGTTTTTGAAAAGGCAAAATATTCTAATTACTTACATACAGCGGGGGCTCCCTACGCTGGCCACATTATCCGGCCCTGGTTCCATGGGGGTCCAGTTTCACATTTCGGAATTTTTATTCGGTTCCAGTCGCAGTTAGTTCCAGTTTCCAGATCTCCTTCTCATCTGACACACTTATTTTAAAAATTCCTATGCATACTGTACGCCGTTTAGTATCCGTCATATAGTTCCATTGTTCTATACCGGTCGGTCGGGGCTACTCATATAGTCACTATTCACATTCACTATAGTCAGTAGCAACACGGCACGGTACCGGTAATTAAGCTAAAGAACTTTCGCACCTCCGCATATTTATATTACACTAACTATAGTTCACCAGGAAGTGTTATAGTCTAATAATAAATGCCATAACCGTGTAGCCCCGTACAGTAAAGATACGCCTAGATATGATTCTAGGGTAAAGTAGCTCCATCAATTTAAATATTAATATTTAAATTACTTAAAAATTCAAAACTGACTTAAGTTAATAATTCATGACCAGAACCAGAACCAGACAGAAACCAGAAAATTAACACGAGTTGTTACGTTCTGCCTGCCTATAATACTTACATCAAATATAAGTATAATACTGCCTGAAAACATAATATTATTCTGGAAAATTGAAGTATATATGTGGTAGTCCAGAGGCAGTTTAGCCCACAAGCCCAAGATCCTTCTGGACTAGTCCAGAAGAAGTTTCCTTCGGAAACTTTAGCGGACCATTGTAGACTCTTGTGGTAGATTTTCACCCACAAATGAATTTCAATCAATGTATTTGGTTAAAACTGTTAATAAGAAAACTTATTTAGGTTAATTGCACGCTTATATCATCAGCAAAGAGCTCAATTAAGAAAAAGTCGGATCTTCTGGACTAGACCACGAGGTCCCAAATCACGAAAAGCAAGTATTTTTAGAATGATAGATGCGTACAATGCAGCAAATTAATTCTTCTTATCAACAGTTCCCACACTATTCAATGATTTATATTCAGTTTTGGGTGAAAATTCAACTTCAAAGCTTCAATTGGTCACACTAAAGAAAGACCTTGGGCTTGTGGACTAGTCCTTTGGGCCAATGGACTGAATCGACCTCTGGACTACCACATATACATGCCGAACCATAGAACTAAAACACATTATCTATTTGTAATTACTTAAATGAACATAGTTTTTTTTTATTCATATCACGACATCATAATCATTCATAATCATCCATATAACAGTAAATGTAATCGTACTCATAATAATCACAAGTGAAGCTAAACCATTCGATTTTATGATTAATTATTATTATAGTAGGTAGAAAAAATAGAAAATAGATTGCTACTGTTAATTAAATAGTTCTCTGACTGTCTCTTCCTTCGTTTTCGATTATTATTTACTACTTATTGGCATTTTCTGTTTGAACCATAAAATAAGGATATTTCACGGCTTCGGTTTCGTTCGGTATATTAGTATATATTCGCAAATGTGGCGGATGCCTAATACTTAATACATAATTATTAATTACATAGTACATAAGAGATATTATCTACGTGCGTCAACAACTGCAATAATTCTGTATGTTACATTCTACTTAAAGAGACATCAACATTTTTACAACTTCGGGAAAGATGAATAATATGTCCACAGTACAGCCTCTACTATGTATTGACATTATTATTTACAGTTTCAAATGACACGAAGCCCAGCCCCAGTGTCGAATTCGCCTTCCAATTAAATATGTGATTTAGCAACATTTTTGTATTTATTTGTTCACTTCGCTCGAACGCCGAACTCTTTTCTGTTGAGTTAGAAAATTGACATAATTACATATCGTCTGTGAAGAACCAAAATGACCCATATCCATTTGTAGCTAAAAACAATATCCACTATCTACGAAAATATTGAACATGCCTTGAAAGCATTTACCTTGAAAGCATTTAAATAGAACATTTTACACTTTTCAAAAACATATAAATAGAATATTTTGCACTTTTCTAAAAAATGTAAATAGAACATTTTTCAAAAACATGTAAATAGAACATTTTACACTTTTCAAACACGCGGAATTATAACATTTTGAACCTTTTCAAAGCCATGTAAATAGGACATTTTACATTGTTGAAAAACATTAAAATAGAAAAGGGAAAAAACTTTCCAAAACTTCTAATTAACATTTTACAAATGTTTCTCATTTTGTTTTCATGACATAGCTCATTTTGATTCCAGCTTAAATTTGATATGGGTCATTTTGGTTCTTCACAGATGATATGGGATGATATGATATTGTGCACTTCCTTCCCTTTTTAGTAAGATGGGTAGGTGGGTGACATCATACATTTTTGAATATTGTCAAGGCTAAGAAGATCCACCCTTTTAGTCGTAGCCAATCATTGAAATATGAGCCGGTAATAAAAATATGCAGTATATACATGTATATGGCTATAATACTTTGTATTATCAGTACAAAATAGTGCGAATACCTACCACCTTTAGTCCTAATTATACTTGTGCTATGCAGCTACAAATATTACTATAAGCTATGTAAATAGCCCACTATACCCCCAAGGAGGTACTCAATTTAATCTGAAATAGTTTCAATTTAAATCCCATACTTACTAATATTTATTTAAGTAAACTAGGAACTGAGCAGAATCGTGAGAGGTGGTCGTTGTATTTGGCATAATAGTACAATGAAAGACCTTTTTAAACTGTAATAAAATATAAATCTGCCTTAATTCTGTGCAGTTTAACGCTTGAATATTTTTAGGCCAAAAATGCTAACACACATTAATGTTTGTATCAAATGTATTACCTGTGCATACTTACATATAATTATAATTTGATGCATGCAATAAGTGTTTATGTATTATATCAACATAACTTTATATTACAGCAGCCCGTTCCCGTTCTACGGCAGGATGGACGGCGGACGGCACACGGAAAAATAGAAAGAGGCATATTTTATTTTAGTTTTTTTGTGTAGCAGTCAGGCATTTTTTAATGTTTTTATGGAGGTTGACATTTTCAAGTATTTCTTTGGACACTCTGCGACTTTTGACACCTCGAGTATTGTGCATAATTATTTATTTGATTAGGAATTGTGAGTATTGCGAGCAATTTCAAAATAGGATTGCGGCCAACATATATAGTGGAAACAGCGTAATATTTACTTAAGCTTAAATTTTTTTATTATCTAGATCTGATTTTGATGTATGTATTATTATGCTTTTATATATTTTTTATTTTATACCATACAGTACGTGCAGAGTAGGAAGGTGGAAGGACAGAGAAATACATAAGAAAAAGGGCAAAGACGAGATTATATACCATCTAACGGAACCGTCTCCGTCTTGGTTATAGAAATGTAGTCTCTTTTTGAAGAAATGTCGTCTTCGCATTCGTCTCATATCGTGAATCGTAAGTGAAGAGTCAAAATAACTCATTTTAAATTTTAACTAGAAAATTAAATTGGGCTATGTACATAAAACACTAAATGAGATAATTGCATAAAATGTTAAATACGGGCTTTTGAAATGTTTGCTACTCACATGTTTTTGGGAAGCGCAAAATATTCAATTTAAATTGTTTTGAAAAATGTAAAATGTTCTATATGCATGTTTTTGAAAAGCGTAAAATGTTCTTTATGCATGTATTTGAAAAGTGTAAAATGTTATATTTAAATGTGTTTGGGAAGTGCAAAATATTCCATTTGCATTGTTTTCAAAAGCGTAAAATGTTTTATATGCATGTTTTTCGAAAAGTGTAAAATGTTCTATTTACTCTATTTACTGTATACATGCTTTCATGAACATGATATTTTTTTTGTAGTTATGTAGAAGTTAGAAGGCAGAAGGTAAGTAAGTATACTTTTCGTTTTCAGCAAGAATGGAAATGGGCCATTTTGATTCTTCACCAAAAACGATATGTCGTATGTATAATATGTATGTTCGCCTTGAAGTATCTGTGAATCTGTATGAATCTCTGTCGTCTGCTGAATCTCTGACTCTGACAGAAAAGAGGGCCCTATATACTTGCAGTGCAGTGTGCAGCTCTGGTTCTTGCAGATTACATTTTTTAGTAGTACAATGTAAGTAACTGAATGTAAGCGAAGTTTTACAGGAATTGTACCATATATTATTAGCAACTGGGAACTGACTGGTGGAAATGGGGAATGGGGACTCCTCTCTGACAGACTCTGAACTGAAAACATCTGAAGCGTGTAAATAATAATAAATACTTAAATAATCTAATTCCATTGCACTCATGACTCACGCTCAGAACAGAAGGACGACAGAGCCCACAACAACAACAACAACTGACAAGTGACACGTACAACAACAGGATAATAATCTGTGCTAATCAATAGTATTATTACTTAAGTACTTTCTACTTAACGTCAAACGTGCTAAAGTTGACTACTAAAGAGTTTGAATGGAAGTACATACTACGTAGGATAATAAAAATACTACTTAACATTTCAATTCTCAACCAAAGTTTACACAATTTTTGACTTTTGTTGGTTGAGCGGTGCTCTGGTTCTGGTTCTGGTTCTTTTTTTTGATTTAATGATTAAATAAAGAGAAAGACAGCGTCACCGTGTTAAAAAGTTAAAGATTGAACAGATTGACAGTGACAGTTGGTTGACGTTGGCGTTGACCGAGAAAAATGACTGGGACTAATATAGGATTTTCGTACAATTAATTGCAATATCTAAATATCTATACACACAAGCTTAAAATATTATAAAGTCAAAAGTTGAGTGACTGCTGGAGTTCAACTTCAAACTTGGATCTTGGACATAGATAAAACATAAAATAACCAACAACTAAGTAAGTAACTTGCGATTGCTGTATAACCAATAACTCTGAATATTATTTTAGCTTATTTCCGATTTCGTCATCAGTCAGTCGTGAACTAATAACCGACATAATCTTGTTTCTAGTATAATGCAGTAGTCCAAAAAAGAGTAATCTCATACTTAAGTACTTCTTAAGGTATTAATTAATTCGAAAAATAAATCGTTGGTCAGTCAGTCATCGATCGTCGATCGTGCTTTCGAAGCAATAGTTAATAAATATGTAAATGCGAAGTTGTAAATAGGTTACGATAAGTATGAAGTAATTACAGCGTATATTCAATATTGTTAAGGGCATAGTTAGTTCTTTTACAAGAATCAAGACGCAATAATACTCGAGAAAATGATAATGGATGTGGACGTCGTCGACTTCGATAGTTAAAGATTAAAGAAAGAAGCTATCTGTAAAAACTGACTAACCGTAACCGTAACCCGTAAATAAGTAAAATCCCAAACACTTAAAACTAAAAGTCATACGTAAGTATTAATGATTAAAGTAAATGCGTTTTAAAACTTTCAAGTTTTTTTTCTCAAACAATATATATACATACATATTATATCTATGCAAACTACGACAATACGAATATAACAAACTATTAACTTAAACTTAATAACTAAAAGGATAAGCTAAAGGCAAGAACTGACTGAAGACAAAGACGAAGGATGGCAAAGACCTAGAATTTTCATCTGTATTTATTCCCCCAAGTATGTATTTAACACTACTACCATTCATGGATTCAAAATTGACGTTCCGTCTCAAAAGCTCCATTATTTTCTTCTGATTGTGATAAAGACCTACTTTTTCGAGTTTGACATTTCCTTGGTTGTTGAAAAAGTTCCTATCTACTTATGCGATTGTGATGTGCGATGTCGATGTGACTTTCTTCTTTTCTATTTTGTTCCCTATACAACAACTCCCAATTGAAATTAAACACTATACACTCTGTGCTAATGTTCAGTGACTGTGCTATTGAATTGACGACTGACTGACTGACTGTACTGGGTAGAAGAACTCAAAAGATATATGGGGATGGGGATGATCAGCAGAAATCACGATCAAAGTCAAAAACATTTTTGAGCACTATTACTTTACTATACAGTTCTACATGAAAAGGAGATGATAACGAGTCTAAATCTGAATTGTGTGATCGTTTAAAGTTAAAAAAGTTTTCTACTCGAACGAAACTCAGGAGAGAGGACGGAGAGACATAATATATTTTCTCAGTATTCATTCAAAATTTACAAATTCCCAAAGTACATCTAATAGGGAAGCCATTTAGTTTTTGTTCGAAATATTATTACGAAATAACTTTCAAATCAAGAACTAATAAGGACAGTGAATTTATTGTCTAACAGTCTAACTAGTATAACGTATAAAAGCAAAACATTTAAATACCTAACACATACTTAAAAGTAAAATTAAATTGAAAGTTTCAACAACAATCATAGTACATTCTCAGTACCTAATGAAGTGCAGTACAAAATTTTAAAGTTAATTATTCATAATGTCATGCGTACAGCCAACAGCGTTAACTATCAAGAACTAATCAGTATTAAATCCAAGACTACTTTGATCAACGATCAAAGATTAACAAAAGTGTACTAAATTGACGGGAATTGCTCCAAAAATAGCGTGTTAATAACCTGCCTGCTGGGAAAACGAGGAATTTGACCGTTGTTTCGTTTGTGTTGTTATTGTTCCAGTTGATTGACATTGACGTCTTGACGTTACGAGGCTTGAGCTACAACAAGGTGAGATAATACACAACCTTTGACCTTGTTAAGTAGTGATTCGCATAACTATATTATGTACGCTCAACTTTGTTCATTTGACATTGTAGTAGATCATAGACTATAGTACAATAATAATATAATAATAAAATTATAAAATCTGTTATCTATTTACTGAATGCTGAACTTGAAACTTTAAAAAAATCAATGTAAGCAATACAGATGCATACAAGGAATGCGTGGTATAGTTAAATACTTGGGTACACACACGTTTATTTTATGCAAAAGGTATAGCTATTATAACTATAGGCATGCAAATATCATGCAATGGTAATATAGATTGATATTCATAATTTTTTTTAGTATTCTTTCATGGCCCATTTGATTTGCCACTTTTCATTCACCTCTCTTTCTGTTATTTTTATATTTTTCTATTTTTATTACCCATTTGTCCTTACAGTTAAGTAGTAGCAGCCAACAGTCTCAATCTTAGTTCCCAATATACTAAAATACTTACGGTTTGTTCACGGCAATCTGCAATAATAATAATAATACAATATAAATTACTGTTCAAAAAAATTACTTAGGGGAAATTGGAAATTGACTTGTTGATTTTGTTGAATATTTTGTTCATTATTTTTGTAATTATTTCGAAATTGCATATAGATAAAGACACATCACATTACCGATTACCGTTAGGTAATCCGTAATGTGCACTTCTATCCAATTTGGAACATAATAAGTTTCGATGTCGACTTGGATTTGGATTTAATTACAATTTTGCAGGAGACACGAGGGATTTTCTACCTATATGCTTAAAAGAATCTTTTATACTTTTACAATGTACTCGATCGTTGATCATCGTGGTGATGGTGCATTGACACTGTATGACACACACTTTCAACCAACGAATAAGAAAATGAACAAATTTTGTTGTTGTTGTTTTTTGTCTTTGTTTTCATATCCTTTTTTTTCGTCTTCGTCTTCTTTTCTCTTTGAATTTTGATTGTGTCTTAAAACCTATTGTCTGTTTGTCTGTCAGTCTCCGTCTCCGCTGTCTTCTTTCTCGAAGCGGATTTTTGTTTTCACATAATTATATTTTCAATTTATACACTAAATTACATCGCTTATATACTTATGTCGCATCGTAAGGAAAAACTTTCCTACAGCGGTAGCTCTTTCTACCGTTAAAGTTATCGGCAGAGCTGCTGATACTGAACTGACATTTTATATGGGAAATTCCGAAATCCTTCAATCCAGTTGAGATGATGATGATCTGTGCAAAAGTAGGAAAATGTAGAGTTTTTAATTCAAATTCCTGATTAAGACATTACTATTTTTGGGGATTTCTTAAGAAATAAAAGGATGCTTTTGAGTATAGTGAATTTACTTGAACATTAAATCACAAAGAAGGTTAAAATTAAAATTATACTAATAATTTTCTTCAGTAAAATGCTTCGGCGGTTGTCATTAATATCGTTGTCGTTAAATTATTGGTTCAATAATTTGTGTATAATTTCCCAATTCAAAAAGTAATTACATCTGCGTTTAGTATTATGTGCAAATTAAAACAGTAGTACAGGTCAGGTTTATATAGTATAATATGTAGGGATATATAAAATATCAGTGATCAGTGAGATGGCCCTAAGGCTGTCGTTTTCATTTTTATTTTCCATTTCGTTTGGTGAACTTCAATTTCTATACTTGTTTGTGTATAGCAAAGTAATAAAGTAACGTACCTAATGCAATTATGATCCTGATATGTAAATTGGACTCGGATCAATTATTGTATTGGTGCAGTGCACTTATAGTTAGAGCGGCAGAAGAATTTGAGACGGAAAGCAGAGCATATTATACGAATTACGAATCAAATCTTAAAAAAGCATATAATTATTACACATGCTCGACGTTCGAACAGCTCGTCAGTGAAGAATCAAAATAATCCAACTATCCATTTTCGCTAAAACCAAATGCACTATAACAACAACAACAAAATATCAAGATCCTTAAAACATTTAAATAGAACAATTTACAAATTTCAAAAACATGTAAATAGAACATTTAACACTTTTCAAAAACATGTAAATAGAACATTTAAGACTTTTCAAAAACATGTAAATAGAACATTTAACACTTTTCAAAAACATGTAAATAGAACATTTAAGACTTTTCAAAAACATGTAAATAGAACATGTAGCACGTTTCAAAAACATGTAAATAGAACATTTAACACTTTTCAAAAACATGTAAATAGAACATTTAAGACTTTTCAAAAACATGTAAATAGAACATGTAGCACGTTTCAAAAACATGTAAATAGAACAATTAAGACTTTTCAAAAACATGTAAATAGAACATTTAACACTTTTCAAAAACATGTAAATAGAACATTTTGCACTTTTCAAAAATGGGTGAACAGAACCTTTAACACTTTTCAAAAACTCATCGTAAATCAAAATTTACCCATCCATTTATCTACCAATTTAATTTTTTTTTCGATACACATAGCTCATTTTAATTCCAGCATAAATTGGATATGGACCGTTTTGATTCTTCACTGTCGATATATTGTGAGCCCTAGTATACCTACATGGTAGTAGTAACTAGTAACTAATGGTAATGTTTGACTCTCTTGATTACAAACTACAATAATTATTATATTGCTGTTCAAAAACTGGTTAATGTTTTACTAATGTTTATATAGTTTGGTCGAGGACTAATACTCCTATAGTATCTGCTATGCTCCGCGTCTGATGATCGTTTATAATAATTTAATCTTCATCCCCATCACATCACATCACTTTTTCTGCCCTCATTCTCTTCCTTTTTTTTTATTATTTATTTTGTTTGTTTTTTTGCCAACTTTTCCTTCATCATTTTTCATCTTTTTTGCACTCCTCGCAATATTATTGACTACAAGCAAACTATATACCTATAGTATAGGTAAGTCCTGGTCCTGGCCCTGACTACAATTTACTAATGAAAAACGAAATTACTTTTCATATATTACCTAGGTATAATTATCTATGTCTATAGATATATACCTATGCCCCATGCTGCTATACTATAAGGCTAACGTTTGGATTGTATCTATAAGCTAAAAGTTGTGATGCTCGTATTAGTATATATGGTACTGTTTGATTGTTGAAATGTTGATTGTTTTGAATCTCATTCATTTGTCATATAGATAGATAGAGGCTTTAAAAGCAATTGTGCGATCTCATCTCATCTCTCTCTCTCTCTTCATCGTATCGTATCGTGCAAAAAAAAGCAAAACTTTTTCAAACTTGCCTATGGTCATTTCATTATTGTTGCTCAGTCTTCAATTCACTATCTGGCTGCACAACAAAAGCTATAGGTATAGCTACATAACAATCGACCAAAAACTGGCTTTGCATTGGCTTCGAACTCGACTTCGACTTTGGCGATAGCGATGGGTTTTGGTATTATTCAGCATCATAGTCATAGCTTGTATTCACAAGTCACTAATCACAAGAATCACTAAAGTTCTATTGTTACCACTACTACTACCTAGGGAGGTATTTAGATTTTTTTTTAAAGTCTATGACTGTCACAGGCGTGTTGTTGTCGTTGTTATAGTGTCTGTAGACTGTAGTTTGCAGTATTATTAAATATATGCTTTACACTATATGAAGACATTTAAGTATTTGGTTGGACGTGGACGTTGTCTATAATTTATTTTTATTATTTAATATACTACCTATACCCTCATATGGGCTATGACTATGGGTATGCTTACAATTAAAATATATGTAGATAATTATATCTCCCACATTTAAAGTACGACATGTTAAACAGTCACTCTCACAAGTAAACATCCTGACATCATGGTTTCTGAGGAATTTCAAACTTTGATGAAAATAGTATCTAAACACGATTGTGATTTCCGCTGTTTGTTCCCAGTTGCCCGCCAAAGTTAAAGAAAATCGATTTTTCAATATTGTTTGGATACAAAATTTGAAATTTACTTACGATCGTTGAACTATTATCTACAAATAAAATTTCTGGATTTTTGAAAATTCGAAAAATGTTGATTTTTTAAAAAATATTCAGAAGAGCCTTATTTTGAAGAGTTCACCTAAAAGCCTTGCTTTTTCAAAAAATTTAAAATTTTCGAATTTTCGAAAACCGATTAAATTTGTAGAAGTAAAATATTTTAAAGATACGATTTTCATGATCGTTTTTGTTTTTAAATCCCCTATTTAACCATGGAGTGAGCCATGCATGGAGGAACCAGGTCAGGGTGTTTACTTGTCAGTGATAAATAAGTACTGTACTGTGACTGTGACTGCCTGTAATATACACTATGTTGAATTGTATTCGAATTCCAAGTCGAGGAAGTATTTACGGTCTAAACCTAAACTCTAAAAACGTCTAAAAAAACTGGAAGTACTACTTAAAATCCGCGTAGCAGTCCTAGTAAAGGGAAAAGCGAAAATGCTTTATCTACAGTCAACATTTTTGAATATTTTTGCTGTCACGTACAACGTATATATGTACTATGTATAGGGAGGCACACTAGTAGTTAAATAATGTAAGCTTTGCAGGTGTATTACGTACGTGGAAAAATGGCAAATATATCAGTATATTATGTACTATAGTCACATGTCACTTAATACTTAAACATAGATGTTAATAGCGCAGTTAGGACGACATACATATAATATTATAATGTTGTTGAATTTTTTTTGCACACACATTTTCAAATAAGTTTCCTCGTTCCTTGGTTTTGTTTTGGACTTTCAACGCTTCATTCGTTTCGTTTTTCGTTTCAGCGTTTGTTTTTGTTAAGGGATTTGTGTGGGATAAGTATGACTAGATAGGTATCTGTGTGACGCATGTATAATTGATACTTATTTACATTTATGTATCTGTATATTATGGAGATTTCGAGACTACCATAATCTGTGAGGATTACTCTATTATTTTATTGAAGTTAATTGAAGACACTTTTCCGAATTATTGCACAATAGACAATACTTTAGTTACATATATTATTAAGAAAAGGGATCGTGTATTTTTTGAAATGGTTAAAACATGTTTTATTATGTAATTGATATAGTTTTTGAAAAGTAAATTTATGGATTTAGTCATGTTTAAATGTTTACATGGGAAGTGTTGACCTATTGAAAGATAGGATTTTTTTTTAAATTTTAAATCCTCCTTAAAGTGAATGAATCTTCATTAAAATGTAGTACGTGACACTTACATACTTACGAAATATTGTTTAGGGTAAAAGCAAACATATGAATTTAGTTTTTTTTATAATTTGAAGTATGTCATATTTTTAAAAGCGTTTTTGAAAATTCAAATCAGACTTATTTTTAGGCATTTTTGAAACTTTAAAACAAACAAATTTAAGCATTTAAAAAAATTCCAAAAAGGCTTATTGTTCAAGCATTTTTGAGACTTCGAAAAAGAACGAATTAAAGGATTTTCAAATTTTCAAATCAGGCGTCAGACGTATTTGCATAAACCTTTTTGAATTTGAAGCTTCAAATCAATCATATTTAAAAAGCCTTTTCGAAACTTTAAATAAGAACGAATTAAAGGATTTCAAAAATTCCAAATCAAGCGTATTTAAGCCTTTTTAAAACTTTAAGACAGAGCGAATTTCAGATTTTTCAAAACTACAAATCAGGCGTATTTAAACGTTTTTGAATTTAAAACACAAACGAATTTAGGCCTTCTTAAAACGTCAAAAATAAACGAATTTTAAGTCTTTTCAAAACTTGAAAACCTATCAATCTACAATTTAAAAAAAAAATTATCTGTAAGAAATATTCTAGTTTTTAAACCTTTTTCGAAGTGGCAAATACATCCATTTTTCCGGCAAAAAATAAAAAATCGTTAAAATAACTGGAGGATGGATAAAATACTTTGCACGTTGCCTAGCATCGTAGTATTACATATGTAGATAATAGTGTGTAGCTTTGGTTAGTGTTGAATTTGTGTGTGTGTGTGGAATGTGCGAGTGGTGTGAGGATGTAAGTTTTTGTTTTGAGTTGTGGAGGAATAAATGTACCTACCTACATGTATAGGGTTGGGTAAGGCAGCGTCAAAATGACTATAGTAAAACCATAAGAGAATGATTCGAGATTGAGTTAACAGTTTACGAGCCTTTGGGCCATTTTGTGAATTGTAGTCTACTCTCTTCCCCAGTTGTTCCCCATCATTATTATCATTAAAATGAACCCATATACACGGTTCATGATTTCTTTTTTATATTCCACCCAACACAGAGTACATGGACAGGTACACTCACACACACACTCTCTGCATTGCATTCTGTCTCTGTCCTTTTCTGCCAAGTGCATTTCTCATTTTCATTTCATCAAATACGTCCTGAGTGAAGAATTAAAATGGTCCACATTATATTTAAGCTGGAAATGAGCTGTGTTAAGAAAGAAGAAAGAACTAAACGAGATACGGGCGCAAAATATTAATTATTACGAGGTTTTGAAAATTGCAAAATGTTTTATTTGCATCCTTTTTGAATATTGAAAAATGTTTATTTGCATGCTTCTTAAAAGCTGCAAAAAGTTTTATTTGCATGCTTCGTGAAAATCGAAAAATCTTTTATTTGCATGCTTTTTGAAAAGTGCAAAAAGTTTTATTTACATGGTTTTTGAAAATTAAAATTTTTTTTATTTGCATGCTTCGTGAAAAGTGCAAAAAGTTTTATTTGGTTTGCTTCGTGAAAAGTACAAAATTGTTCCAATTACATCTTTTTAAAAAGGGCAAAATATTCCATATTTACGTGTTTTAAAAGGTACTTCCAAAATATTTCATTTTGAAGCTTTAAATAACTCGTTCCGGAGTTAGCTTAAACTTTGCCTCAAAACCCGGGAATTACTGGGGACCGGGGGAGTTCCTGATTGTCCTGGGAGTTGATAGAGTCCCCCGAGTGTTACTTGAAACGTTTCCCCAAAACCCCGGGATTTACAAGGGACCTGGGAGTTGGTAGGGAACCCGGAGATTCCTGAAACTTTACGGTACTTGTTTTCGAAAAGTTCAAATTGTTTTATTTACATGCTGTTAGGGTCATATTTCGTTTTTATTGCAGATAGTGCATTTCATTTTAAGCAAAAAATGGTAATGGGTAATTTTAATACTTCACTCCCGTTACATGAGAGTAACTCTCTGCTCTCGTATTATGACGTATACTAACGTAGGTATATAATACCTTAACTTTTGTCTACTACAACTACTACTACTATGTAAGTACTTCTTGACGAGAATTTTACAGAGAGGAGAAGAGAAGAGTTGCCGTTCTTTTCTTTCTTGGTTTGGTTTTGGTGTTGTCAGTCAGTTGTGTTAATCGGCATCGGCGTCGGTGTCCACATCCGCTGTAGTACTGTACCCTCTACACTCCACTACCTTAAGTATACCATTAAGATTTATTAGTTTACCTATGTGTCTTCCCCCTCACACTACGCTATACCTCACTCCTTCACTGACAAGAAAGTAATTTGCATTTTTTCCATATTCCATGCACATTACTTACACTACTTAATTTGAATTTTAATACTGCATATCATTCCATCCCAAAGGAAGGAATTAATTCCGAGAGGAAATCCCCATATGAGAGAGAGAGAGAGAGAGAAATCAAAACCAAAGCAATAGTATTACAACAGTGCAACTCTGAATTTTGGATTAATTCGATTGGAATCCGCTATTGAAATTATTGGAATAGAATAATATAATTGGAGGTAAAAATTAATATATACAGAATTACATATAACATAATTTTTAGTTGGAATTTTTAGCTAAGTTAATTTAGTTAAGTTACATTTTTATTGGCAAATTTTTAATTATATCGTCCTGCCTAAATGTAAACAAACACCCAAGTGTAAACGATAGAATTTTGTGTGTCAAAAACTTTCAAAATTTGATATTCTAAATTGCGATACGAAATTCTTTACAATCTCAGTGCAGGATAGAAATTTGAAATTTTGAAAATTTTGGTATAAAGATAGCCACCGTTCACACTTAAGTAGGCTTTTGTTTGCATTCTTTCAGTGATTGGATTTGTGGATAGGGATAAAACAAATAATGGAAGGCATCATTTTTTCAAATTAATTCAATAATTATTTTTATGAAGATGTGTGTATATAGAAGAAATAGTCTTTTTATTTTAACTTTTAATTTCCATTCAAAAATTCTGCCAAAATTAACGGGCAAATTAATTTGCAAAATTTGAGTAGTATTTTTCTACTTTCTATACGCGCTTATTGGTCTGTAGGATAAAAATCATAAATCATAAATCAAGGTTTATTATATTTGGAGGATTTATGTGCGTGCGCTACTCATTCCGATTGATTGCTCTTTTGGCTTTGGTTAATTGATGAAATGGAAATTGAAATAGGAAGTGTACAGACATATTTCCATTTCCTACTATATAGCCTATATAGTTTTTTCTTTGTTTCTTTTGTGTTGTGAGTGAGACAGCGCTCTGTATTCCGTAAACACTGAGTGCAATTTATACGTAGCATGGCTTATCTGTCTCTGTCTGTATCTGTAAAAATAATAAAAATACTATCTACAGAATTGAGTATGATTCAATTCAGAATGCAAATAACTCAACTACATATAATAGTAATAATATACAGAGCTGAACTATATATATACTGAGAGTGCTATAATAGCACTCCTCCAGTTTATAGTAGGTTTATTATTTATTATGTATTATTTGCATTGTATCTTGCACATAGAAAGTGCTTTTTTGTTTTTTTAAGTGGAGAATGTGGAGATATGGGATATAGATTATAGATAGATATGCAGATAACATATTATGCAGGTTGAGTCTGGGATTTTTATTATTTTTATTTGGATTTTTAGCGTTATGTTATGTACGACTCGTTACTCCACACACACACACACACAAACTTGTCTCATACTTTTGTAATGTGTTCTCTCAGTTTTTTTTACTACTTGACTGTCGTTCATTTCTGTTTATTTATTTAGTTATTTAGATTTTATTCCTTTTCCTGGTTATTAGTGTTAATACCTTAATACTGGCACTGCGATTATATGCTTGTGATCTTCCTGACTGCAGTATAGGGGACGACTGCAGCATAGCCAGATTGAAATGTGTGTTTGTTTATTATTTAATTTGTCTGAGAGAGTGTCGTTTACTTTACATACACGCAGGTAGAAACACATTGATGTAGCACGTTGAGGATTAGAATTTTGGAATTTATTTTTATTTTTATTATTATTTAAAACTAAAGCAAGTATCAACTCCGAAGAGCCAAAAAGTCAACAGTCAAAACTTTCATATTTCCATTTTCATAAATTATTTCAGTCAGACAGAACGGACATTGTGATATATGCAGTCATATTTAGCTGCCTATGCCTATATAGTATATTATTTCATAGGTGTAGGTTTGACGGATGTGGAAGTTGGAAGTGGAAGTTATGTATTATGCAAAGTTATAGGTCAGGTGGAGTCAAGCAAATAGACAGAAATAAAATAGGATGTTCTTGATATGAATTTTGTAACATTATCAAAATATTTGCAGTTCCCAGTCTTGCTACGTACTTATATTTATTAGACTCATGGTATACTAATCTGAACAGTATAAAACATATAGATAGTTTGACTGATTGAAAGCTTTATTAGTATGCTAATCAAGTAAATATACAGATATCTTTTATCTGCAGTTGATATTATGAATGTAATACACATTAGCACATACGCTACTACAGGCTATCAGGCTACAGCACAGTACAGAGACAGTTTAAAAAAACAAAGTCAAAAAGTTTTGTATCAAAGTGAAGAATCAAAATGGCCCATAATGTTCAATTTAAGCTGAAAACGAGGTATGTCAGACAACAAAAAGACTGTCAGTGAGATAGAATGTAAAATTTATTGCTTAAGAAAGGTTAATTACGGGATTTTGTAAAAGGCAAAAAGTTAAATAGATACATGGTTTTGAAATGTGTGAAATATTCTAGTTGCTTGTTTTTGAAATGTGCAAAATATTCTATTTGCATGTTTTTGAAATATGCCAAATCTTCTATTTCTAGGCTTCTGAAACGTCCAAGGTTTTCTATTTACTTATTTTTTGAAAATTGCAAATTGTCCCATTTACATATTTTTTAAAATGCGTAACATTCTTCTTACATGGAAAGAGCAAAGCGGCCCCCTCATTGTAAGTAAT
Organism: Dicyrtomina minuta; assembly: GCA_949802685.1. Lineage (NCBI taxonomy): Eukaryota > Metazoa > Arthropoda > Collembola > Symphypleona > Dicyrtomidae > Dicyrtomina > Dicyrtomina minuta. The sequence goes on from OX461809.1 coordinate 90,568,920, forward strand.
AGATTTGTGAAGAATTGGGAAACGATGCAAGAATGTTTCGAATGTTTCAAATTCGAAACATAATAATATGTAAATTCTTGGTATGCAATTAGGTACATACTGATAGGTGTACATATTTTTTTGAAACTGCACAAAACGTGTCAGTATACGCATGCTTGACTTTACAAGAAACCAAATTATATCGCATTTGATTTGGCTGATAAAGTTATTATTAGATTGTCAATCAAGAACTAACTAGAAGTCTGTGTAATTAATTATTGGCTTATAAATTAGCATAAAAATGTGTAATTACCTATACAGATACCTGTAATATATGAGTATTGAAAGTTATTCTGTATGTGGGTATACAAGAAAGGAAGGTTGGAGGTTGGAGCTTTTTTATTTTTTAAACTCTCTACTTTACTTTTAAAGAAAACTGGAATCTGGTCTAATCATGTTCAACAAACTAACAAGACTCTTAATTCTTTTTAACCAAATGATTATAATATGTATTTTAAATTAAACCTGTATAATTATTTACTTATAGTGTTAAAGGTAGGTCATAGTCATAGGTGTACCTTACTATACCTTAATACTACAGCTTATAGCTCCATGTGCATGTGTGTGTACTACGACTACGAGAAAACTACTCAATTTAGGCCACTTTTCATTATTGTTATTGTTCCTTTGGTTTGGGTGTATAATTAAAACTAATCCTTAGGCCGCGGTACCTACTACAACAGTAATAATAATTAAATACTAAATACACACATTAGTAATAAGGAAAAATAATAAGTATATAGCGGTGTGTGTGTGTACCTAAGAATTTAGTACAATTAATTAGTGCAAAGTACCTCTCTATGTATATCCACACTTTAGCATTACGCTAAAATGTAAATCATTTTGGTATTATTTTTAATTCATTGTTATTATTTGTGTCTAAATAGATCTGTCTATGTGTCTGGTGCTGGTCTGGTCTGGCTCGTATTTCATTTCGTTCTGGTTCTGGTCAACTTATCAAACTATCAACCCAAAGAGAAGCCACCCCTCAGCTCACTCACACATTTCTTTCACTCTCTGTCCGAGTGTGTGACGTGGATGAAAAGGAGCCGGCTCCTGTAATTGGACAATAATTACAGAGTCATCATACTCAAAAGGACGCATAAAGACCACCATCAAATCTCTCAAAAAAATCTCAAAACGACGCGCAAATTAAAAAAAGTCTTCAAGTAAGACGAAAAGTTGCCTCCTGAAAAAATAAAGAAAATTAAATTATATTAGTACTCTTTAAAAAAAACAGAGTCACGAGGAGATTCAAATTCGCGCAAGTAAAAGAAAAGTAAAAATCTGCTATATATACTGTTCCAAGATTCCAAGAAAACGGCGACAACGACAACGAAAACGACGCCACGCTCAAGTTTCACACAGTTAAGAAGTTAAAGTCTCATTAAAAATTAAAATAGTTGGACACCAAATTCAAAAGTGAGATTTGAGAGAGAGATTAGAGAGGCGAAGCGGAGGCAAGAAAGAAACTGTGTGAGCGAGTGTGTAAGCATTCCATGGTCCGACGTCCGACCGAGAGTACTATTATCATCAACCAAACTACTACTACTACTATACTATATAGTCCTATATATCAACTGTGAGTCTTTGAGGATAGACGTATCTGATCTGCATCAGCATCAGCATTAGCAAAGAGCCTCCTCAACGTGAGGCATGAGACGTCGACCACAGGAATAAATACCTTCACTACTCACTACTACCACTACACCCTTCATGCTCTGAGCAAAAATAAGGGGCGAGAAAAAGAGAAACATAGAAACAGCTGACCAACCAAATCCCAATTCCAAATCCAACCAACACCAACCAACCAACCAACCAACCACAAGGAGCAGAAAGACACTCGCTCATTTTCATCGCTGCAATCATCATATAATAATATTAATAATATTATTATTTGAGTGAAACTTTCCAAGTCCCACCACCACCACCACCACAACAACAAACACAAATCTACAGCAGCAGAGCTGACTTCTGCCTTGACTCAGCAGTTGTAATTTACTTTCGTTCAGTGTTCAGTTGCAAGTTGCAGGATGTGATTTGTATATATATTATATAGTGTATTGATTTTCTCTGTCTGTGATGTGATTGGAATAATTTTTTTTTCGTTTCGAATTTAAATAATCAGAAATTATTGGGACTTGTACTACGTAGCGCACCGCGAATGCCGCTCACTGTCTAATACTGTTGGACTAATATCTTTATTTATTGTGTATACTTTTACATCTGTGTCTCTTCAATATTGACTGTGTACACTTACTTACAATAATTCTACACAATTTATTATATTGCATTAGAAAACATTGATTGGTAGGTTGCCTCCGGCTCGTTTCCGTTTTGTGAGTCTGATTTATCAGTATATTGTAGTAGACTGTACGGCTGACGTACAGAGTGTGTCTATTATTCTACATTCTACAGTGAAGTGAACTCTTCATTTTAAATAATTTGTAACCACAAACACATTTTTACACACTCACACAGTATTTTAATAATATTGGATTTGGAATTTCAGACCAGAGACCATAAGACCAATCGAAGTAATCATCATCAGTCTCATTCATTCGTTATCATCGCTACAAACTTTTGAGTTTGTGAAAAGAATCTCAAATTCTGTAATAAAATTGTACTTTGACTCTTTGACTTCTTAGTTCTCCCTCCTGACTCTGTAAATGGAAGATGGGTAATTAAATATATCCTCTATATAAATCTCCTCAACGGAACATTGTTTCAACAAGTACGAGGCATTCAAAGTGACATTGTAAAATATATGCGCAATTAAATTAATTAATTAGAGTCATTACTCTACACAAGTGTCCATTGTGTCCACACGGGCTATATTAAGACTTGTCAAACACTATTGTTCCCCCGGGGATTTGGGATTTTCGGACCGAGACCGAGACAGACCGACGCTGGATTTATTGAACTAAATTGAAAAACCGAACGTAAGTATATTATAAGCTACGTTTTTTGTATGTTTATTAATTTACCGTAAATATATTTTAAAATCATGTAAAAATAGAACATTTCAGAAGCATGTAAATCGAAAATTTTTAATTTTTCAAAAACGTGTTAACGGAACATTTTGAACTTTTTAAAAAGCATGTAATTATTATCATTTGACGCCTCCATCTTAATTAGTTTATTATTTGACATAGCTCATTTTAATTCTTGCTTAAATTCTTAAATTGGACATGAACCATTTTGCTTTTTCACATACAGTGTATTTACTTAGTTTTATTTGTTTAGTTATGAGGTATAATATAGCATATGGGAGATGTAAAAGTGATATTTTAATTTTTAACAAAATTATAACTTAACCATAGGGCGGCGCATTGCAATAGTAATTATGGCATGCAGAAAAATACACTCGCAGTTTTAACACTGCAGCACTGTTTTTGTTTTGTAATTCGTAATTTTCATTTTATAATAATGGGTATTAATATTAAATATTCATATATTATGTCACAGTCAGACCAAGTAAAATAAATAAGTAGCTTGTCCTATAATTACATAAATATGCGCGTATAGCTTTTATGTAAATGTGATGCTCCTGCATAATTAATGATAGCCGCTCGCTGTGTTCTTGGTGAATGATGAAGTATGGAAATTTAAAATTATGGAAGGGCTGGCTGATGATGAATGGGTTAAAATAGAAAATAAAGTTATAATTACTACGCCGCTACTGCCTTACTTTACTCCTGATTGCTGATGATAATGCGGACATTGATCATTGCAATCGTGTATGACTTAATTACTCAAACGAATACGCAGTTAAGCCATAAGGCAGCCAGCCACTGCACTGCACTGCTGCTATTTATGTGACGTAATCTAATTTTGTATGTATTGAGTATTGGTAATAGATATAGATCAGCATAATTCCGATTTCCGAATAATAATATCAAATTACTATTGCAATTAAGAAACTTCCACATTGCATTGCATTGCATTCTGGCGATTCTGGGCTTTCCAACATGTGAGATAAAAAAAAAGTGGAAAATGGCAACTACCGATGCATTATGAAATGCACACATTTGAATTCGAGAGCACTTACGTAGCAAATGTATCAGTAATTAAATATATTTATTTTGTTATCTACTTAGGCAGGCATTATGATGGTTGCAGAAAATAAATTTTTTTGAAATAATAAAATGCAAACTTTGACGGAATTGAAAAGATTTTTTCGAAAAGGTTTTTTTCCAAAATTTTCAAAATTGCATGTAATATTTTATTACATACTGTAAACTAAAGCCCCTATCAGATTCAGTTCCGTAAAGTTTCCAGTTGTCAGATTGCGGTATTGAAGTTTGAAGGTATATCTATAGTCTATATGGGGTGATATAGGCAACATAACATTTTAGAAAGCCTTGAACCTTTAACTTCCTTCAACGACAACGACGATAACGATAACGACAGCAACGTATTGGCGCCGCGGTAGGAGCCTAATTGTTTCAAAACAAAAGGCCATCATAATAATATAGGCATATCTATATGTAATATGTAATATGCATGCACACTTTTTGTAATGTCGTATAATGTGCTACGGCTACTCACAAAATCTTTATGGGAAACAGAAATAAAAATAAGGAAGGAAACTACTCATACATACCAACACCAACACCAACCTAACTGCCTACATAAGGTTAAAATATATAAAACAACAAGAAAAAAATATAATGGTTTCAAAACGTGAGCTCACTTTCTGTGTAAGTAGTGTGTAGTAATTTTTATGTAGAATTGTAGAGTTACAATTTATTATGCAGCGTGAATTTCGTCTCCCTAGTCAGTGAAGAATCAAAATGGCCCATATTAATTTTAAGCTTAAATGCAAAATGCAGTGTCTACAAAAACAGTAAAATAAACTGATCTTATAAGCATGAAAATACTGATAGAAAATCGTTTTTCACATTTTGAAAATGTGTAAATAGAATAATTTAGACTTTTCAAAAGTTAGTACCTAGGTGGAACATTTTGCACATTTGAAAAACATGTAAACAGAATATTTTGTACATTTCAAAATACTGTACATGGAGAATTTTTCACTTTCCAAAAACTTGCAATTAAAGAATGTAAATAGAACATTTTGTAGTTTTTAAAAAGCATGCTAACAAAACGTTTTGCATTCCTCATAAACATGTATAATGAACGTTTTGCTCTTTTCAAAAAGCATGCAAGTGGAACATCTTATTGCAGTTTTAAAAAAGCATGCAAATGGAACATTTTGCAGTTTTGAAAAATCATGCAAATAGAACATTTTGCACTCTTCAAAAAACGTGCGAAACAAACGTTTTACACATTTCAAAAACACGTAAAAAAATATTTTGTGGTTTTTAAAAACTCGTAATTAACAGTTTACGCAACTTTCTCATTTAATTCTGTTTTTTTGACGTAGGTAGCTCATTTTAATTCTGGGCTAAATCGGTTATGGGTACTTTTGAATCTTCTTCAATGACGATGTACTTAAATGCTTGGACGGGTTCATAAGTTTAGTTTGGGCTTCAAGTTCTTTGTACTTTTTTGTAATATATTATCATACCCTTTACGGCCTTTACTGCATATATAATACCAGCATACAAGAAAACCAGAAATATTAAAAACACTCAAATATCAGAATTACGTATATATAGGTACTGGCATATGTACAGTATGTACGTATGTGTACGTAGTTAATTGGCAAAATGGTAGCGAATGTCATGTTTTCCTCATCGGACTTTGGCGTGACGACATTTAAATATACAGATAGGGAAATAGTAGGGGACGGAACAAGTTGCGTGTGAGTTACGTGTTTACGAGTTAGTTCGAAATAATTAGAAAATTGTTTCGTAATTCGTAAATAGTTTGTAAAAGGAATGATTCCTCTTGTCAAGTGTCATGAGCACATTTATTATGTATGGAGTTTTACATCGATCTGCGAATGTCCATGAAGAAGTTGAAGTCGAAGTTTCGTAGTGTAATTAGCACTAACTATGTAGATCAAAAGACAAGAGCCAAGCTAGAAAATGATTGGGGGATGTAAATGGAAACTGGAATTATGGAAAATATAGGGATAATCCACGCTGTTTTCTACAGAATATATTATTATAACAAATCCGAAATGAAGACAAATTAAAGGAAATTTTTACTGAAGAGAGTATATAGTGTAATTTATGTCACTTCGAAGTTTGAATACAAAGCATTCATAAGCATATATAATAAAATTTAATTGCATAACTTATAGTTATTATTTATATGAAGAGTTACTTGGCAAAATGGGATAAGTGCATTATTTTATAAACGAGATTATTTGCGTTCCGTGTACTATTCAACTAGATGCTATGTTGAGTGGTAAAGGTCAAAGTTCAACCAAAGCAATTTTATAAAATAGCCAAAATTTCGTTTTTGAACAAAACGGATCAAGTTCATTAAATGATTTTTGGCAAAATGGGATAAGTCCAGCTAAAACATGCATTTCTGATTTAAATTTGGTTCCTGCACGTGTTTTCGTAGTTTGTAGAAGGCAATTGCCGTGCGACAATCCCATTATGCAAGAAAAAGTTTAAAAGTTGAAAAAAAGTTTGGTTTCACTCAAAATGATTAAAATTTCATCTGACGTACTTTTTACTCCATGTTAAGTTATTGATTTTGAGGCAAAACGGAAAAAGTCCATTTTTGAAAATTTTCTAAGAAATTCCAGAGTCAGTCTTAATTTACGAAACTATTTGTAATAACGCTTCGTCAGTGGCAGTACCTGTAGAAATAAATTGAGTTCAAAAAAATAATCATGTCACCTATTATTGATTCTTCGTTGTTCCTGTAAAATTTGCTTTGATGGACTTGACCCGTTTTGCCAAAAAACTCTCCATATGTGTAATATTTATTTTTATTTGTTTCTACATCCGAGTATTTGCAATTTACATGATTCGACATACATAATTGGAAATTGGAAATCGTTTTCCGGAAATTCCAAACTTATTGTTTTTAAGGTTGCAAAGACATGTAAAAGCTGGGTTTTTAGTTTTCAGAAGTCTTGTGCAGTTTAAATCCCGTCTCATGTCGCCTTATGTTACATATTATAATGGTTTGTACTTTTACAAATATGACGAATTTATGAATTTTTGCAATTTTTAAAAGGATGTAAATAACAAAAATATTATGCGCTTTTTAGAAAGACGTATACGTAATAATAAAAGACGTTATAGGATTTGAAAAAAAGTCGTAATAATTATTATGAAACAACTTTCAAAATTAGATTTATTTTCCGTATGTTTCCAAAAATAGGGTAGTATTCCTTCCATTTATTTGTGGGTTTCCTTTTCCTGAAAGATAAAAGGAATAAAAAGATAATATACACGATGACGGTGAACGAAAGTATTAAATAAGTATACTTGCCTTCCTATAGTATATTTTTAAACTCGTCATCATCGTCAGCCGTGCAGAGACTCATAATGTTTTTTGTGTTAGATATATTTGATTTGCTTTATCGTTTACGTTTACACACAGACACAGATGAATATTATTGTAAATAAAATAAATTATGCACATAGGAAAATCCACGTGCTATACGTGTGGAATCCGAATCGAATCTACAAAATGCTCCTATTCTATGTAGATGATATGATAGAAGAGTTGAAGGGAATTATGGAAAATTACGGTATAATTTTCCAAATTACACAATGAATGCGGCTCGCAATAATGGTGACGCATCTGGTCTGGTTCTATAATCTATACACCTATCGTTTTGAATTCTGGTTTTACTTTTAGGGCAGCATGCAATGGAAGCTCACGTATATATGTGCATATATACTGATACCGATGAGCATATTACATTCAAAAATGTTGTAAGTAAATATGCCTTAATAACATAGATATTTATTTATTTAGGGATATAAGGAAATGACATACAGTATGTCCCTAAAGGTTAGACTCACCCCACTTTATGGGGTTTACTCTCCCCCAAGCGGGAACCGTAATCCGATATATTTATTTTTGGATGACAACCGACTAATTAGTAGGATTTGGCTTTGATTGACCTCCAGGGGTCAAGTCGTTCCCACGTAAATAATTAAAAACTGAAAATCAGGTGTCCCAAAAGGTTAGACTCACTTCATGGTTTTCAAAATTCAAACATCAATATCTCCTGA